>JAUTXW010002777.1:0-600000 GCA_030620095.1 Kuschelorhynchus macadamiae
AATATTTTACAGCTTTTTATCTAGGAAACTGTTCAGCACACTATGGTTTTCGGGGATGATTAACAAGAATATGCCACTATTATTGTATTTTTTTTTTGATGAGTTCTTTTTTCATACGACAATTTTTACGATTTTTAATAAAATAAATTGGATATGTAAATATACCGTCAGAGATCAATTAGAAACTTGAATCGCTTTTAGGCTAGGAAACTGTTCAACGGAGCATCCTAAAATTTGACGCACTATGGTTTTCAGGGATGATTAACAAGAATATGTCACTATTATTGTATTTTTTTGATGAGTTCTTTTTTCATACGACAATTTTTACGATTTTTAATAAAATACATTGGATATGTAAATATACCGTCAGAGATCAATTAGAAACTTGAATCGCTTTTAGGAAAATTGCCTTACCTGCATATGAACGAGAGACGTCGCTTATACTTTTCCAGCCAAACCTCCCAGTCGCTAGCCTCTCTCGTAGACCGCGCGGCCTCTTCCCTACACCGCTCCAGCTGAGCCTCCAAGTCGCTAGCCTCCCTCGCAGACCGCGCGGCCTCTTCCCTACACCACACAGCCTCTCTCCTACACCGATCTATTTTGTCACACAATGTCGTCTTCAAATTGTCGACTCGAACCATTTCCTCAACGTCTTCAGCTTGGGAAAATGGTCCCAGATTAATTGGAAACACATCTTCGGATTGGTCGTCGTCGGTAACAATTTTTTTTGGTGTCATCAATTTCCGTTTCTTTATAATCCTTCTTCTTTGTTGGATTATAGGTGACACCGGCTCCCCCAACCCAGATGTTCAGTGGTTGTGGTTGACTGCTTTCCACCTTATGTTTTTTACCTTGTGCCGCCCCCGAACCATTCATAAGGGGCGTCCCTCAGTATTGAAGGTTTTGATGCCTCCTTTATTATTATATCGATAATTATATTCACTGCGGGCTTCGGTTTTCTTGTCGGTCTAATGGAAAGCAGCCACCGATGGTCTCGTCCATTTTTTTGTTGTTGGCATCACCATACTCGCTTCGAATGCGTCAGGTGTTAGAAGGCTTAGTTTACAATATCGAAATTATTCTCGGCGAGTGAGTCAATACAGTCACCAAGAACCAAACTATTGACTGAACCACCAAATTCACTGAATGAACTCATTTTTTTATATGTCACGAAGTATTTTAAACTGACCTTTCAAACTGAACGATTGTTAGAGACTGATTGAATGTTTTAGATGGATATTATGCTGTACACAACATTTTGGGTTAAAACCATAAACCATAAAGTTGTAATTGGTTTTTACCTCTAGGCTATTTGCTGACCAGTTCCAATGCTGTAAAATTATACCCATCTAAAATAATATCTGTTATTACTCGGTTATTTATGGCGATAAATAAACACATTATAAAACTTTTAATTTTAGGATGCCCGTTGAACAGTTTCCTAGATAAAAAGCTGTAAAATATTTAAAAAATATCCCTTCTGTTTCTAAAAATAATAATTTTCCTAAAGCGATTCAAGTTTCGATGAGTGATCTCTGACGGTATATTTACATATCAATGTATTTTATTAAAAATCGTAAAAATTGTCGTATGAAAATCGGTTATTTATGGTGATAAATAAACACATTATAAAACTTTCAATAATTGTTTTAGGTTATTTCCCAAATATTGGAGAAAAATGTTTGTAGATTTTCCTAAAAACGTTCAAGTTTCTAATTGATCTCTGACGGTATATTTACATATATAATGTATTTTATTAAAAAATCGTAAAAATTGTCGTGTGAAAAAAAACCTTATTCAAAGAAAACTCTTTTCGTTTCAGTGAAATTATTCAAACCTTCGTATTTTTTTTACGTGTATGGTATGCAGAGGAAAAAAAAACATTCATATTTATAAGCTCGTGATACAATTCATAATTTTTTACATTATGTAGAACCAAGATAGCCCGATTTTTGCATATAATAGTTAAGTATCACAAAACCGAAAAAAAAACTTATTTACTATACATAATATAAATAATTTTAGTTAGGTAATAAAACAAAATATTAGATTGCATTTCCCCACAATAAAAATTTCATTATTTTAAACATAGACATTAGAGATTTTAACACACGGAAATACGATATTTAGTTCAAACATGTTTTTTTTGTTTTAATTTACAAACTCGAAAAAATTTTAATGAGATTATATTTTACTGGATGTATTTCTTTCGACTAATTAAATTTGGTATTTTGGTTATTCAAGATAAAGAAAAATATTATGTATTATATATTGTGACATATTGGGACATCTATCACACATTAACATTTAACGAAGGATGCATATTATTAGTGTATGTATAATAAGTGTTGTATCCTGCTTTTATTTTTTCAACTAAAAATACATTTGGTATTTGACTTCCATGAAGCACTCATATTTGTATTCGTTTGTGCAACGCCAAAGGGCTGACCGTTTTATAGACCTACCATAAATAAATAGCTGTCACATAAATCTCAATAGGCAAAAAAACTTCTTTAAAATGACCAAAACCATTAAAAGTAGTGCCGTTAGATTTTAAAGGCTTAAAATCATGTCTATATATATATATATATATATATATATATATATATATATATATATATATATATATATATATATGCGGGTATTTTTAGTTTTAACTTCAAACCCAGCACACGAAAAATTGATAAATAGATTTAGATATATATTAGTCAAAAATGTGTCAGATCATCGTAAAAGAGCTATCCCCACAGGATATCCCATATATAGAGGTGAGTTCAACGGATGTTATTTTATGCGTGCTGAGGACTATTAATAATAATTAGAGATTAGGACTATTATTAATAATTAGGGATTGAATTTTTAAATATCTACATCAGTTATTTAACCGTATTTTATGTAGGCTCAAACAGATGATATTTTTAATGCATGTTTAAGGCTGTTAACAATAATTTTTAGAGATTGAATTTTTAATTATCCACATGATCCTATCATAACTGCCATTTTTTTTTTGTAAAAATATTGTGATATTAGATATTTGCGGATTTTTTTCTTTAAACATATTTTATGTACACAGTGTTCCAGAATGCTTGTAATCACATGGTTTCTCGGTAGCCAGCAGAGATAGTGTTATCATATTTCGCATGTAAAATAGAAAAGTGTTGAAATTAAAATTTTAATTGCATTAAAATACGATGCGAAAAAAAAAAGTTTCAAATAAAAAAGTTGTCCCTATCCAAATACTATCACTTTTGGTTATTAGGAAAAAGTGTGAAAAATCGATAGTTTTCGCGCTAAAGTCGGCAACTCTGCCCACGCAAGTATATAGCAGACCGATCCTATTTTTCAAATAACCGTTGGTTTTATCTTAAAGCCAACCAATGTGATCATGTAGTATTGTATAACCGTCTTTTAAACATTCGGAAATTTTCGTTCCAAAAATATGTGTGCAGTATGTGTAAATTTATGTAAGTTTTAAACGGTCTTGGATTATTAAAGTTGGATTTAGTTATTTAAAATAGGTACAATTATTTCTTTATTTAGAAACTTTCTTCATAATATAAACATTTTTTTTCTCCATATCCACGAAATTGCTATCATGATTCCAATTTGCCGACAAATAACCACAATTTTTTAAACATATTAACGTTTTATCCAATGCCTTTTAGTTGACATTTTATAATACACTTTCTATTTAAAACATAGGAAATTAAGGACCCCATACAATTTAATTATTGAAAGGTTTATAATAGCCCGAACCACTCCAACATTTTAAATAATATCGCTCAGTTGTATTGCTTTTTTTTAATTATTGAAATGTTTATAACAGCCCGAACCACTCCAACATTTTAAATAATATCGCTCAGTTGTATTGCTTTTTTTTTTTGGAATGCATATTTATCCTTACATATTTAATAGCGATAAATGTGGTAAAATACAAAAAAGAAAGCAAAAATTCCTCTTTAAAATTTAAATAAATATCTTAAAAAATATTTATACAGGGTGTCCGCTAATTACTGGCACACAGCATAACTGCAGATACTTTAGGTAAAAATATTTCTTGGTTTTAATGAATTTTTTTAATTTTTTAAGTTTTATTAATACAGGGTATTCGAAAAGTGCTGTACCGACTTCAAACCCTGAATTTTAAATGGAACACCCTGTATATTTTTACATTTTTAGATTCCCTGAAAGAAATAAAGGTAACTTTTATAAGAACTTCTTATTCAAATTTTGTGTCATTTAGACAGGAATTAAGGTTATGTATTTTTTTAGCAAATTTATGTCCTCAGCAAACAGCGTCTTGTGCAGTTGATAGTTCAGATTATTTAATGAAATTTTAACCACAAGTTAAGAAGACTACCTTCTAACGATCTATGATGGTTAGGAGTTTTAAAATTATACCGGGTGTCTCAGATCATATTTTCAAAAATTTTCAATTCGCAATATCCAAGTTTTTTAAATGGATCACCCTGTATTTGATATTTTTTCTGAAAGAGTTTTAAAATACCTATCAATGATATATACATGTTCTATACCTAAATCTAATAGTTAACGAAATATCTAGAATTATATGGAAAGTTTCAACTAATTAATGCTGCCTATAATGTAAAGCCTTAAATCTATGAAGATAATTAAAAGAACGCTTCAAGGATTTTAATTTTGCAATATCCAAGTTTTTTTAGTTTGGTCATATATGTATATACAGGGTGTCCCACTAAGGGTGGCTGGGTAGCTTTTCTCAGACTATGGATGCTACAGCCTCCCAAAAAAATTTTTTTTCGTTACTAAAGTGGCCAAGAGAAATTGTTGGAAAATATTTCCAAGTTTGTAAAACTACCACAAGACGGCGTACCTGCAATAGAAAATAAAAAAACAACTTTTTATTCGAAAATACCCAATATGAGGTAACATTTTAATAAGAGCAACAAAAACTCCAACCAAATCTGCGTCAGTTTTGTTTAAGGCGATTTGTCATATTTCCGATAATAAGGGTGGGGAAAGATAATAAATAAATCAATTTTCAAAGTGCTCTGCCTCCTACATCTTTTATTTAATGGTATTCAAGTGGGTATTTGTTTGAAAGAGCATTTAATGCTCTTATAATTGTTGTCATTTTTGACGCTCGATAGTTGTTGGTACACCTACTAGAGGGCGTTGTTTAAACAAAATTCAATTTTTAGAGATTTTCTCGAAAAAACCAAACGGAACAGTATGCTTTCAACAGAGTTAGTTTAAAGAGGGAAAAATTACCTAAATTCTGGAGAAAACCGCGTTTTGATATCTCTCTTCATTTTTTAGTTACTTCAAAATAACCTGTTTTCCCACTGATAAAAAATAATATTAGCTTTTAATCATAATAAGAAAATTCTTATTATAGTATATTTTGCTTTACCTCACTTTATACAGACTTGGGACTATTATTCTGCGGAATTATTAGATCACAAAAAATACTTTCGATATGGATTAATTGGAGCTATTTAAAAAAACCGTGTTTTTTATTTTACGGTTGTTGTTGCGCGTCGAAAATAATTTTCCAGCTTTTTTATTTTTGGCGATTTACTTATTCGATTTTTTCCCGATAATAGGTACTTTAAGCCTTTTTCGGAAAAAAATATCAAATACCGGGTGATCCATTTAAAAAACTTGGATATTGCGAATTGAAAATTTTATAAAATATCCAATGATCTGAGACACCTTGTATAAATTTGAATCTTCTCGGCACCATATATCGTTAGGAGGTAGTCTTCTTAACATGTGGTTAAAATTTCATAAAATGATCTGAACCAACAGCTGCACAAGACGCTGTTTGCTGAGGACATACATTTGCTAAAAAATACATAACTTTAATTTCTACCTTATTAGGAAAAACCCTGTATAATGCGGAATTATTAGATCACAAAAAATAATTTCGATAAGGATTAATTGGAACTATTTAAAAAAACCGTGTTTTTTATTTTTACGGTTGTTGTTGCGCGTCGAAAATAATTTTCCAGCTTTTTTATTTTTGGCGATTTACTTATTCGATTTTTTCCCCAATAACTTAGGGCAAATACTTTCGGAGATATGGCCGAAAACCACCCTTAGCTGAACACCCTGTATATATACATATATGACCCAATTAACTTGGATATTGGAAAATTAAAAATCCTTGAAGCGTTCTTTTAATTATCTTTATAGATTTAAGGCTTTACATTATAGTCAGCATTAATTAGTTGTAAATTTTCATATATTTCTATGTATTTCGTTAACTATTAGATTTAGATATAGGGCATGTATATATCAGTGGATAGGTACTTTAAGCCTACTTCAGAAAAAAAATATATAGGACAGGTTAATTATTATACAGGGTTTTCGCTAATTAAAGGTACACAGCATAACTGCAGATTCTTTGGGTGAAAATCTTGTGATTTAACCAAACTTACTCCAGTCTAAAAGTTTGATAATAACAAAGATTTTTAAGCCTCTTTCAGAAAAAAATATCAAATACAGGGTGATCCATTTAAAAAACTTGGATATTGCGAATTGAAAATTTTATAAAATGTCCAATGATCTGAGACACCATGTATAAATTTGAATCTTCTCGGGACCGTATATCGTTAGGAGGTAGTCTTCTTAACTTGTGGTTAAAATTTCATAAAATAATCTGAACCAACAGCTGCACAAGACGCTGTTTGCTGAGGACATACATTTGCTAAAAAATACATAACCTTAATTTCTACCTTATTAGGAAAGACCCTGTATAATAAACGAATTTCTATTATAGCTGATATGTCACTTTGTTTACTTATTATCTCCAAGACCTAATTTTTTAAATCAATTGTTTTAGTAGTAGCGCAAGAATGTATGGAGGATACCACATTCCCCACACAATTGAAACGTAGAAAGGAAATAATTTTTTATATTGTTTATGTGGATAGGTGACCGCAAGCAAAATTAACTATAATTCCACAACCAACTTATGTTTTTCTTTTATTATTGCATTTTTTTTGCTGTCAAAAGTCCATAGCTTGATGCTTTATTTTGAAGAAAAAATGAGATTTTATTTTTTCTTTGGGAACTTTTGGAGGAATTATCCTGTAAATATCGGACACTTATTAGGAAAGACCCTGTATAATAAATGTTTTTCTTTTATTATTGCATTTTTTTTGCTTGTTAGTTTATGTCAAAAGTCCATAGCTTGATGCTTTATTTTGAAGAAAAATCTCCAAGACCTAATTTTTTAAATCAATTGTTTTAGTAGTAGTAGTGTAAGAATGTATGGATGATACCACATTCCCTACACAATTGAAATGTAGAAAGGAAATGTGTAGCGAATTGTTTTGTAATACATTTCTGTGAAATTTTAATTTACTACAAAACCTTTCTTTTTTATCATAGTGTGAAACTGGTTTGATTTAAGAAAAATATTTATGTTCCACCAAATAAAACGTATTTTTACAGCAATGGTACAACTTTTAGTATAATCTACCCCTTTGTGTCACGCTACGCATCTATTAATAAGATAATTAGATGATTATGACATAATTAAATTTGATTGTAATTTCTATTATATTGTTCTAGCACACCATCAATGATATGATGACATTAGAACATATGGGCGATGAGTCCGACACAGATTCAGAGGAGGACAATCCTCCAGTTGATGGGGGCAATGTTTATGTGGATAATGCACAAGTTGGTTTGGACAGCCATCTGACTAATGGGGGCAATGGGGATCTGACTAATGGGGGCAATGGGTGTAATGATGATGGGGGCAATCCATCACCCATCTATATACCGCAAGATGATGGTTATATATTAATATTAAACGATACAAGCATGTTAGAATAGGTATTTAGAATAGTTATTATTATTATTATTATTATTGTTTAGAATAGTTATTATTATTATTATTATTATTATTATTATTCTTATTATGTATTTTTTATTAATAATGCGTTGTTTTATGAAGACATATTGAGTTTTATTTAAAAGAAGACAATAATACCAAATTAAACAAATATTTCTAAACTTTGTTTTATTCTAAACACCCAAATTTAATTATTGATCCGCTATTGCTTGCTACAATTAATTTTTACATCCCTATTTGATAAAATAATTATTAAAATGTTTTAAGTAAACATTTCTAAATTTTGTTTATTCTAAATAAATATTTCTAAATTTTGTTTATTCTAAACACACAAATTTAAATATTGCTCTGCTATTGCTTGGTACATTTAATTTTTTACATCCCTATTTGATACAATAATTATTAAAATGTCTTAAGTAAATATTTCTAAATTTTGTTTATTCTAAACACCCAAATTTAAATAATGATCTGCCAGTATTAGTGCCCGAGAAAGAATATGTCAAACGTTAACTTTTAATTATTCTAAAACACCCAAATTTAAAAGAAGAAAATAATACCAAATTAAGCAAATATTTCTAAAGTTTGTTTATTCTAAACACCCAAATTTAAATATTGATCCGCTATTGCTTGGTACATTTAATTTTTTACATCCCTATTTGATACAATAATTATTAAAATGTCTTAAGTAAATATTTCTAAATTTTGTTTATTCTAAACACACAAATTTAAATAATGATCTGCCAGTATTAGTGCCCGAGAAAGAATACGTCAAACGTTAACTTTTAATTATTCTAAAACACCCAAATTTAAAAGAAGAAAATAATACCAAATTAAGCAAATATTTCTAAACTTTGTTTATTCTAAACACCCAAATTTAAATATTGATCCGCTATTGCTTGGTACATTTAATTTTTACATCCCTATTTGATACAATAATTATTAAAATGTCTTAAGTAAATATTTCCAAATTTTGTTTATTCTAAACACCCAAATTTAAATAATGATCTGCCAGTATTAGTGCCCGAGAAAGAATATACCAAACATTAACTTAATGATGAAATCCCTTGTGACCGCACAGAGTGCCTCTCTTCAATTTTATGGGTAGAATACCTGGCTTTAATAGCTTTTAACACTCGAAACCCTCTGTCGTCGCACACCCCCAAGGCCAAACAATATGCAACGACGAAAAGTTTTATACACGCTCAAGGTTATATGATGTTAAAAATCCTCAAGGCCAAACGATACAGCACACCTGGGCTCCCAAATCAAAGAACGAAAAGTTTGGTGCACGCTCAAGGTCATGTGACGTCACATGGCCTCGAAGCCGCGTGATGCGCGCTCAAGGTCATATGACGTCACATCGCCTCAATGCCAAACTACACAGCACACCTGGGCTCTCAAGGTCAGGAGTAGTGGTGGGGGGTGAACTAGTTCCCGTATTTGATATCTACTGATACATGTAAAAAATATTTCCTTATTTTTATGTTTAATCTGTTGAAAAGAGAATTTGATGACCATTAAAAGGAAGTATCACATGAAGTTTAATTCGATTAAATTTAAAGGTTGAAGCTCACCTCCGTGGGACGTTGAAGTGACAGAGTTGAAAATATGCATAAAAGACTTCTTCTTTGAGATAAAAATTAACGGGTTTCAACATTTTCCTCATCGAGCACTAACAATGAGAAGTCGTATTTTTTTCTTTGCATTGTTCTTATTTTCTCAAAAACGGCTACAACAAGTTTAAAAAAGTAAGACCTTTAAAATAAGATACCAGTCGACGCCTATTTCCATGATGGGAATAGGTGTTGGATATTGGGATTGGAGGTCAACCCCGCGAAGGGGGGGATTGAAGTGACAAGGCTGATATGCGCAAAATCTTTCCCCCGGGAAATAAAAATCGACGTGTCCGAGCAATTTTTTTTAAAACGAACGGTATATGAAATATGGATCTTGTTTCGTTTTAATTGGCTCACAATTGTTAATGCCTTTCCCCGCACTACTTTTCTAGATTAAAATGACTCGTGAAAATCCTTAATTTACCAATAACGTTTAAGATTTAAATCAGAAGTACACACGGATAAAACTGAAGTAAACAGTGCGTAAAAATTAGGTAATCGCTCAGAAAATGCAGCTGAAGTAATTTGTAAAAAAACAGTCCTTTTTAAAGGCTTGCACCTAGTGGTGGATATGTGAGCTTGTAGGCATATATATGTGAATTCACCTGCACAATTTTTCTAATTCGATTAACCAGAAGAACTCGATATATGTTTTTATTAGTTTTATATAACATTGGTATATTGAACCTGGTATATTAAGTTATATGCTTCTGCTGATATTTCTCTTTTATTAATGATCTACTATTAAAATATGCAAATATCTACCTGTATTCTAGCAATTTTAATTTTGATTGATGTGGGCTAAGGATACCATTTCTTATACTGAAATATGCACATGAAATGTAAAGTTTCTATATACTAAAAAACATCGCTCCACTTTTCGTTTAGGCTATGGCACATACAAGAAATTAAAAGAACAATTTAATTTTAAAATAAACAAATTGATCCCAATTTACATTTCAGATCATACCTCACTTGGCAGAGTTGCCAGTTGGCGCATAATTCCTTCGGTCTATGGATGATTTGACTGGGTAATAGACAACCTGTTAAATTGCATGATTTGACAAAACTTCAGGAACTTCAAGATAACAAATATTTTTGCTAAGCCTGCTAGGATATAAAATAGATAAGGAAAAATATAGTATTCATAGAAATAAATTGGTACTGTTAAACTATTTAGGTCTTGCGCTATTTAATAGGACTGGTTAGCCGGAGTTTGAGGAACTTAAAGTACCGCCTCGTTAACTCAGTGGTAAGAGAGCTTGCCTTCCGTCCGGACTTGGTTGGTCAGACACTTTTTCAGTTATTACTTTACGAGGTACTTTTAGTCATTGGAATAATAAAATAATGACTCTATTCGTAGACTTGTGGTCAACTCCCAACAGTAACAAGGCTTCTTACTCAACACATAAACTACACGACAAAACTTTTTAGAAGGCAAGGGGAAAGCACTACGTAGAACACATTCCCATAATTCTACATAATGGTCTAGTGTAGTGAAATAAAAATTCATATATATGTTGATATAAAATAGATTTCAGAGCACTCCGTGGCTATCGCCAACGCCCAAAAACCGGTATGGTAAAAAGAAAAAAAGTACTAGGGTCTAAAGCTACTATGTGTAACTCCTGTATAAGTCAGCCAGTCCAATCTTTGGTAAAATATTGGTTGAACTTTCAGCAAAATAAAAAGCAAGGAAGCTTAGTATCTGACATTTTTGGATAAGGCAACCACCTCGCATTTTGAAAATTACTCTTTGTTTAGTGGTTGGGTAAACGAGATATTACTTATCATTTTGGAAAGATGATGTCACTGAATGCCAATTATTGTCAGTCATATTGAATAGGTTTAACGATTAGCGTTTTTACTGGTTTTTTTTTGTTTTTTAGTTTTTAGAGGTTATGAGGATAATTAAATACTAGTTAACTACCTAATCATCTTTAAATAGTTTACTGTTTGTGGTCAGAATTAAAAAACTGCAGCTTGTTTATCTTTTGACAGGTAATTCAAGAGACCCTTTCATTTTCGGTATAAAACGGTTAAACTACAACTTTTTGAAATGTTAACTAATAATCTAATTGAATTCTTATGTTTAGAACAGAAATGTAAGTTTTTAATATTTTAGGACCTTTACATTACTGATTCATCTTGTGAAACTTTAGATAAATATAGTATTAGATGTAAATTGATTGTAATAGTGGTGTAATACATTAACAAATAAAAGTTGGCTTGTTCACACAATTAATAGTTATTTATACTATAAGGGATGTAAGTAACATTTACCAGTCGAGGATGAGTTTACGACCGAGCGATAGCGAGGTCTAGCAAAAAAGTTCGAAACTCGTTAATGTACTTAAATCCCATATAGTATATAACATTTTTCCCCCTCCTTGTATTGTATGTTTACAATAAAATGCTGGATATATTTTTAAATTTTCATTATCATTACATTCGATAGCATTCTCATTAAAATATGAAGGTAGCCGTGATCCGAGCAACATAACCAGTTTCTATTTTATCAACAACTTCAAGTAAACAATTCATAGCAAAAAGTTTGAGGAAGTCGAATTGTTTGATTCTGTGTGGACAAAAAGAATGTTTTAGACATAGAAGAATCAGCAAATATTGCTTGTTTATCTCTACTACCGAAAAAGTCGAAAAAAAGGTATGAAGCAGCATATAAATCCTTTAGGAATTGGTGCCAAAGCAAGACGGCTACTGCAGTCTCAGAAACCTTGTTTTTGGCGTATTTCCACGAAAAAAGTGCTATATTGAAGTCCCCATCAAGCTTATGGTGGGAGTATTCGATGTTAAAAGTCCACCCTTTTTATAGAGGAAAATATAGATATTTCTAAGTATCCAAAACTTCGAGCATTTTTGATAAGAAAAAATGATGGTTGTAGACCCAAAAAATCGAATGTAACATGGAAGATGTGAATAAGTTGATGCTTAAAGCCCCCGGTGATATATACTTATTGATGAAGGTCGTAATGGTAATGGGAGTTGCTCGAGCGTGCCGTTCTAATGAACTCTGTGAAATGAAAATGAACAATGTTAAGATAAGTCAAAAAGTCATAATTGTGACCATTCTTGACTCCAAAAATGGAATGTCAAGTACATTTACAGTGACAAAAAGTGACGACACTCAAGTTTGTCATTTCAAAATAATTCAAAAGTACATTGATACAAGATCCCACATGACGACTATTTATCCGCGCTTCTTTATGCGATATCAAAATGGAAAGTACTTAAACCAGCCTGTCGGGAAAAATACGTTTTCGACAATTCCAAGTAAAATTGGGAATTTTCTAAAGTTTGAGAACTTCAAAATGTATACTGGACACTCTTTTAGAAGAACGTCGGCAACTTTATTAGCAAATACTGGAGTTGATGTATTAGCTATCCAGCGACATGGTGGATGGAAATCCGCTACTATTGCGGAAAGTTACGTAACTGAGAGCCTCAATAATAAAAAGGAAGTAGCGAATAAAATTTATTATATACAATAAGACCCACCCAAAAGTCTCTCCTCAACAGTGACAGAAACATTGGTTAGAAATGAAGGATCTGTGGAGTCAGAAAATGTAATACACATCGAGAAGAAACGAGAAAACGTGTTTCCAAATTTTGTTAATAATCTGAATAATTGTAATAATTGTGCCATTAATATTCATTTCAATTAATATCACCGGATTTTTGTCCGGATTTTTGTAGTATGTTGATGAAATCAAAAATTAAAGCTACTTATAATAATTTTAGATTATTATTTCCCTAAGTTGACTTACATCCTGTCGTTAAGGCAACCAATATTTTGTTGAGTAAATTTCACTTACGTCTGTCAAAGCAGTGTCAAAATAGGTTGGTTACAATACAGGGAGGGGGAAAACAGATTATTTCGTGTTGTACAATATTTAATATAATATATATTGTTTTAATTAAAAAGAACTTCTTTCCAAAATATAAAAGCAGTGTGTTTATTTTAGCAGTTTTTCTCTTCGCCTATTTACGAATTAATTTGTATTATATAAAAATATATTATTCCTTGATCAAATGGAGAGCACTTTTACTTTTAGCCAATAAATCTATTGGCCAAATTTAATAAAATATGAGTATAAATATTTGAAAGTGCAATTTTATTCATATTCGAAAATGTTCTGTGTACCAAAAATTTTTTCCAAAAGTTGATAAAGTTTTCATACAGTTCTCAAAAAGGTAAATATCAATAAATTAAATATACATAATACGTTTGTTCATCTAGTAAAAGAAAACTACCTGGTGTTTAGTTCTTGTTTAAAAAAATTAAGAGAAAACCATAAATCACTTAGATCGGTGTTAATCACGTGAACTAAAGAACTTTAGAAAACATGCAAACATATATGACTCTGCTACTTTTTATTTAGATTTCTCTGTATTTTCAAATAGCGGAGAGACGTCAATTTATGAGAAGGAACGTTTGCTGTCGCATAAATATTTGTAATTTTATTTATTAAGTCAGTCAGGTGTTTTATTTAATCAGGAATATAATATATCAATAAAAATCTTAAACATATAAATTTAAAGCGTTATTTTTATACTAAAATATTCACGTCAAAATTATAAAACGACATAGATTCTAAAATATAAAAAATACGCTGAGGCATAGTTTATCATAAGCTTTAGATCAACTCTCGGCCCTTTCCAATTAAAAATGTTAAACTGGAAAGAGGTTTAAGTAATACCTGGTTGAAAGGTTTTCAACACGTTATGTAAGCTAGTATCAAATTATATAAAAACTTTTCAAACGAGGTGTTACTTGACCCGACTTCTCGTTTGATATTTCTAAGGGATGTAAAGAAGAGTATCTAATCTAGTTTTTTTTAAATCGCACAATTTAGTTTGAGCATAAATTATTGGTGATTGTTTTCGATTTGCCTAATGACCAACAATTCGAAAATGTAACGTCGACAATAAAGTGGCTTTAATATTAATACGAAAATAAAAAATATAAGAGCACGTGCGATCAGATTTTGAAACGTTACATACAAATCAAATTTAAATTAAAATCCCAGCTTTGTCCACATCATAGAATACTCAAGCATGTCCTTATATTTGAAGTTAATCCAAAAATCAGATTAAACACACATCAGGGATACTCAATATATTTTTTTATATTTTGACACCCATAAGCTCGATTTCTTATAAAATTTAGAAAAGCATTTTTAATACAAGATGTGTCCTTTTTTGTGTCATTAACAGATAAAAAATTAACCCAGACTATATAATATATTATATGTATATATATATATATATATATATATATATATATATATATATATACATATATATCTGGAACCGCTTGACCAACTTCGCAGTATATACCCAGAATATTTAGTATGGTTCCAAATGTTGGTCCTCATTGTAATCGAGTTAAGAGGTAGTAGAGACTACATTTAAGCTTTCTGAATTAACGAAGATACTCACATGAAAAGCCTCACCCGCAGAACTGGTGATAAGTATACATAAAACGTGTACTTTGAGTCCCCGAATTATGCATTAAATAATAACAATAATAATTAATAACTATATAATTTTGATAGTATTTTTGATAAAAGATTATAACCACAGAATAGTAATAATAAATAAATTACTAAATAATTTAAATTTAATTAATAAAAAAGGTTATTTATTTATTATTGTTTTCCGTTTTAGATCTTTTGGATTTTATTATATTCTGCATATCTCATAAGTCTCATCTCATAAACAAGTTTCGTAGGAACATTGTTTTTAATATAAGTTTAAAGCTATAGAAACATTATTCCATACTCATTATGTAGTCAATAGGAATACATAGCCTCTTAGGGCAGGATTTTTGTAAAATTTCTCAACTTTGAAAAATTGTTAATTTGTAAACAAAAAAAACCGTCTTGCCATTAAACTATAGAGGATATTACAATCTCCTTACTACTAATTATTCAAGATAAACCTTGTAGGTCGATGTTACAATATAATAAACAATAATATTACTTAACAATTATATTCTATCTGTAGATTGGAAAATAATCGGTATATTAATATATTTTGAAAAAAATATTAAAACTTCTAATACAACATGGAATTCAGTTTTAATTTGTTCGAGGTTCGATCGCTGTGTAAGAGCAAGATGAAGAATCGGCCAGATAAAAGAGATCAAAGACTCTGTCGGGCTTCTCCTTTATGTCGCCCGTGGGAATGCTGTCTTACGTCACACGGGTCAGTTTAAATGGAGATGGAATGTTTTCTTCTAATTTATTTTCTTTAAGGTTTTTATAGACTCCAGAAATTTATTTAACGCGGTATAACTACGTGTCTTGGAGCAAAAATGCGACAGTTCGCTGAGGATTTTGTAACTACCCGCATGATCTTTTGACATCTTTAACACTACTATAGGGCAATATCTAAATTAATATCGGATTAAATAAAAAGCTTGCAAAATTTTATTTTTCAGTCATTACATATTGCACTAAAATTCATTAAAATAAATCTTCGCCTAAATTTTTCTTATTTTTTTAACGATTATATCAGTAACGGTCATTTTAATCTAAATCATAACATCAATATTCTTTTAACCTCTATTTAATCTTATAATTTAGGGTCACAATAAACTAACAGGAATAATAGCAGTTTTAACAAGTTTAGGACAAAATACTGTACTTTTAAATTGTATTGTGTTATCATAAGTATGGTCAATGTTTTTTACATAAAATTTACTTTAATATATTTCAATTGGTTCAGGGACTCAGTTGCATGTGGATCCTGTGTATAATTTAACAAAAGTATGTGTTATTCGTGTAGTTCTGAAAGCTTATTTAAAAATGAGTTTATAGTACTGAAAAAGACCATAAAATAGTTGAAACGTTCATGAATAAGTGACAAATATTATCACTCAGTTGTTCCTAGCCTAAGACGATAATTAAAAGGTTGAAGAACTCAACCCATATATATATATATATATATATATATATATATATATATATATATATACATATATATAAATGTATATATATATATATACATATATATAAATGTATATATATATATATATATATATATATATATATATATATATATATATATATATATATATATATATATATATATATATATATATATATATATATATATATATATATATATATATATATATATATATATATATATATATATATATATATATATATATATATATATATATATATATATATATATATATATATATATATATATATATATATATATATATATATATATATATATATATATATATAAATGTAGTGAATCTCGGAATAGTGAAGTGTGGTGGGTAATTTAATCTGTGTTTGCATTTGCAATTTATAATAGAGCGCATTTGCAATATATATATATATATATATATATATATATATATATATATATATATATATATATATATATATATATAAATGTAGTGAATCTCGGAATAGTGAAGTGTGGTGGGTAATTTAATCTGTGTTTGCATTTGCAATTTGTAATAGATATATATATATATATATATATATATATATATATATATATATATATATATATATATATATATATATATATATATATATATATATATATATATATATATATATATATATATATATATATATATATATATATATATATATATATATATATATATATATATATATATATATATATATATATATATATATATATATATATATATATATATATATATATATATATATATATATTTATGTATATATTTATATATACATGTATATATATATATATATATATATATATATATATATATATATATATATATATATATATATATATATATATATATATATATACATATATATATATATACATGTACGGGGTGGCCAACTAAGAATGGACGCCGGCCATAACTCGCTAACCGTTAATCATATAACTTGGGGGAAAAAAAATTATTCGCTAAATCGACTAAGAGAAATCGCTGGAAAATATTTTGAAGTTCCGCATATGGCCGCTAGGGGGCGCAACTGTTATGGTCAATCAGAAAAAGGGCTGTTTCTTAAAAAATATTCATGTAAAGGTATATTATAAATACTGCCATCGTAAAGAGTAGAAAAATTGTGATTTTTTTGTTAAGGATATTTTGCTCTATCTCTTAAAATGTAGTGGTGGGAGAAGGTCAAACATGTTTTTGTTTAAATGTCAATAACTCCGTTATAAGTCAACGGAATTGAACAAACTAGGTCTCGTTTAAAAGAGCCCATCTTAACTAATAATCTGATGTAAAAAAAAATCCGATTTGATTTCGCCGTGATAACTAGAGGGCGCTGATTGACATCACAACAATTATTACGCATTATTTTGAAAATTTTAAATAGCACGCTATATCTCTTTTAACACAATTTAATAGAGGAGGAAATTCTCAATAAGTCAGTGCAAATTTCAGCTTCCTAACTTTTTTCAAACCGGAAATATAAATAAAACAAATGTTAGGGCGCTGGGTACGCAACATCTCCCTAATCTGTATGGACATAGCCTACATCACAATAATTCAGTAATAATACCACAGATAATATTCAACGCAAATCGCTAAAAATTATACTAATGTTCTGAAATAACCACCAGGTGGCGCAGTAGACGTTAATAAGCATAGTTTTACTCGCAATTTTACTTTTCTCTATATTTTTTTGTAGTTTACTCTATTTTCAGTAAGTTAGATATTATAAGGTAATAAATAAGAAAAATCCTAATATATTCGACCGTTGCAAATCTCCGTCTTTCTTAAAATCGACAATTTATGCACAAGAATAACAATAAACTAAAAACATAGATAAATAATAATTCCTTAGCAATTTTCTCCTACATCAAGCAAAAAAAATAGTAGGCTGTGAAAACAAAATTGAAAGTAATACGTCAAAAAATAAACAATAGTTTCTTGTCAGTGCCTTTTAGTTGCTATTTATCGTTCTTGAATTTCCTAATAGTATTGCTATCATTTCGCGTTTTTGTCCGAGATTTTCGTGTTTTTTGAGTTTTTCTAGTTGCTGTTGTTCATGTTATTGTTGTAGTTCGTATTTTTCTTGTTCAAGATTTGTTATTGTTCGTGTTGCGTTGTGTTAAGAACAAAATGATTTATACAAATCAAGAACTATTCGACATGATAGGTGTTTATTTTGAATGTTTGAGAAATGCTACGGTTGCTGCAAGAGTATATGCGCAGGAATATCCGCAGAGACGCCACCCAAGTAAAAAGGTTTTTCTTCGAGTGATCCAACGTTTGCGAACCACTGGAAACGTGCATATTCCCGTATACCGCAGACAACGCAGAGGACGCACCGAAGAGAATGTAATTAATGTGCTAGCGTATATCGAGTTTAATCCTCAACTAAGTACTCGAATTATTGCGCTAGACCTAGGAGTAACGCGAACCACTGTTCAAAATATACTCAAAGAGCACAGGTAAGCAACGACATTGCAAATATAAACTGGACATATTTTTTAACAAAAGTCACGTGATTCTGATGTCACATAGGTCTTTAAGCCTAGAAAACCAATAATTTCCTGGAACATCAATTAAATATCTTCATCTTGTTTTAGGTTACATCCATATCACTTAGTGCTGCATCAGGAATTGACTGCTGCAGATTTTGATCACAGACTAAACCATTGTCACTGGCTTTTGGGTGTAATGAGGGAAGATCGGCAATTTCTGAGGCGAATATTGTGGACCGATGAGGCTACCTTCCAGAGCGATGGACGTGTCAATCTTCACAATACACATTATTGGTCCAGAACAAATCCACATTGGATGCGCGAAGTCCAAGGCCGTTGGTCTGTAAATTGTTGGGCAGGGATTTTAGGCAGACGAATTATCGGACCATTTTTTTTCGATAATCCATTGAATGGTGAGAGATATCTAAGATTTTTAAGGGAGGAATTGCCGATTTTGTTGGAGGACGTACCTCTGAACGTCCGACAACGATTGGTATACCAGCACGATGGTTGTCCAGCGCACTTCGCCGTCAACGTTCGGGAATTTTTAGATGCCCACTATCCTGGCCGATGGATAGGGCGAGGCGGCACCCTTCCATGGCCAGCTAGGTCACCCGACCTAACGTGTTTAGATTTTTATTTATGGGGTCGAGTGAAAGATTTAGTTTTTGCCACCAGACCCAGTACACGGGAAAATATGATTCAGCGAATAAGAGACTGTATAAATACTATTTCAGTTGGTGAACTGGAGGCTGCAGTTTTATCCACGCGAGATAGGATGCATAAGTGCATCGAAAACGATGGCCGACAATTTGAACATTTAGGGCGGCATTAATTGAATTATATTTTTATTATCGTTTCTTTCACACGTTCCATTTAAATGGCTTTCATTTCCCATTATAATGAAAATTTAATATTGCACTTATTGACTCCTACTGCGCCACCTGGTGGTTATTTCAGAACATTAGTATAATTTTTAGCGATTTGCGTTGAATATTATCTGTGGTATTATTACTGAATTATTGTGATGTAGGCTATGTCCATACAGATTAGGGAGATGTTGCGTACCCTGCGCCCTAATATTTGTTTTATTTATATTTCCGGTTTGAAAAAAGTTAGGAAGCTGAAATTTGCACTGACTTATTGAGAATTTCCTCCTCTATTAAATTGTGTTAAAAGAGATATAGCGTGCTATTTAAAATTTTCAAAATAATGCGTAATAATTGTTGTGATGTCAATCAGCGCCCTCTAGTTACCACGGCGAAATCAAATCGGATTTTTTTTTTACATCAGATTATTAGTTAGGATGGGCTCTTTTAAACGACACTTAGTTTGTTCAATTCCGTTGACTTATAACGGAGTTATTGACATTTAAATAAAAACATGTTTGACCTTCCCCCACCACTACATTTTACGAGATAGAGCAAAATATCCTTAACAAAAAAATCACAATTTTTCTACTCTTTACGATGCCAGTATTTATAATATACCTTTACATGAATATTTTTTAAGAAACAGCCTTTTTTCTGATTGACCATAACAGTTGCGCCCCCTAGCGGCCATATGCGGAACTTCAAAATATTTTCCAGCGATTTCTCTTAGTCGATTTAGTTAATAGTTTTTTTTCCCCCAAGTTATATGATTAACGGTTAGCGAGTTATGGCCGGCGTCCATTCTTAGTTGGCCACCCGGTACATATAAATATATACATATATATATATATATATATATATATATATATATATATATATATATATATATATAAATGTAGTGAATCTCGGAATAGTGAAGTGTGGTGGGTAATTTAATCTGTGTTCGCATTTGCAATTTGTAATAGAGCGCTAAAGTTTTCAAAAAAAGAAAAAATTACAGAAGAAACGATCGTTGAAAATTTAAGAGTTTTTTGTTGATTAAGATGACGTTTTCTTTCTTTCTTAAAGCAAGTTTGGAAAATGTCCAGTACTTTGATTGTTTTAGCAAAAGAAAAGAGAAAAAAAAATTGAGTTCGGATAAAAATATACCGCGACTTCCGCAATCAGCACGTTTAAGTTTTGAAGGTAAGTGAAACCATTAATCAGGAGCTACTTTATCGTGTATATAAGAAATCCGATTACTCACAAATGTTTTCCATTGTTATGGGAACTTTTAATCCAACTTAGTACGACAGAACTGTCAGTAAAACATAAACAAGGCTCCTTTCGACACGCCCCAAAATCCAAATAATTTAGACGATACTGAGTCAGTGATACTAATTTCCCAATTTACTTTTAGATTCAAAAGAAGTAAGTCGATTTTAAATTTATTTGATTTAGCATAGGCAGCTTCTCGTTTCAATCTAGTCCAAAGGATCATAAAATATAAAATAGTGTTTTAATAAAAATAGTAATAGGTGCTAAAAGATCCAAATTTCGAGCAAGTTCACTTAGCAATATGCATTTAGTGGATTCAGGATTATTGTAAGGAAAGCTGTGAGAAAAAAAATAGAAAAAATTTAGATTCCACTGTAAAAAAATATCCTGATTAGTTAGACAATCTTGAGCCTATTTCTCGAGCCTCTTTATAATTTTGTATTTTATTAACGTTACTTCCTGGAAGGTAGTTCCACGCCCTGTTAAATGTAGGGGTTTTTACAATTCCTAAAGCCAGCTATATAAAGACTACAAACTATCCCAAAAGTTATAACATTTTTATTTGATAATATAAAATAGCATAACGATACGAAAATATATTTTATGAAAATGCGGTTAAGCCCGAAACGGCTTGTGCACAATTTCCACAATACATTCACACATCGAAAACAATATTCATTAAATAAACTAATAAATAAACATGAAAAATGAGTTTGTACCAAAAAAGTCACGTGCCTCAAGAGTTTATTTACATATTAACAATACACACACATCACGAAACAAAAGACAATAAATTCTTAAGAGCAGCAACACGAGTCGCAGACTAGCCTATCCACATGAGTTTACAATAAAAGACAAAATGTCTTATCTAAGATAAAAACAATAGTTAAAAGCAAAAACAGAACAAATATGACGTTATCGCTTGAACTAATCATTAAATTGCGTTATCTGTTTCGATTTTTTGTGTCGTGTCTATACTTTCGGTAAATAGTCATATTAGGCCATGTATTAAGAATTCTTGAGGTCAATTAATTCATGAATATACATTCTGCCCCTATCCATTATCCACTGTTTTATTTTTCTTTTAAATAACCTCAAGTTAGTTAGTTTTAAGTCACTAGGTATGATGGTGTAAATTCTAGGTCAAAGGAAATGAAAACTTCTTTGTGTAATGGTTTTTGATACCTTAGGCACTCTATATACATTATCCTTATTTCGGGTTCCGTAGTTATGCTCTATCTGGTTTAGTACACCTCTACATTTATGTTACTTAATTAACACAGAGTAACAAAACATCTACCTTAAATCAAGCATCTCGACTTAGCAAAGAGATTTTCTGTAGGATATAAATAATTTTTATTAAATATAATTTTTAAGATCCATTTATGAGTCTTTTCAAGGGCATTCAAGTGATTATTGGTGACTCCACCCTATGCTAATACTCATAGTTTACGTGAGGAACTACCAAGGTATGATAAAGCATTTTTAGATAATGAAGAGAGAATATTTCTTTAAAGAATTTAACTTTATGAAATAATGATCTTATTTTTTTTACCAAATATGAAACATGTTTATCCCCTTTAAAATTTGCATCTCTAAAAATTCCAAGATATTTTCCATTTAATTGCATTTTGATTTTTATTTTAACGCAATTGCAGTTATTTTGAACAGTTAATTGTTCATAGTTCGGTAAGTTGGACTTATAAGAAGTAAAAGGGATAAAAAAGGTTTTTTGTGCGTTTAAAGTTAATAATTTGCTTTGTAAAATGTGAAATATTGTATTAAGTTCTCTTTCCGCTTTTGCCTTAACATCATCCCAAGTATTCCCAGTAAACAGGACCACGGTATCACCTGCAAAACTTATTACTTTCCTATCTATATCCAATGAAAGGAGCTGATTCAGTTGATCTGAGTCATTGGACAGTCTACCCTCTTGTAAAATATATGGAAATACATTATTTCCGAATAGGATATCAATTTTAGCTTTTTCAGAAAACTTGGAATCAGACAAATGTAGGTTATTAGTGAACTCTCTTTAGAAAACGAAATAGTTAGAATGTCATCACATATTGTTACCAAAACAATAATCTTCAAAGCAAAAGATACATTTTTGTGGTGAATAAAATGAATAACACAATGAACGCCTAATTTAGCTCTGGTGTCCATAGAATCCAGATCCTGCAATAACACTATAACGTTAAATTTTGCTGAACATAGTCTGTTTGCTCGGTTTTTTGTTATAAAGGAAATTTGGGTGCCACTATCAAGAAAGGTCTTAATAGTATGTTAATTTCCATAAGAATGTTTTATTACCAATGGGATAGTAGATAAGTAACGCATAATTACGATTGCAAATATCAAACTTAATAACAAAAACAATTATTTGACAAGTAGTAGAACTATTGGGTATATTAATCGAATTAGTATTTACAGTGAAGAAAACGACCCAATAGGCAGATTGCTCGGCTAAGTATAAAGAAAGAAATATTCGAACTTACCCGACTAGAGATAGCAGTCAGTAAATAATAACTGGTTGGTATTAGGTGAGTTTATTGGGTGTGTTTGTTAGTAATTAACTTCAATTCTGTTTCATTAGGAAATATTTTCTGGGGCTAAAGGTATTCAAAGACATAAAGTTTCTGTTTTCAGATAATATATATGATATAACTAGTAAGATCAATCACAAATAATAGTTTACTTTTATTATGTGCTTATCATTTTTGTGATACAGCCTATTTATATTATAAAAAATATTTATATTTTATTTATCCAGGATTTGCGATTTTATTTTCTATTTTAACTTTACTAGTTTTCTTTATTATGTAATGTCAATAATTTTTACAGTTTTAGTTTTAAAATTTTATTCCTTCTAAATACTTTTTCTGTCAAAAATTCTACATAGTTTAAATATTAGAAAGTAATATTTTCTAGTTAATCGATACTTAAAAGTATTGTTACTTATTAATATAGTATCCAGTAGCATCGATATCGTTCTGGAGAAATACTTTCGAGCACAAAATATCGATATTTTGTCGCATATTTGCACGCATAGTCACGTATACATACGAGAGAGAGACTCGAATTTGTGCATCAAAAGATTCGAATACCGCGGAACCAAAGGGCTTCTAAACGGTTAAGGGTTTAATCGGTAAACCGGCTAAGCAATCAGCCGGTTAACGGTTAATTCAATATCAGGATAACCAATCAAATACTTAACCGATTAAAGATACATGAAAATCGTTTTTTTTTAATCGGTCAAGTTTTAAATATCCTGTTAACCGGTCACTATTAATAATTTTGACAGCACTAGCTCCAGATATTTCGATAATCCAGTAATTAGTAGATAAAAGTAAGATACGACATTACGGATTTTATATTTAAAGGAAAGCAGATGTGTCACATAGAAAAATATAAATATATATACATGTGTCACTTAGAAAAATATAAATTACAGATATGGATATATTTTTTACGTCATTTTTCCAGTAATTACATTTTGCAGGTGTTGGATTGAAAATGTCACGTTTAGTGACCCAATAGCTCTTTTATTTTTGAATACTGCATAGTCAGATGAAATATAAACACATTTTTTTTTAATAAAAAGAAATATTTTTCTATCGGAATGTTATATGTTGCCAATATTGTTTTAACTTTAAAAAACAAATTTACCACAAAACTACAATATATTTCTTAGACAAAAAGACCCGTGTTAGCAACGTGCTCGTTACGTCAACATCAGAATCACATACAATGGAAAGGTAAAACCATTCCTAACACTTCAGAACTAATTAATTTGCTCTCCTTATTGCGGATTGTTTGTTTCCGGCGTTGGAGATTAGAACGTCTAGAACTGCAAATGTAGTGTATTGAGTTTGATGTCCCGACACCGCAGATAGATACTTCACTGAACTTAATTTGTAGTTCCGAAATAGTTTTCGTTTAAAGAGAACTTAACCTAATCCTTATGGTTTATTTAATACTACAAAAATTAAGAAATTAACATTTGTCTCTATTCGGACGCGAGAAGGAAAGCTTCGAAAATTCCAAAATTGTGTATGTATGCCCGGAATGAAAACGCAAAATATTGTGATGTTTAATTTTAAAAAATGCAAGTTATATTCATATCTTTAAAAACTGACACTTTTTATATTCATCTAAAATTAGTAGCCTAAGCCATACAATTATTGTCGATCATTTTGATGTCTCGAAAAATAAGAAAGTAATAGCAAATTAGAATATGACCACGCTGTACATATTGTCCAAACAACTAAAATGTCTGTTCGGTTAAAAAATACAATGACAATAATCAACCTGGCAACGTCTAGGAAAAATATGCAATTTTTTAAAGAAATTCGGATTGGACACTATCGGAAAAGAAAACATTTTTTCAATACGAAGTTCAGTAACTTTTCTTTTGCAGAGGTTGCGAACAGGAAGGTAAGATACTAGCATTATTTTGACTCTGTAAGTATAATTCAAATCCAAACAACGAATGATCTAAATGAAATCTGTCGGATTTTCTTGAGAATCTGACAGTAGTTAAAGTCGTTTAAACGAAACTAGAAGTAATATTTCAAAATTCAATTCTAGAGTTTCCAATAGTCGAAGTTGTTACATAAGAAACAAAATGCGGTATCAAAGTGGAAACCTAAGACAGAAATATTGTTATTAATTGTATTTTTCTTGTCACTTAGAGCTTACGGGACGCTATCGATCATTTTTGCGTCACTCTGATAAATTGCGGAAAAATGATATGTGGTTGAGTTTAATGAAAGTGTACTGAAAAGATCGAAGGGCTATTTACACTTATGTTTTTTTTAGAAATTAATTAAAATGACATGCCAATAAAGCTTATAAAAACTTTAATTTTTTTTCAACAGCTTGAGAAATAACTGTATACAAAAAGACAATTTTTTTATATCATGTATGAACAGTATGACATAAAAGTATATTAAAACAATATTTGTGTGATAGAATCACGTCATTTATCGGAACTGCGATGATCTTAGCTATATTTTGTTTACGCCCAGATTATCGCCAAAAAGCGATTGTTAAAGAAATCAGATTGGAAAAACGACATTAAAGACGCAAGCTTTTTAAAAAAAAACTTGAAACTTCCACCCGTATGCTGATTTTAAGTAAACGTTACGCAAAATTTCCTAAAGAAAGGATAAAATATCAGAATCAGAAACTCAAATTATTCAGCTGACTATTTTCTTGTCACTTAACTTCCTATCCCAATATTTTCGCATACTAAGGTATGGTATGCAGTGGTGCCATGGAATGATGTGCGGAATAAAAATGAGGGTGGCGACCGAAATTCTATCGTAATAAAAACATGAACATTTTAACATAAAAATGTTAGTTATTTTTGATTGGATACGTATGTGTATGAACTTTTTCGTGGCAAGTTTTTCGGTCAGATAGTTAGGCGTTAGTCCATTTTCTAATTTATATTGATGAGCTAAAGACCAGGTGAAGTAGAATTGAAGTGTTGAAGACAGTAGTTTTGGACTAGCAGGTAAGATGGCGAAACTCGAGACAAAAATAAACGTTTTTGGTTATTTTTTCAATTATATACAAACATGTGTTCTTTGAAATTGAGATGGTTGTCAATAATAAAACCAAGATATTTAATTTTTTTCTACAACTTCTAGTGTATCACTACCTGCTTTTATGTTTAAATTACTTGATATGAATTGGCTTTAAAAATTATTATTTTCTATAAGCATAAACTTTGATTTTTCTATATTTAATTTGAGTAAATTTTTATTAAAACACATATAAAGGTGACCTAATTCTAAATTCATTATAGTAGAGAGTGAACGTAGCAGTCATAAGTTAGCAGCTAAACTTCCGACCGCACCCGAACGACCAGTGATGGTACGGCGTCAATTTAACATAAAAAAATTAGCGGCCAAATTTACGATAGCAGCCAAATATATAAACATAATCTTAAATGTTATACCGGGTGTTAACTAAATCACTCTCTGGCTTTATTTTAACAGAATACTTATATCAATCCCTGTTACTCAGTTTTAAAGTAATATGGCCTTACTACCCCGCCGGAGGGTGAAAATCAGGGATTTATTAAAAATAAACAATAATTTGTAAAGCAAATTGGGATTTATCAACTTTCTGTTTTATAGAATAATCAATTTTAAACATGAAAGTGAGTAAATCTCAATTTACTTTACAATAAATTATTGTTTATTGTTTATAAAACTCCCGATTTTCACCTTCTGACGAGGTTGCGAGTCCACATTACTTTAAAACTAATTAAGGAAGATTACTGTCAGTATTTCATTAAAATATAGTAGAGGGTAAATTTCTTACTTTACAACAAATTGCAGTTTATTTTTAATAAAACCTCCAATTTTTACTCTCTGACGGGGTTGCACTTTAAAACTAATTAAGGAGGATTGATATAAGCATTCTATTAAAGTATGGATATGGGTAAATCTCAGTTTACCGTACAACACATTATTTTTATTTTTAATAAAACCCCCGATTTTTGCCCTCTGACAAGTGCGAGTCCATATCACTTTAAAACAAATTAGTGGAGTTTGATATAAGTCTTTTATTAAAAGAGGTTTTATTAAAATAAAACCCTTGATTTTCTCCCTTTGACCGGGTTGTAAGTCCATATCACTTTAAAACTATTTATGGAGGATTGACATAAGTGTTCTATTAAAATTTGAAAATGGGTAAATCTCATTTTACCTTACAACAAATTATGGTTTATTTTAATAATACCCCCGATTTTCGCCCTCTGATGGGGTTACATATCACTTTAAAACTAATTAAGGGAGATTGATATAAGTGTACTATTAAAATATAGAAGTGGGTGAATCTTAATTTACTTGTGTAGTTAATTAAACCTAGAAACTTTAGTTTAAATCATTTAAGAAATAAATATTCAAAAGACAGAAAGTGAGTTAGTTGATACCCGGTAGATATTTGTTTTCTATCGTAAATTAGGCCGCTAATTTTTTTGCTACGAAACTGACGCCGCGTCAGCACTTGTCGTTCGGGTGCAGTCGGTTTGCTACCAACTTCACACCGGTAAATTAGGGAGGTAAATCGGTATTTTTTCCAGGACACTTAGAAGTACACTAATCTTTTTTTTTTGCTAAATAACAGCCGTCTAGATTCAAAACTAAAAATTAAATGGTAATAGCTTTGCATGTCAGATTGACATAAATGACATATAGTTGTACTAAGAATGTCACAACGAATCAAAATGTGTAAACAATTAATAGCATAAATGAGGAAATAAAAGAGGTTACGGCAACCCATTCATGCTAAAAAAAGGAAAATTAGGTCATTTAATAACATGGCAGAAAAAAGGTATAAAAGTGGACCCTCTATATTCGAGCCAAATTTCTGCAAACCCAGTTCTTTAAAATTAAAATTTACTTTTAAAATTAATATACACTTTTCCACTTTTGAAATGAACGATGATTTTTCCAGTCTAACTTTGACTGTAATAAGCTAATTACCATACCATTTTATCATGCTCTGCTTAAAGTGTATTTAAATTTGACATTATTTACATAATTATATAAGATACTAACTTCTGTAAAAATTAACGTATTAAAAAAATCAATCTTCTAAGAGAGGTTAGCGTTTTTCTTCAAAAACATTTCAATTAAATTAATTTTTAGAAGTTATATATTCGTAACTATCCGTAAATAAAATAATTCAAACAGATAATAATTTAATACAAGAAAATACAATAAAAACAAAGATTTTTATATATTAATTTTTGTTCTAATTTCCATAAATTATCATTAAAATTTGAAGAATGTTGTGTGCACACAATACATGTGATTTATGAGATAGTTAACATTTGTTCTTCTATAAATACGTGTCACTAAATATTACAAAAAATCATTAAAAAGAAGTTCTGGTAATACACATGACACAAAAACTTGTTTTAAAAACTAACAGTTATAGCTTTTCTGAGAGGGTTAAAGTTAAACCGTTTTACTTCATAAAAGTTATGTTTAGGATTTATGAAGGTACTGATATATATGCGCAACCCCAATTAATGAATTAATTTAATAGTTTATCTTGATCGAGGCAAGGACTTTCGAAATTTTGCCCGCATATCCCGTTGTTTGCTGCAGTAATGATAAACGTCTCATTGCGAAAAGTTTTAATATGACTTTTGTGTGTTGAGAACACCATAACAAATGACGATATTAATCTTAGCTCCCTCATCCTGGTGTCATGTTGACATTTTAGATGAAATTAAAGGTTAATAGGGACTTTACCCATCACGGAAAATTAATGTAAAATTACTGTTAGACATTGTAATAATTGTTCTTTCTAGTTTATTCTTATACAAAACATATTTAGGACGATATATAGGTATTAATTTCTTTTTTATTCACTGTTTTAAGTGTCGAATTACTTAGATACTTACTACTTAAGTAATTGCGAAGGCTGGGACCAGTTTAGATGTGTGTTTAGAATCTTGGACAATATTTTGATATATATTTGCGGGAATTTCGTTTTCAACGGTGTATGGTTTATTCTAAAGTTTAAGATATTTTTAAGTATTAATAGGTCTAGCGCTCTATTAAATGTTTCTTCTGTATTCAATTAACAACAGCCGCTCATTAGATAACTGAGATTACGATGGCGCCTCATTCAACTTTTATTCAACAAGGGATCAGAGACAAGGATAGACCAAAATGAACCTCCTTAATAAAAATATATATTTGGCCTGCCTCTCTATTTCATACAACAGCTGAGCAACAACAACGTTAAAAAACAACTGAGTATACTAAATAACGTATGTTGTGTTAACTGCAATACTTTTTTTGGCCATTCATTTGCGGCTGAGTTTATTTATTTATACATTTATTTATAAATAGAAGTAGTTTATCAGTTTGTTTTTAAACTATGAAATATAGTTTTAAAAATATTTATAATCAACAGCAAAAGTTATGGTACGAGCGGGGATCGAACCCGCACCTCTGGATTACCAGTCCATTGCTCTGCGAGCGGGGATCGTACCATAACTTTTACTGTTGATTATAAATATTTTTAAAAATATATTTGGCAGTTTAAAAACAAACTGGTAAAAAACTTCTATTCAAAATTTGGCTTATACGGGCATAACATAAAATTATAAATTTACTAATATGGACGATATCTAATAGCGATGTCAGATTTGACGTCCAGTCAGGAACGCCGCGCCATAAGGTTAGAATATTTGGCAGGATCAACAAAAGGGTTTCAGTATGTACAAGTTCTAACGAATTGCTTATCAGTGACACGATAGTGCAATTGGCTAGAGCAATGGACTAGTGATCCAAAGGTGCGGGTTCGATCCCCGCTCGTACCGTAACTTTTGTTGTTATTATACATATTTTTAAATACATTTATTTATGTTATCATTGTCTTGTATCCCGACTTAATTGCAAGTGGCATGTAGGACAATTAAACAACGGTGCATCGGATCGGGAATTTAGTTAATCCAGACCAGACAAAACTTCTTGTATGGTGTTGTATTTTCTACATTAATTCTATTAACAAATATAGTAACAGTTATTTTTAGTATCAGCTCATGTCGTTCTCTGTCTTTTGCTCTTACTATTTTATTTGGAGGGCTCCTACGAATCTTTCTATCTCTAGATGTACTATTGCATCCGTCAGTAAGTTATAACAGCTCATCAACGGTTTTTTCCTTGAGCGACCTGCCGGGTAGTGATTGTAGTTTTTACTCACAGATCCGATAAAGTATTGATACAGTATCTGCTACGTGTTTTTGCTTTGACTCAGGTTAAGTAGTGTATTAGTAAATAAACACCTCTTTTCACGTGCGTGTGATATACTTGTTTTTTTACAGCTATATTTGGGGCGTCTCTGTGTACCCTCCATTTTTTACACGACAATGTAACTTTTAATGAAATAATATTTTAAATATTTTTAACACTTTGCCAATAAAAGTAAATTACCAACAGACGCTATTGAGCAATCACCAACCATATGATTTTATTAAACAGAACATGAAGTAAGTTGTATTTTCCACATGGAAAACGATTTCCCACGACATGCGAAATTAGTCGTTTTCAGACCTTGCTGGTTTTATGTTGTTTAGACCTTTTCATAGCAGTCATATCCTCGCATTCTACCATTATGATAACTTCATTACATAGGAAAGAGAGAGGCAATTTTAAATTTTAAGTTATTAAAAGTACTTGAAATATTTTTTAACTGTCAAAAGTTAAGTATGTAAAAAATGAAATTTGACCGTATATTCTAACTGCACTCGTAAGAACAACATATTTAAAAATCATTTTACACTCATGTAATTTATGTAACAAACTATCACATTAGTGTAAAACTGTTATATATTTTAATAAAATCGTTTCCTCTTTTTTCCCGCACCATTTAGAAAACAAGAGCATGCATCAATTTTATATTTATTCTTTTTTCAAATCCTGAGGGTTCAGATGAGTCCCTAAAACGTTTGTATTTAACATTTTTATACCCCGAAATATAATCATTCCAGCACCTAATTTAAATGAGGATCTATTCAAATTTTTAAGTAGTTTTAATTTATATTTCTGAATTTAACAACAAAAATGATCCTTTGCATACGTTTGTGCCATTCTGATGTTTATCCTATTCAAGATAGAGATATAGCTTTTTAGGGAATTCAATTCTCTATAAATTTATTTATGTCAAATTTTTCTTTAAAAACCAACATTTGGGCAACCTTTCGTTTTCGAGTCAAACGTGCTGGCTACTTTTCGATTGCTAATTTTGATTGCAACAATATTGATGGTTGAATAAAATAATCTTTTAATATCCATATTTTATGCATTTTTCTAAGACGAATGTAGTCTGTAAATTTTCTTCTTAATATTGATACTTTGAATATCCTACTTTTCCCTAACATTTAGCCCAAATATTATTTCCTTAATTTTTCAGTTGATAACATGTAAAGCTTTATAAATCCTCCTGCACCGCGCTGCGGTTCTATTGCATGACATTCTTAAATCGGAAAGAAGGAAATCGTTTACAAGAAATATCTATATTAGAACGAAAGCTTTTACGACTTTGGTTAAATAAGAAATCGTGGTTCTTGAGATGATTAGAGTTAAGTCAAATTGGAATTACTATCCGGCGTTTCGCCTTCGAATGCACGAGGCATCTTCAAAAATCTTTATTCCACGAGATGTGAACACTGAATGAGCTCGTAGAGATTCAGGCAGGATGTTATTCCCGACTTATGCTCGCCGAACCGTGATCCCGTGTTAAGATCGGTTTCCACGAGTGATGTAGACCGTAACTCGTATCTGAATTAAAAGTTTATATATGTTTAAAAATTTTAATAGATTCCCTAATTTTGCGTTTATAAAATCCTGGAACCGATGCTAAAACCTTGGTTTTCTTTATATTTATAAAATAACCAGTGGTATGCTGGTGTTCAGCTAAAGCAGATTGAACAATTCTCTGAATCGCTCCGAACTCATTCAGCGTTTAGATCTCGTAGAGTAAAGATCCCTGAAGATACCTCGTGCAGTCGAAGACCAAACGTAGAATAGTAAATCTAATTTGCCACGGTCAAATCCCAATCATCATGATTTCTTAAATATCTATGTTCTTACATTTCAAAAACTGGCCATCGACCTTCACTTTTTACACTTATAAAAATAGATTTGGATATGTATTATCCAAACTTATGTCTGCTTAGGTATATCTTTAGTCAGACATAGTCTATGGAAATTCTACTACTAACTAAAACTACGAGTAATTTACCAAGACTTCCCATTTTTTAAATGTTCTCATGTTTGGGTTTCATGAACAGCTGACCGTGGAAGGTTTTTCGATATCTTCTTCAATTTTTCTTCTGTCGGTAAACTCACGTTTAGGAAAGCTATCAAAAAAATGGAATAAATTGTCTACGTTCGTTCAATATGGTATTCAGTGATATATTTAAATTAGCTGATCAACCGCTCGATATTTTATTTATTATTATTCAAATTTACTTCTGTCTGTATTCCAAGGATTGAGAACTGCATTTTTTTAAATGTAAGAGCCTGGTTTGGAGAGCAATTGATAAAGGTCAGCACATTCGAATAATTTCAAATCCCAAAATAAATAAATATATTCAATTATTTTTCTAACGGCACTATACTACGTGTTACGATGCTAGTAGTATGACACTATCCTTAATTTACGTGTTTTCTTAATTATTGTACTTCTTGCTACAACATGGTAGAATTTATAAAAATACCTAAATTTTGCCTGTAGTTAAAAATGCATTACTTTATTCCAAGTTTCAGACTGATCTAAACACTTCGGGAAAGAAATCAATATTTTAAAAGTACATAAACGATTTTAAAGCCCTTTGTAAGTTATGATATTAACTTAAGGATATTTCAGATTTAAAAATTAGCAGTTAAAAATATGTAATTATATTTTTTATGGTTTTTTGACACTATATTACCAGTATATAGGGAGATCCATTTGGGCGCTGTGATGTAGATGTAATAGATATTTTTTTTAAACGGACAACCCAAATTTTTTATTTTATAATCGAAATCTGCGCTAAATTCTAAACATTTTAGTAGAGCTTGTTTTCCCTTAAGTTAATTTTTTTTTCTATATATTGATCTGATAATGTCGGATTTTAATATTTTAAGTGGTTGAAAAATCTAAGCGGTTTGCACTACTGCAAAATGAATTACACATCCCTATCTTTGTTTTTCTAATCTTTATTATAGCACCAACCACTGGACTAAGCAAAAGAAAAATTTTCTGCTTTTCAAAAAAATTTTATTGTCATGTTGAATTGGAAAGTCACATCTTAATAAGTACTAAGATAGTATGTAAAATTTATTTTACTCTAAGTGGAATCATATCGTAATTTAATTAATTTTAGTACTCCACAAAGTGAAAAATGTTTGGTATATTGTGCAATTTCATATATTTTCTGTTGTCCTGCTATCTCTTCATAGTAAATCGTGTAGAAACGCACTCTATTAAAGCTATTTCACGGCTTATATTATAAAAATGTTGTTTACCAAACAAATTGCACTTCATGTGATGTAAGATAAGACCATATTAATTCTATTGCGTTAAACTGGCAATGGTATGGCGGCAGTCGTAATACCTCATGTCCATTTTCCCGTAATATGTCATCTACGGCATATATTGTTGGTTTTTTAATAGATTTTGACATTAAAAGAAGTTCTAGTTTCAGCATATTGGTAAAGGATTTTGTTTTTGTTTTATTAGCCAGTCATAAATATCACTTTTCTTCCAGGATGAAGTAGGTTGTTTATTTAAGATTCTTGAATGATAAGATGCGTTGTCCAGAATGATTAAAGATGGAGCATATAAATTTGGAATCAGTTGTTCGTTTAACCACTTTTCAAACAGTTCACAGTTCATATTATCATAGTAGTCCATACTTTTGGATGTTGAAGAAAACAGTAAACTTGCATCTGGGGGAAATCCTGTTGAAGAACCTGCATGCAAAATGATGAACCGTTTTCCCGTCCCACATCCCTTTATTCTCTTGACACTTTTTACAGACTCGTCCTGCCAAGATTTCGAACCACTTCCATTAGAAAATATCCAAGTCTCGTCTAAAAATACCATTTTTCTAAATTTTGAATTAACATTTTTCGTGTATTTCTTTAAAAACTGGATACACTGACTTGCGACTTTTTATATCGAAAACCCAACATTTTTATTAATTTTGACAACGATTTTAGTCCAATTTCCAAAATGCCTCGATTTTTTAAAGCTTCTTTTAAAACTTGAAGGGTTATATTAGTTTTTGATGTGTATAAATCGTAAATTGCATTACGAACATTTATTTTTACATTGTCACTTAGATCTTCTGTCTTTGGCTTTTTTCATGTACGTTTCTTAATCTTCTTCGGTAGTAAATTATGCTTTTTTTTTCATGCACAATTTTCTGCACAGTCCTTATACCGATTCCCAGAGCTTTTGCTACTGTCTCCTGGATATTGGCCGGTAAATTTTCATTTTCGTAATATTTTATTAGATTTAATACCATTTTTTCGCTTGTGGATGCAAAAACCCGAAAATGATTTTTGCAACTGCTGGTATTTATATGTCTATCCTCTTTTTTTTATATGAAAATATCATAGGTCTATCTAATTCATCTTCCAGATTTTATCCGGAGGATATGATTACACGTAATAAAAGAAAAACAAACTTAAAAAAATTTGTCGTTGATAAATCGTATGACCCGCACGATAACACTGCTTTCGAAAAAACATTATCGCGGTTCCGGATTTCACCAATAAATCTAGGAGTTTCTTTATTTTCCCTTTTGTCTATGGTGTGAACTACTACGAACAGGCAAAGAATCAAATCAAATTAATTTTAAGTACTTTTTGAAACTTTCACATTGCGATGTCAAAAGCGGCCCCGGTTATAGCCAGACTTGCGTTGGCATTTTTGCAAGACACAGTTTTCCGATTGTGTGATTTTTAGCCTTAATCATTGTAAGGACAATAGTACGAAAGTCTATTATATTTATTTGATTCCATGAAAATAATTCCTACATCTTTTTTCACAGTGAAACATTGTAGCTAAACTAAAATTTCTATTCTAGCGATAAATTAATAAAAATATTCTGTCAAAGCCACATGAAACTCATGATTAAAAATTTAAACGAAGTGAAATCAAGTGTGGCACCCAAAATATGCTTCCGGATTATTTATAGATTTTCCCGCTCGCTTCGATGTTTAAGACGTCCGTAAATCTTCTTAAAGTATATTAGCAATTACTCGCGCTAATTTGGTGTATAACGACCCGATTTTTAAGTGTCGGGAAGAGGTTTTTTAATTTAACAATTTTTCTGAAAATAGAGCATATAAAATTGAAGCTGCTTAAAATAGTATATTGCAACAAATTTTGAAAATATCGCAGGAGTGTAATAGTTTCTGTTTTAAAAAAATATACTATTATATAATTATATAATTTTTCAAGGGGTTGGATAGAATATTATTTGTATGTAATATTTATTATATATATATATATATATATATATATATATATATATATATATATATATATATATATATATATATATACGAGGGCCTTTTAACAAAGACTAGGAGTGATTTTTTTTACAGGCCAGTGCAATGAGCTACATATCGCCAAAAATCAGAAAATATCATCCAAGTAGGCTTCTTTCATCTTGCGAAATGTCATGTGTTACCGCGCCTCTAAGAATCGTGATGGATGAATTGAAAGAACAAAAATATGCGATCAAATTTTGTGTTCGTCTGGGAAAATCAGCAACAGAAACTTTTTCGATGATTAATACGGCTTTTAGGGAACTGTCTATGGCAAGATCTGCTTGTTTTCGATGGCATAAAGAGTTTAGTAATGGCAGGGAAAGTTGTGAGTTGCAAGGCGGTCCAGATGCTCCTATTGTGGCACTAACTGAGGAAACCATCAATATCGGAGCAGTAATTATTCGCACAGATTCACGTCTGACTATCCCACAACTCTCAAATATTCCTAAAATATCTGTTGGAAGTATTTTTACTCTTTTACGAAAGCATTTAAACATGTCTAGAGTTTGTGGTCGCTGGATTCCGCGTATACTGAGACCAGATCAAGAACAATGCGTTGAAGAAGAAGGCGAAGAATGGTGGAAGACCATTATAATTGCGGATGAAACTTGGGTGTATTGTTATGATCCGGATGATGTACGCGGTGGGTAGAAAAGGGAGGACCACCTCCAAAAAAAGTACGTGCGCAAAAATATGCCGCTAAAGCTATGCTCATAACATTTTTTGATCACAAAGGCATGGTGTACTGCACATAGTCCCACATGGTAGTACAGTAACTGCCAATTATTATAAACAAGTTTTGTTCCAGTTGATGAAGGATCACATCCTCAAAAAACGACCTGAGCTGATTGGAAAGTGGAAACTTTATCATGATAACGCTCGCCCTCACATAGCGAATATAGTGAGTTTTTGAACACTAAAAATATCAGGTCTGTACCGCATCCTCCATATAGTCCTGACATAGCCCCATGCGACTTCTGTCTGTTTCCCCAAGCAAAAAAAAACTTCAGAGGACGACGATTTCAAACAGAATTAGATGCTGTTAAGGTTTTAGAATCGGTTTTGAAGAAACTCTCAAAGAATGGCTTCCACCATGTCTATGAACAATGGCAGCACCGTTGGGATAAAGTTATTGCACTACAGGGGGACTATATAAAGCGTGATAAAAGTATTGTTGTTTAAGATTAATAAATAAAGTTTTGGTCGTAGTAGTCCTAGTCTTTGTTGAAAGACCCGCCCTGATGTATATATATATATATATATATATATATATATATATATATATATATATATATATATATATATATATATATATATATATATATATATATATATATATATATATATATATATATATATATATATATATATATATATAATATTTTTTCATTCCGGGTGTAAATCCGTTCACTACTGTCGTTCTGAAAAGAACAGTTTTGCTGACGTTTCGCCAATATCACATTTGGCATTTTCGAAGCTTTCTTTCTCGCGTCCGAGTAGAGACTGATGTGAATATATATATATATATATATATATATATATATATATATATATATATATATATCGTTTTTTTTTTAACCATATATAAATATTTTCTTGGGCATAGGTTGACTCACTGAGAAGTAAAACTATAATTCAATCGACGTTTCGTTCATTATATTGAGCTTTCTCAAGATATTTATTATCTACAATAAAAACGTATATAGTTAATGTTTACATTTTAAAATGGCTAAAAATATTACTAAAACAACACTCAAAATCATTATATTTTGAATAAACAATGATCATAAATACAAAAATACATCTAAAACAAAATTAATGAATGAATGAATGGAAACATGTTAGTTTTACAGGTTTGGAATTCTAGTAGATAAAAACGAGATAATTTTTTCTTTTTTTTATTATATTTACTTAGATCTTTATTGCTATACCTAGTATGGGTTTATGTTATTACTGAAATGTACAGGGTTTTATGTATGGAGTGGTTTATTTATATTTAAATTAATTTACTTAGATATCAGATTATGATAAATTTAAGTAAGTTATTGTTGTCTTTTTTATCGTTGACGGCATCTTTCTCCTTTTTAATTTGTATCATTTCTTTTATTGTGAGTTTTCGATAATATATTTAGTTTCTTACTGTAAAATTTTGGTTTGTTTAAAATCGAATTCGTGTTTTTCTGACTGTTCGTGCTTGTGGAGTGCAGTAAATGCTTTTTTTTGTGTATTTGTGGCCGTTTAATCGACTATCTAAGTATTGTATTGTCATTACTATTTATTTTTTTGGGCAATTTAAACATGGAATTGAATAAACTAGGTTTAATTTCTTTTTTTTATTACTTTGCTTTTCAAGGGTTATTTTTGTTTTTATGATCATTGTTTGTTTAAAATGTGATGCTTTTAGGTGTTTTTTTAGTAATGTTTTTAGCCTATTTAAAATGTAAATATTAACTATACATGTTTTTATTGTAGAAAATAAACATCTTGAGGAAGCTCAATATAACGAGCGAAACTTAGATTGAATTATAGATTTACTTCTTAATGAGTCAAAATATGCCCAAGAAATTATTTAACAAAATATATATATATATATATATATATATCCGCGAGAAAGAAAGCTTCGAAAATGCCAAATATGATTTTGGCAAAACGTCAGCAAAACTGTTCTTTTCATAACGCCAGTAGTGAACAGATGTACATGACTGTACACCCGGAAAGAAAAAACATATATATATATATATATATATATATATATATATATATATATATATATATATATATATATATATATATATATATATATATATATATTATTAAGAACTACAGGCCAATAAGTCTACTACCAGTAACGTACAAAGTGTTTACAAAGATCATTCACAACAGAATACAAAGCACACTGGACTTGGCCCAACCGAGAGAACAGGCTGGATTTCGCAGCGGCTTCAGTACAATAGACCACATTCATACTCTCAGGGAGGTTATTAGTCGAACCAAAGAATACGATCAACCATTAGCATTAGCCTTCATTGACTTTGAGAAAGCATTCGACTCAATATTTCCCAAAGCAGTAATAAATGCCTTAACAGAACAAGGGGTCGACAAACCATATGTATATTGAGACCCTAGCAAATATATATAGAGAAGCCAAAGCTACAGTCAGGATATATGAAGGCACTCCAGAAAATTCCCGACCGGCAGAGGAGTTAGACAAGGCGACGCCATATCACCAAAGTTATTTACGGCAACACTAGAGAGCTTCTTCAGAAAGCTAGACTGGAACAACACAGGTCTAAATATAGATGGAGAACACTTGAACCATCTAAGATTCGCTGATGACAGTATCCTCATAGCGAGTAACCCTGGAGAACTGCAACAACAGATTAATGAATTAAATACAGCGAGCAACGAAGTAGGCCTTAAGATAAATCTGAGTAAGACCAAGATCATGTACAACGAACTAATGGACGCACAAGAAATAATAATTAATGAAACTGCCCTGGAAATAGTAGAGGAATACATATACCTGGGTCAACTAATACACATATCGGGATCTCTACTCCCAGAAATAAATAGAAGGATAAAATTAGCATGGAGAACATTCGGACAGAACTCAATCATCTTCAAGTCCAGAATGCCACTCCGTTTGAAGAAGAAAGCATTTGATCAGTGTATACTACCAGTACTAACATACGGTTGTGAAACCTGGACCCTAAAAACTGATATAACTAGGAAGCTCCAGGTGGTACAAAGGTCTATGGAACGATGCATGCTTGGAATAACAAGAAGAGATAGAAAAAGGGTTGAATGGATCAGACAGAAAACCCAGGTGATAGATGTCATTAACAGAATCAGATCTCTGAAGTGGCAATGGGCAGGACACCTCGCTAGAAGGACGGACGATAGATGGACCACAAAGGTAACACAATGGTATCCCCGAGGCGTGAAAAGACCAAGAAGATGCCCCATTTTAAGATGGGACTATGATATAAAGAAACTCGCAGGATCAACTTGGGCTCGCACAGCCAACAACAGACAACAATGGGCCCAAATGAAAATGGAATATGTAAATATGTAAGGGAGGCTACACCATAATTGGAAATGGTTGAATAAGCTGCATATGATGATGATGATGATATATATATATATATATATATATATATATATATATAAACTATAATTCAAGATATTTATTTTCTACAATAAAAACATCTATAGTTAGCATTTAAATTTTAAAATGGTTAAAATATTACTGAAAAAACATCACTCAAGGAAACATTACATTTAAAACAAACTATGATGATGAAAACAAAAATACATTTAAAACAAAATTAATATTATACAGAGTACATACCTTGGAAACATGTCAGTTTTACGAATGTTTTGAGACTGCAATAATTTCCGACAGGTCTGGAATTCTGGTAGATAAAAACCAGACAATTTTTTCTTTTTTTTATATTTATTTATATTTTTATTGCTGTACTAATCTAATAGTACTAATAGTACTAATAGTATGTAAGTAAATATAAAAAAAAACATGGTTAAAGAAAAAGAAAACGAAATATATATATATATATATATATATATATATATATATATATATATATATATATATATATATATATATACACATTTTCACTTATCTAGTTATGAAATTTGTGTAGGTTTTATTCGCTATATACAGGTTGACAACTGAAAAGATAAAACATTTTAGTGAAGTGAAGTCAACTCAAAAACAATTAAAAAGCGAATGTTACCTTAGATATATGGTTATTGGAAAAAGAAAATTTACTAAAACTTAGTCAGGGTTACGGATTTCACATCGTTGATACAAAATGTTAGAAATTAGAGACGAAATATAGATACGCCTAAAATTTGATGTTCTAAAGTTTCTGGGTTATTTAAAAAAAAAAGATATTTCTAAAACCACGCCTTTATTTGTTAACTATTGAACTAAAAAGTCAAAAAATAATATTTGTGTATGAACTTAAATACATATACCCAGAAGTTTTAAAAATTTGTATATTTTCTTAAAAGATTGATGTTTTACTTCAAGTGTGATGACCTCTCACGACTCAAGCTTTTACTACTCTAACAATTCAGGTATATTCCTAATGTGAATTTATTATTTTTCAATTTTGTGTTCTGTTTCCTGTGCTTAAAAAAGTATCAATAAAGATACGAAATGTCGCACAGGAATTAATCAGTGTGTTTTTTAAGCCTTCTAATAACCCACGAATAAGAAAATATTTTTAGAATAATTGGAGAACGAAATTTTTGGAGAAACGCTTTTTATAAAGAATAACTTTTCCCGCAAAAACAATTTTTACCTCAATTACCTGCCAGCAAGTGCTTGCAAAATGGATTCCAAATTTTGAATCGGAAAGACAGACATACAAACTGGAAAGAGAAACATACGAACCAAGCAAGTTAAATAAAACCTTGTAAAAAATAGACTCTAGGAATTTGCATGCCTCTGCAACTTTTTTTAATACTTGTAATGCTGCAAATAAAATTTTCTAATCCAACAGTTTTTGAGCTACAGGATGATTTTAGATGTCCTCGGTTTCTTGCAATTTAGTGGAAGATGAAAAGTGTTAGTGTAATTTTACGCGGAGGTAAAATTTCCTAAAAAAATCAAGTGTCTAACTTCGAGTGTGGCTCAGTTTATTATACATTATATTTGTGACATGAATTTGTCCTTTCTAATTTAGTCCTTTTATTTGTTTGACTAGTCAAAAGTCGAAGAAAATGCTCCAGTAAGAAAAGGGGTAGATCTAAATATGGATAAAGACAAGCACCTTTACTAAGTCAAATAAATCATAAATTATACCAAATCATTTACTTGGGCCAGATAAATAGTACATCACATAACTTATGCAATTTGCGACGTATAGATTTAAAACTTCTTTGGTTGGCGCAAGTCATCCCTCCATGCTCACTATCTATCTATCATCTACTGAAGTAAAGGGGCCCTCCTTTATGACTTCAGGTATGTGGTCCATTTGATGTTAAAAACTTCAGTAAGAACGCATTTTTCGTTGTAAAGTTGTCTGTCAATAATGTCCTGTGAATTTTTCTCATCTAAGACAGCGAATGTTTGCATAACTTTGGTCATTTAGTGTAAAAAGTAAAAACAACCGTAATTTTTAAATATACTTAACAGACTTCCCTTCTGAATTTGTCTGAATGCATTTTTAGCTTGTCTCAATTTACACCTAAATGAACCCACTAATCCATACATCTCTCTATTTTTAATTGTATAATGTTTAGGTAGATTTTTTTTATCTCTGAAAACTGACCTAATAGACTAGGTATATTTAATTTTTATATTACAGTGCAATCATTTTTTAAACCAGGCTATTTATGTTGTAAATATAAGTATACGTTTATTTTATTGTAAATATATACTAGTTTTTGCTAAAAATTATTAAATCATTTGGAAAAATATAATTTTTTAATTTATTTTCTTTATAATTTTTACGTTACAGCTTAGAATATTAAGTTAGAATAATAGAATTTTTAAGTTGCGGCAAAAAATTTGAGCTAAATATATTTCTAATAAAAAAAACCATTCATTATGTCTCATATAATTTTTCACGTCAGTACAAATGCACATAATTCTTTTAGATTTAAATTAAAACAAAAGTAATTTATTATTGCCTGCAAAGTGCAATCTATTTGATTTATTCCCAAAACGTTTTGAAGTACGGTCCTGATCAGCCTTCCCGATTAACAGACACGATATATATCTTATATTTTTGCTGCGAACGCTCAAAGTTGCTTAAAATGTTTACATTTTAGCCTCGTAAGATTGCCATATTCGCGTTTACCCCTTCGTTTTTAGTCACATTGTCTTGTCACAGACACCATATCGACAACTTGAAGTTTTTCAAGGGAATATATGCAAGGATGCTCTGGGGTAAGTTAGAGGGAATTTAATCTTCTAAAAGTTTTCCTAGGGATCAAAAACATGAAAAGATTTTCGCTTACTGCTCTAAATATCAGAAGAGACTGTCACTCATAAATTCAAACGAATAAATAATAGTTTTTTAGTAAATTTTAGTTTTAGTGCGATTATCTACTCTCAAAACTAAACACTAAACTCTTTTATCCCACTCGTGATTTCAATCCGCATTCTGTTTACCCCACACCAGAACGAGCATCTATAGATATTCTCCTTTAATTCATTGCAATATTTACAATAAAATAAATTTGTATGTGCCAGTGATATTTTCTGCTCTGTTATAGCCCTTAAAAGGTATTTTCCACCAGTGAGTATCCATAATTTATAAAATTAATTAGATCAGATTAGGTAAATATGATGTATGTTTAAGCACATATTTATTTTAGATGTTGGTATTAATTATTTTGTTGTAATTTACCTTTAAAGAGGTTAAGTAACTATACAATGCAGCATATTGCCCAAAGTATTGAAAAAATCGGCAAATTTCCCTTACCGCCATTTTGTTTAACTATGTTAAAAAAACATCGAACCTAAAAGTAGTTTTTTCAGGCTGATTTTTTTTTTATTTTATTAGGCTGCCATTTTGTTTTGAAATCTTTTATTTTTATCAGTTTATTCTCACGTAACATCTGATTTTTGTGTACAATTTGAGGTAAATTATATAATTACTTTTTAAGAAATAAATCGTTCACATTTCACTAGGCCATCATTTTGTTCCGCTATATTGGTCTTTTTAACAAAATGTTATTAGGTCATTCCGAAGTGACTTTTAATTTTGAACGAAAATTTTGCATTTAATTTTTGACCAAAAGCTAAAAAACTACTTACCAATCGGATAGATAGTTTTAAACTATGATGTAAAGTGTCAGAGAGACAAAAAATTTGACAGACATCGACGAAACTGAAAAGACATGTTTTTTGGTATCTAGGGATCCTAAAACATAAAAATCTCTACAAACCTGGAGAGTAATTTTTGCACCATTACCAACATTTTACTTGGCCGCCATTTTGCTCCGCAACATTGAATTCGTACCATCATTTTGCCACTTTATTTCTGTATCACGTTTAATTCTTGCACAAAATTTGAAATAAATCTACAAATAATTGTTTCAGACTGATTTTTTAAATATTTTATTAGGCTGTTATTTTGTTCCCCATCTTGGATTCACACCAAAATTTTACCAGTTCATTTCTACATAATAAAAAATATTTTTCAAAATATGAGGTAAATGGGATAACCAGTTTTTCAATAATTATTTTTTTAACATTTTACTAGACCGCCATTTTGTTCCGCTATACTAGATTTACACCAACATTTTAATATGATCTTTAATTTTTGAGCAAAATTTGAAGTTAATCGAGTAAGTAGGTAATTTTTGATCTGCTGCGAACAGACAAATAGACAAACCAACAGACCGACGGAATAAAGAAAACATTGTTTGGGCATCTAGAAGCCCTAAAACGTAAAGATCTGTAAAATCCTGGAATGATCTTTTCGCCACTGCAATATTTCCTTTTACGAGGGAAGGAAAAACAAAAAAATAAATTTAAATAAGCTTTTTGTAAATATGACCATAAGTTACCACCAATTAAAAATTTTGAATTTGAATTTAAATATCAAACAACTACACTGTGTTCACAAATCTCATGTTTCTAATACAATTCTAAAATCTTTCTCCAATTCTTATCCTCTCGTCCGCTGTTATGGATGAAACTAAATATAATCTTCAGTAACTTCTATATTGCGTAACGATTTTCGGCAGAACTATTTATCAAAATAAAACTTTAAATAGATTAATTCCTAACACTAAATAATAAAATTCCAAAACTAAATGGAAACTTCAAAGCATGTTATAAATAAGTTTAAACTCTTGACGTGAAGTATAACGCTCAAGAATTCTAATAATTATATTATAAGCATCGAGTTTGTTTAGTTAATAATTTTTTTCTAGAAAATCCGCGTCAAAATTCAAATTAAGTTTTAGACAGAGACGAGGTTGATAAACTCAAAAGGCGGCGGAAAGAAGGTGGGATATGGTTCGGGAATCGTCTCTATTGGCTTTGATGTTGAAGCCATGCCCTGTATTGTTGAGCAACATGGAGAGAGGGTTCATCGCTAAGCAGAATCAGAGTGGACTTAACGACTCTCCTTGGTAAATTCCCCTATTGAAGTGTATCTCATCATCGGTGGTAAGAGATTGATAGTCATTATAGATCTTTAGGTTCGTTCTCCACTGGTGCTTGATAGTTGCCAGGAAATTAATGATCATAGGGTTAATTTTGTATATTCGTAGTACGTCTATGAGCCAGGAATGTGGTACACTGTCAAACGCCTTTTTATAGTCTATAAAAGCAGTGTGCATGTTGCGTTGTTTTTTCTGTGCTTGCTTAAATACAGAGTGGATGATAAGATGATAGATGCGATTTGCAATGCATCCTGTTAGGATCTTGTACATGGTGGGCAAACAGATGATGGGCCTGTACTGCGACGGGTCTTCTGTCCTATTGCTTTTGGGTATTATTATTATTATTATTACTAATATTATTATTATTATTATTAAATAAATTAAATTTTATTTAGCATTTTCATACAATTAATAATAATCCTTTTTATTGAAAAACTATTATTTAAAAACCAAGTAAAATTATTTTTATATATTAATATTTTCTTCATTGGATTTTGTAAATATATGGCCTTTCTTTTTATTGTAATCACTTTTTTCTACGTTTATTTAATGTGATCAGTGCAAAAATTCTCCAAGTCACATTTTTTGAGGTCTCAATTTAAGTACTGTTAATTTTCTACTTACTGCTGACTGTTAGACGCTAATTCATAGCAATAAGTAGGTAAATGCCAAAAAAATCTACATAAATAAATTTCAGGGTAACTCCATTTTGGTACAAGAAGCCGTTATATTACAAAAAATATCCATAACCCAGTGACTTAGCTTCTACGGAGGTTAACAATATAACAACAATATTTGTGTTATATTTTAATTTCTTTTTCTTGATTCCCTCATCAAGAAAGATGGCTTATGACAACATTTTGCATTAATCCTAAATACGCATGTGATGAAAAATATTTGAAAATAAAGTATCAGAAATTTAGAAGCCTAACAAAACTATTACATTTATTAACCTGTGGCGATATTGTTTTTTGAAAATATATTTGTTATAGAATAAGATTATGATACAGTGATTATTCACAGAACAGTTGTTGTATTTATTTTTTTAAATAAGTTTTAGGTAATTTTTCTCCATTTATTCGGTTCTGCGTTTATTAGATTTATTAAAACAATTTTGTTTCATTTATATAATAAACAATCCATATAAATATATTTTTCTCAATATATTTTGGGTTTATATAAATTTGATTTGATTTTCGATGCAAAAAGTGGCCATGTCAAAATTTAAAAAAAAATCTTATAATTTAAGATTTTTTTTTAGAATTTAACTATGTACTTTTTTATTCGGCTCTTTGTTTCAAGCTAGTGACCTCTACCAGTATTTGCTTGAGTGACGACCACAAGTAAAATTTTTAAGAAACTAAAGGGTTTTTCCATAAAAATAAAGAAATAAATACGTTAGTGTCGTCTAGTACGTTCTTAAATATAATTATTTTGTTAAAAATTATGGTTTTCTGTTCGGAAAATTATCAATGTACTTACGCTCGTTTTAGTTATGGAATCTCTGGATTGTTTTAAAAATGCAAGTATCTAGTAAAACGTTAATTATTATTGTCGCAAAATATGTATTTTCTGAGGTAAAAAGTATAGTAATAGCCTTCGTGTTATGTTTTTTGTTTTTAGTCTTGTAGCCTGATAATGGGGCTTAGTCGCGAAACCGCTTGCTGATATAATAAAGAATCTTTTTGGGTAAATTAGACTTTTTATTCTTTTGGGCGTACTACTTGAGAATTTTAATGTCTAAATAAGTACAATTGAGGCGTGGGAGCATATACAGGGTGTTTCTTAATTGAATGCCAATAATTGAGGATGTGATTCTTTGACTAATTTTAAGTGTAAAAGTTCACATATATCCTAAAATATCTATTTTTGAGGATACAGGGCGGCAAAGTTATTTTAGTTTTTTCTATTTATCTTCTACATTTTTAAAGATAATTGGATACAAATTGGAACACATATTATTTTTTGTAATTTCTCTAAAATAGTATGATTGATATTTGGAACAATCTACAGGGTAATATTTTTTGAGGGGTCACGAATTCTTCTACTCCTCCCAAGTTTGTTTTTGCAACGACACTGAGTTTTTTAACAATCAAATCCGATACTCCAGACAGTTCTAAAACCTTTTTACATGTTTTATTTTTTAGATATCTTGTATGGTTTAGAAGTTATTTAGCGAAGTATTAATTTTTTTTCAGATAGCTCACAATTTAGTTTACTGCTGCAGTGCATGGGATTAGCCCTTCTTCTCATTGATCCATGTACCCTATGAAATATTTCTGGAGTATTCCTTATAGTCGCATGATGCGACTATGGAATTCCTCAAATGTCCTCTTAAATTTGAACTGGTGAGGTGTAAACCAAAGATTTCAATACCCCCATAAGGAAAAATCTAGACTGTTTAGATCTGACGACCGAGGGGGCCACGGCGGCGGTCCTCCTCGACCCCATCGTGCATAAACCGCATATGGTTTTTTAGGTTGAAGCTGTACCTACTTCTAGCAAACCAGGTAACTCTTCCTGCAGGATATGGCGGTATGATAATCTATCAAGTCTTCTAGGAAAAAAAATAGTCCTGTCAAATACTCTGCAACGATTCCGGTCCATACATTAACTGAAAACTGTTCTCTAAAGTTAGATTCGGTTATGGCAAAAGAGAAAAAGTGCTTAATGAAGTGGTCACTTCATTAAGCACTTTTTTCTCTTTTAAAAGTCTCAGTTGTGCGAAGTCGTCTATGAGTATTGGAAAACGTTCTTGGATCAGGTATAGCACGACCTTGGATACCTTTCTTCGTAAATTCGTCTAGCTTCATATACGTTGCCGTTAGCAAGCCTTTAAGTAAAATGCATGTCGGCTAACTCAGGGTTTATAAAAATAACCATTATTTTAACGATAACAGTATTTTTTAACTTGTATATAACATCAATGACATTAGCTTACTTGATTTACTTGGTAATGTCTCGGAAAAGGTAAAAATGGACTAATCCACTTTTTGCAGAAACCCCTTACGTTATAAAGATATTTAAGACATAACTATATTTTGGAATTTTTTTTTGTTTTCTTAATAGAAAATTTAATAGAATCTCTTATTTAAAAAATTATTTTAGTGCATTTTGAAGAGAATACAAAAACTCACATTCAAAATCAATTTAAAAAATCGAACACTCAATTTTTCTGGTTTGCACAAAAATGCTTCAGTTTTCAAATTAAATTGCAGCTTTTAGCTATTCTATTAGATAAGAAACTTAAAATGTGTTATCCTTATTAGTGCCAACTAATGGTCTTTCCACGAAAATTTTGATCAAAATTAATGATTTTTAAAATCTGAAAATTCTTTATGCCAATTTGCTTTTATTTTTTTGTAAGTTATGGCTGGCTGGCTTTTTGGTTACTTGCGCATTTATCCATGACCAATATATTTATTTCTTGGATTCTCGGATGTATTCGGGTACCACTGACTCTATCCGAGCATCCTACTTATACCCTTTCGGACGAGACATACAGGGGAGAAGGAAGGGTGCGGAAAAAAGGACTAGAATCACCCCTAAAGGATGGGGAAGGAATGTCAGCCAGACAAGCCCTACAATTCATAGAGGAGTTCGAACCTCGCCCATCCCCTTCACCTGAGAGGTTATGTGAATAGCGGGGAGTGTCAATTTGTCAAACAAATTTTCAAAAACCCAATTTTTCTGCAAAAATAAAGAAAGAAATGGCTTTTGGTCGTTATGTAATGCAAAAAAATCAGTAAGTATTACTTTCCTCTGTGATCTCACCAAGATGTTTATACAAAGAAAAATTAGATTATTAAAGTTTGCTTTTGTACCATGTTATCTAATTTTATATGATCCAGTTTTTTAAGATGGTTGATCGCCAAACTTACCAAAATAAAAAAAAACCCGGTATTATCAATTTAAATTTAAATAGACGCGGGTAACTGAATTTGTTTTGCAAATATGTCTCAGTGCGCGGCTACAAAATTAAAAAGTGCTTAACTAAATTAAAATTTTTACTGCCGATGATGAATTATGTATATGGGCCTGGTCTCTGAGATATACACTTCGAAGTCTTGGAATTTTTCAGCCGCCTTTTGACTTTATCAACCTCGTCTCTGTCTAAAACTTAATTTGAATTTTGACGCGGATTTTCCAGAAAAAAATGATTAACTAAACAAACTCGATGCTTATAATATAATTATTAGAATTCTTGAGCCTTATACTTCACGTCAAGAGTTTAAACTTATTTATAACATGCTTTGAAGTTTCCACTTAGTTTTGGAATTTTATTATTTAGTGTTAGGAATTAACCTGTTTAAAGTTTTATTTTGATAAATAGTTCTGCCGAAAATTGTTACGCAATATAGAAGTTACTACAGATTACATTTAGTTTCATCCATAACAGCTGACGAGAGGGTAAGAAATGGAGACAGATTTTAGAATTGTATTAGAAACATGAGATTTGTGAACACAGGGTAGTTGTTTGATATTTAAATTCAAATTCAAAATTTTTAATTGGTGGTAACTTATGGTCATATTTACAAAAAGCTTATTTAAATTTACTTTTTTGTTTTTCCTTCCCTCGTAAAAGGAAATATTGCAGTGGCGAAAAGATCATTCCAGGATTTTACAGATCTTTACGTTTTAGGGCTTCTAGATGCCAAAACAATATTTTCTCTATTCCGTCAGTCTGTCGGTTTGTCTATTTGTCTGTTCGCAGCAGATCAAAAATTACCTACTTACTCGATTAACTTCAAATTTTGCTCAAAAATTAAGGATGATATTAAAATTTTGGTGTAAATCTAGTATAGCGGAACAAAATGGCGGTCTAGCAAAATGTTAAAAATATAATTATTGAAAAACTGGTTATCCCATTTACCTCACATTTTGAAAAATATTTCTTATTATGTAGAAATGAACTGGTAAAATTTTGGTGAGAATCCAAGATGGGAACAAAATAACAGCCTAATAAAATATTTAAAAAATCAGTCTGAAACAATTACTTGTAGATTTATTTCAAATTTTGTGCAAGAATTAAACGTGATATAGAAATAAAATGGTAAAATGATGGTACGAATTCAATGTTGCGGAGCAAAATGGCGGCCAAGTAAAATATTGGTAATGGTGCAAAAATTACTCTCCAGGTTTTTAGAGATTTTTATGTTTTAGGATCCCTAGATACCAAAAAAACATGTCTTTTCAGTTTCGTCGATATGTCTGTCAAATGTTTTGTCTCTCTGACACTTTACATCATAGTTTAAAACTATCTACCCGATTGGTAAGTAGTTTTTTAGCTTTTGGTCAAAAATTAAAGACAAAATTTTCGTTCAAAATTAAGGAATGACTTAATAACATTTTGTTAAAAAACCAATATAGCGGAACAAAATGATGGCCTAGTGAAATGTGAACGATTTATTTCTTAAAAAGTAATTATCTAAATTACCTTAAATTGTACACAAAAATCAAATGTTACGTGAGAATAAACTGATAAAAATAAAAGATTTCAAAACAAAATGGCAGTCTAATAAAATAAAAAAAAATCAGCCTGAAAAAACTACTTTTAGGTTCGATGCGTTTTTAACATAGTTAAACAAAACGGCGGTAAGGGAAATTTGCCGATTTTTTCAATACCTTGGGCAATATGCTGCATTGTATGACTGTGACATTGTATGTAGGTCGACCGTTTTAGGCTGTGCGTTGTCTGTCAGTCAGTGAGTGTCGGTGCTATTTTGCCACACTCGTTCACCCACTTAACAGAAGAATTTTTAAAAACAATGAAACACGTGTTATTTTATTTTTTTTGAAGATTATTTTACAAAGTGCCATCATCGTAACTTAGAAAAAAATCTTTTATTCAAACAAATTTTACCATCGTTTTTCACCCCTTTACGGATGGAATTTTGTAAAATCTCTCGTTAGTGCACCCCTAGGAAACTTAAGGAATATGTCCTCCAAGTTTTAAATCTGTAGGTCGACCGGTTTAGGCTGTGCGTTATCTATCAGTCAGTGAGTGTCGGTGTTATTTTGCCACACTAGGTCCACCCATTTAGAAGATGACTTTTTAAAAACAGTGAAACACGTGTGATTTTATTTCTTTTGGAGACTATATTTACAATGTGCCATCATCGCAACTTAAAAGAAAATTTTAATTAAACAAATTTTACACCCTTTTTTCGCCTCTTTACAGATAGAATATTGTAAAATCTCTCCTTAGTGCACTCCTAGAGTAGTGAAGGAATTTGTCCTCCAAATTTCAAATCTGTAGGTTGAGCGGTTTAGTCTGTGGTGGAGCAAAATAGCACCAAATAAAAATAAAAATCTTTGAAAAGACAATAAGTATGTGTTACTTAATGACTATATGCGTAACTAAATTGGGCCACACTTTACTATTCCTTATAACAGGAAAGATTCATGGCGATTAAAGTTCCGGGTAAAGGAAACTCGCCGATCTTTTTATTTTAAATCTAAAAACGTGTAACAAACAATTTATCGGAAATAGCAAAACCATATATAACCAACTGGCATAATGAGTTCACTAAATATAAAGTTGTTTGATTACAAAATTGTATACGTGGAATGATATCTTCTAAGTGATAGGCGGTGGTTTTCTTCTCATTTTGTATTATAATCCTTGAAAATAAGATTTTGAATGTTATTTTGCTAACATGTAATACGATTAAAAAGATACTTATCGTATAATACTACTTACAAGACTTTATTATTTGAAAAGTTTATTTTCAGACCTGAATAATTCTATAAAATTTTGAGCGTATATTTATAATTACATATACATTTTTTGCAAAAATATGTCGTTTAATTTTACTTAAATAATTAATTTTATTATAAAAATAAACCGGAGCTCAATGTTTTAATCATGGAATTTTATATTTGCCACTTTTACCCAAAAAAATAAAATATTCCACAGATATGTAGAACACGTTTTAATAATTTTTACAGATTTGGAATTTGGAGGACATATTCCTTGACTACGAGTACACTAAAGAGATATTTTACAAAATTCCATTCGTAAAGGGGTGACAAAAGGTGGTAAAATTTGTGTGGAGAAAAGATTTTTTAAGTTACGACGATAACACTTTGTAAATATAGTCTTCACAAGAAATAAAAAAACACGTGTTTTATTGTTTTAAAAACTGCATCTTCTAATTGGATGAACGAGTGTGGCAAAATAGCACCGACATTCACCGACTGACAGACAATGCACAGCCTAAATGGGTGGACCTACAGACTTGAAATTTGAAGGACATATTCCTTGACTAACCTAAGAGTACACTAAAGAGAGATTTTACAAAATTCCATCCATTAAGGGCTGAGAAAATGTGATACAATTTGTTTGAAGAAAAGGTTTTTTTTTTAAGTTACGATGATAACACTTTGTAAATAAAGTTTTCAAAAGCAATAAAATAACATGTGTTTTGTTGTTTTTAAAAATTCGTCTTCTAATTGTGTGAATAGGTGTAGCAAAATAACACCGACATTTACTCTGACGGACAACGCATAGCCCAAACCGGTGGACCTACAGATTTCAAATTTGGAGGACATATTCCTTGGCTACCCTAGAAGTGCACTAAGGAGATATTTTACAAAATTCCATCCGTACACGAGTGAAAAACGGTGGTAAAATTTGTTTGAATAAAAGATTTTTTTTAAGTTACGATGATGACACTTTGTAAATATAGTCTTCAAAAGAAATAAAATAGCACGTGTTTTGTTGTTTTTAAAAATTCATCTAAGTGGGTGAACGGGTGTGGCAAAATAGCACCGACACTCACTGACACACAGACAACGAACAGCCTAAACCGGTTAACTTAAGTACCCTAGGGATGCACTAAGGAGATGTTTTTACAAAATTCCATCCGTAAAGGGGTTAAAAGAGTTGGTAAAATTTGTTGGAAGAAAACATTTTTTTTTTCAGGGATGATGGCACTTTGTAAAAATAGTCTTCAAATAAATTAAAAAAGTGTTTCATTATTGTGATGGGGGTAGCAGAGTTTGTATGGAAAAACATTAATTTTGTCGTATCGATTTGAAACTTTGCAAGCGTATGTAATTCGAACGACAATACAATAATTTAATATCATTAAGCGGATCTGATTATAACAAAAGCATATTTTGTAGTTTTTTTAGCTATAACTTATCTCTTTAATTATGGGCATTTGTTGGATTTGCTTCTAGCTTGCAAAAGCAGATATCTATCTACGTGCATTTAATTGCCAATTTGTGACCCTCCAGTTAAAATCCTCGATTGGTCACCTGATGTATTGACTGATCATAACGTACCATATTCTGTGGCCCGTTCAGATCTCTATCCGTCCGTTAATCAGCCTTTTCTAATTTATCGGAATATTAGCAAAGTTTTTAATTATTAATATTTTTTTATGTAGGCTTTAATGATGGTTTTTATTGACAAACTTAGTGCTAACCTAGGACGGATACACCTAACGGTATCAGATATTGAATTTAAAGAAGGAGGTTTTGATAAAAATAATTAAAATATATGGCTATTTGCTTTAACGTATATATACTTTCTACTACACCTAAAAAAACCTAACCAGTGCTAACCAAAACGCAATATGATTTTTAAAACGGACAACTATGCGTACAAAGGCGCAAGCAAAAGCTAGTTCCCTTAAGAAAAGAAGGATTCATTAAGTCGGAACTACCAGATGAAGTGCATTACCGGTCTGTTTTACCCACTTACCTAATTTCCAACCGAAATGAACCCTTTCAGTCATTGGTAGAACGAATATTGTATATATAGTGAATATATTACTAATACTAAGTATATGCCAAAGTATATATATATATATATATATATATATATATATATATATATATATATATATATATATATGTATTTATATATATATATATATATATATATATATATATATATATATATATATATATATATATATATATATATATATATATATATATATATATATATATATAAATATATATAATACAACAATTAATCTATGTGCACTAGTGGAAGCATTTTCTGCACGCAGGGTTTTTATTCCTTATTCCTTCATTTGTAGTACATTATAGAGTTTACTTTAATGCATATTGTTTATATATTTCGTCATAAGCCTAATTCCTATTTTTGTTTTTTTCTACCTTCCTGTCTTTACTTACTATAGAATTTGTTTTTTTGTAATTCGTTTAAATAACAAATATTACTTTACTTTTCCTGCTTAACGTTTTTTACTGTTGCATTTTGTTAATTTAAAAGTGACGTCACTGACAAATAATTTCGACATATTAAATATGTCAGAAACATTTACTTACGTCGGATGATACTATTACTGTTGAAAATTACCTTTTCATTAGACAAGACAGGCTTGGGTGAGGTGGGACGAATTTGAGTTTTCTGTTCTGATGAGCGAGTGCAGAGATCAAAGCTAAGTGCAACATTGAGACTATTATTATCGGTTATATTTAATTCAATGATTCAAATTGTAACGGATTTTTGACGTCTTTTGAGAATGAGCTCACTGAGCTTTTCCCCCAAAGTGACCGCTTCGTATGTCTTGAGAATTTTAATATTGACATGCTGCGTTATTATTCTACCTACGTTACCCAATTAAATTATATACTTAGCTTTTAACTTGGAACAATTAATTTCAGAACCCACAAAGGTTTCAAAGTTTAGCTCTACTCTGATTGATATAATATATTGCCATGCTGAAGAGATGCAAGATATAGGTGTCAGGGATATTAATAATTCTGATCATTTTTTAGTTTACCCCCCAGGAGGACCAACAGAAGAGATTCTGTTGGTAACAAGTGTGACAATCCCGGGGCCACAGTTACGTGTCAATGTGTGTCTTATGCCGTCTAATATATGTAAACCCCTCTTTACTATGGATAACGCAACCAAAGTGTATAAAGTTACGGTGCAGGGGGTCGGAGCCCCAGTACCGGTCGACGCAGCGAGTGATCGTGTAGGCTCCTCTCGACCGTCTACTACACAGCATCTCCGGTAAGTAACCAGGCCGGAATGCAGATTCCCTCTACTGTAATATACAACAAACACGGGTCCAAGAGGCCGAGAGTAGAGACACCCACATTACAAACATTCTTGATTAACAAATCATTACAATCCTTCTTTGGAAATCTCAAATCAACCTCGAAACTAAGTGACGGCTCCCCTCTTATTGAAGTCAACAATGAAACTGAATCTTATCTAGCATCAACCTTCAAAAAACTCTACCACAACACCCCACACTTCCCTCAATATTATAAAAGGCGTTATAACAAGCACAGACCTGGAAAATTGTACTGATGAGGAAATACCTGCCCTTCTTGTGGGCATTCAGCCCACTCTTATGCCTCCTGCTCTCTCCCCCCTACATGTGTAAACTGCAATGAAAACCACTCTCCCCGTTATAAGGGTTGCACCATTTTTAAAAAAGAATTTGAAATTCAAAAAATACCTACTAATAAAAAAATATCAAATTTTGAAGCAAGAAATACATTTAGGCAATAAAATCCTCTCTTTATTTTCCCCTACAGCTCTGTTGCAGCAAAAAATATTCGCCCCCGTTCAAGCTAGTAACTAACTCAGTCGCCACACAGTGCGACATAAAACCCTTACCCTCAAATCCCTCCCCTCTTTCCTTACCACCCTCCCTCCCAACCCCTTCTCCTCAATCCCATCAGCCCCGTCATCCACCTCCTTCCTCCCTACATCCTGCCTCTACCAACACCTCCCCCATCAAACCTCCTACTCTTAAACTACCCTCCAAACCCTCCTCCTGCTCTCTTCCTAAAAAACCTCCTGAAAAAATCAGTAAAATCAAAACCTCCGAACACCTCCTCAAAATCTAGTACCCCCAAATCTCTCTCCCCGCAAACACAAATCTATATAATCATGCCCCCACAAACTATTCAGTGGAATATAAACACATCGACAAGATCTTCAATTAATACTAAACACCTCACATCCCTCACTTTTTCTCCTTCAAGAAACAAACCTAAAACTCTCCGACACTATCAAACTTAATCATTACTGCCTTATCCGAAAGGATAGAACCAACCATTCCAGAGCATCTGGTGGAGTGGCTATCCTTATAAGAGTAGGACCAATTTTAAAAACCTTCTTTCCCAGCTTCCTCCCCCAATAATTGTAATGGGAGATCTCAATACCTACTCAACGTCTTGGGATCTTCCTTCACCGACGCCAGGAGAAAATTCCTTCTAGACATCCTTATTGAAAAGAATTACACCATCCTTAACGATGGTTCCCACACTTTCATTTCCTTAGCCTATGGCACACTCTCCTGCATTGATCTAACTTTCTGCAGCCCTAATATCTCTTCAAATCTTCAGTAGAGTACACTAGACTCATGGAAGCGATCATATTCCTTCCACCCTTGAAACCAACTCTTGGTCTTCACTTACTCCCCTCCATCCTATATTCAACCTCAAAAAAGCAAACTGGGAACTTTATAGATCATCCCTCACAATTCCCTCACTCACTTCCAATATCGAAATCCTCACCCAAGAAATCACTAACTCAATAATGGACGTAGCCAACCTCAGCATCCCCAAGTTAGAAATTTATCCAAAAAAAACCCCAGTACCTTGGTGGAACAGCGACTGCAAGAAGGTCATAAAAGATAGGAAAAAAGCCCTTAATCGCTACAAACATTCACCTATTCTGGAAAATTTTTTAGATTGCAAAAAACTTAAAGCGGTATCCAGACTAACCATCCGAAAATCCAAACAACTATCATGGAACAAGTTCGCCAACGATCTCACTCCAAAGTCCCCCTCCTCTAACCTTTGAAACAATATCGCCAAACTAAAAGGCAAGCCCCTTAAAACCATTACCGGCTTAGAATTGAATAGTATGTGGTTAGAAACCCCCCAATCCTTCTCTGACACATTCGCCCAACATTTTCACTCCTGCTTTAACCTAATTCACAACCCCCTACAAAACCCCCCAGCTTCATCTCTCCTTCCACTATCTACCTCCCTCCCCCAAAATCCTCTTAAATCTTATAATCTCCCATTCACAACCAAAAAATTCCTATTTGCACTTAACTCATGTAAAGATTCCTCTCCTGGACCCGACCAAATCCGAATTCCCTTTATAAAAAATCTCCCTACGGAAGGCATTAACCTTCTCCTTAACCTATTCAATCAAATTTGGAGCAAAGGAAAATTCCCCTCCTCCTGGGGTCACTCCTTTTTAATCCCCATCCATAAACAAGCTATAGACCTATTGCTTTTACAAGCCACCTTTCCAAAATTCTATAAAGAATGGTCAACAATAGACTTACCTGGTTTCTTGAGAAAAGAGATTTACTCATTAAAGATTAGATAGGCTTTTGCCGCAACAAATCCTCCACCAATAACCTGTTAACCTTGAAATCACTCTTCAGAATAGCTTCATGAAACGCCTTTCTCCCCCCTAAAATCCACCAGCGTGCACTTCTGCAGAATTAAAAACTGCCCCAAAACATCTAACCTTTCTCTCAATCAAATGCAAATCCCTTCCCAACCCAACCACAAATTCCTTGGTCTATACTTCGACTCTAACCTAAACTGGAAAACCCATATCAACTACCTTCGATCTAAATGCTATGCTGACCTCAACATTATTAGAATGCTATCCGGTACAAATTGGAGCTCTCAGAGATTGACATTACTGAAAATATATAAATCCGTCATTCTTTCCAAAATCGACTACGGCTGCATAACTTATTCTTCAGCTAAACCTTCCCAACTAAAACGACTAGACCCTATCCATAACTCTGGATTAAGATACGCCCTTGGCGCCTTACGTACTAGCCCAGCCATTAGTCTCTACTGCGAATCCGAATGCCCCTCCTTACACCAAAGTAGAAAATTATTAATTATGAAATATGCCGACAAACTCCGATTCAGACACTCCATCCCACATTACTTCTGTTTTTTTATAACATTCCCCAATCTCAATCACATTCTATCTCACTTTCTCTCCTATGGCGCCAATATCAGATATCAAAATCTCCCACACACTTTAAATTTACAAATTTATCGCAGCCACAGTTCCAATTTCTATGACGACCACAAAATCATCTATACCGATGGTTCCAAATCCTCTAATAGAGTCGGTTCCCCATTTTATTGTAACCTTGCAGAAAAGTCATACACCCTACATCCTACATCTAGCATCCTAACATCTGAACTTGCCAACTTGCCCTCATTGCAACACACCCCTTATAATAAAACACATATTTGTAAACTGCACTAATTATACACAATTATTAACCCACCTCCATCTCAGCGGTAATCTTGACCAAACCCTTTCATACTCCAATACCAACCGCATTATTACATTTCTAAAAGACTCTGATTTATTTAACAAAATATAACCCCAATCAAACTAACACTCAGTCACAACACTATGAGAGACACTAAAAAATCCCATGGGTTGACGTATCTATAATTAATATTTCTCTATCTCTGTCTCTCTCTCTTTTAGTTTATATGTCTCTTGTCTTGGGCTCTATTAAACCCCAAAATGATATGTGCTTGACCAATTTCCAATCTGGCTTAGAAAATTACCCCTACAATATCATTTATGACATGGCAGACATCAACGATAAAGTACAATTTTTCACAGAAACTATATAATTTACTACTGTCCACGGTAACTAATAATATCAAATTTATGAAAAATCTTAGTATTATCATCGAACATTTTTCGGCGCACTAGCCTCCCAGAACATTGGAATTACTACAAACAAAATGGAATCTGGTCACTTCTCCCATTAGGGACGCGAAAAGGGCGTACCTTAAGCTTAAAATTCAAAAGTGTTCTAGTAAAGATCAGTGGAAAGAACTAAAGAGAATAAATATTTTAATAATAACTCTCCTAACTTATACATTTTTATACGAACAACCTACTATTAAACAAAGTCTTTGAATTCAGGCTGTCTCAGAAGAAATAATCGCTAAAATTATTCTTGAAATAAGGCCGAAAGCCTTTGGTGTGGATGATCTAAATGTAGCCCTTATCACGTTTTGTTTTCCATTTATAATCCCTTATTGCTTAACTTATATCATTAATAGATGTATTCAGGAGTCTTATTTTTCCAAGACCTGGTAATTGGCTAATGTTATACGTTAAAAATCATACTGACAACTGCGATTTATTTCGATACTACCTACATTGTCTAGGTTCTTGGAGAATGTTACTGAAACTCAAATGGTTTCTTTTATATCAATTAACAATATAATGCCAAATAAACAATCCGGGTTTAGGGCTGGATATAGCTGCTCTACAGCACTCTCAGATATAGTAGATGATGTGGTAAGAGCGCAAGAATAAAACAAAGCTTGTGTTTTATTGGATTACACAAAAGCGTTTGACATGTTGCATCATGACACTTTATTGGCCATTTTAAAACATACAGGATTTAATAAAGCATCAGTCTCATCATCAGTGTGAAATTCTGGAGGGCGAACGATCAGGAAGACGTGGTGTTGAAGCAGGTATTCCTCAATGCAGCTTATTGGGGACCCTTCTTTACTGCATTTATACATTTAAATGTATTATTGCCTATATCACTTATATGCCGACCATACCCAGCTTTGAGCCTCGTTTAAACCTGATATAGCTGAAATTATACAAATCTTTAAATAAACCAGGACTTAATTTGCTCTCAGTTTCTAGTGATCAGCTTTTAAAAAAGAATCCAACTAAATCAGTTGCCTTGTTACTTCGGAATGAGTATAATCGGGATAATGTAATAGAGACAATAAAACCTAAATTGGGAAATAACTTCATATCTTTCAAAAGCTCGGCTAGAAACTTGGGGTTGAAAGAGGATAATAAACAAAAATTTAAGGACCATATTACTGCTTCTCTAAATAGATCATATTCTAGGTTAAAACTAATTTATTATTTTATTATTTATTATATTTATTTTGTCATTATCTCTCTCAAAAGACCAAATTCATTCCTGCGAAACTCTTATTCAGTCCCACTTTAAGTTCGCAGATCTCATATACCTCCCTTTTCTAGACGCGGTGGAGATTATGCGAATCCAGAAAATACAAAGTTATTACATCCGGTTGACCTGCGAAATAAGACGCAGACATAGAGTGTCGCATAAACTGGCTGAAATGGGAAGCGTGACTTTGTCGCAGCAAAATATTAATTTCGTTTTTTTAAATGAGACGTCCTATATATTTTCAATTTTTAAATTCTATAATAAATTTTGATTAGGTATTCTTATTTTGTTTGAAAGTGGTAGACAATGTAGAATGTTAATTAAACTCGTTCTAGCGGACTTGTATTGACTTTATTACTTCGGTTTCACAACGTTTTCATGTACGAGTCACCACATTCCTTCTGAATTTGGTAAAAGCATTCTTTTTTTTATCGCTGTCATTTGAGTTTGATTTTGTCAGAGGGTTTCTTAACTATTTCTCGATTTAAAAGCAGTTTTGATGTTGAAATCCTTGGCAATTCCCCGAATCTTTTCAGATGTTCCCCTAATGTAGGTTATTTTGAGGAATGGTGTTGTTTTTTAATTTTGATATTGTATTACTTATTAATCTTTCAGAGTAACCATATTCAGTCCCACTTTAAGTTCGCAGATCACATATACCTCCCTTTTCTAGACGCGGTGGAGATTATGCGAATCCAGAAAATACAAAGTTATTACATCCGGTTGACCTGCGAAATAAGATGCAGACATAGAGTGTCGCATAAACTAGCTGAAATGGGAAGCGTGACTTTGTCGCAGCAAAATATTAATTTCGTTTTTTTAAATGAGACGTCCTATATATTTTTCAATTTTTAAATTCTATAATAAATTTTGATTAGGTATTCTTATTCATTTCAATTCAATTTCTGCCTCAAAGTCTATCGGATCGCAATTTCTGTTGGTTTTAGGTGTGGAACTGTTCTTGTAGGCTTTAGTAGGTCTTTTCGATTTTGTGAAATTTTTTTCCCTAAGCCTCTTCTGAATCATTAAACATAATTAGGCAAAAGTTGAGGGAAGACGAAATACTCTTTGAACAAACGACGTTGACCCTGGATGGTGTGATAAAACTGTTGAAATGCTCTCTCAGAAACTCCTACTTTCAAGTGAAAGACAGGATTTACTCACAAGATAGCGAATATTTATATGGAGTGGTTTGAAGAGCACGCATTAAATACTGCTCAAATTGAGCCTAAAGTTTAGCTTAGGTATGTAATTGATATTTCTGTTATTTGGACTGCAAATGCCAATCATTTGACAACATTTTTCAATCACTTAAATAACATAAGTTGTATTAAGTTTACAGTGGAGAAAGAGTAAAATTCTTTTTTCTACTTTTTTTTTCTTTCTACGATAGCTTACCAAAACGTCAAAATCGGACATAGCGGAACACTTTTGGTCAAACCAACACCGGATACGTTGCAAAGGGAGTAGAACTGGCAAATAGAAGAAGCCTTCATAAAAAGTAATCAAGGCAGGAAAAGTTAGTGCATAATGATAAAAAAGGCCTAGTTACCTGATAAAATTTGAAAATCACTTACTTAACGTAAATACAGATATTAAAACCGAACCACCTTTGAAGTCTTCTAAAAGATTAATATCTTGAATTTTCATTAACACAGAAATGTGTTTATTAAACGCCTCCACAGTTATTGATATGCGACTTATGCATCGGTCCAAATAATATTTTTATAGAAATTTGGATTTTCTTGGCACTTAAATGTACCAGTTGCAAAAATTAAAATTTAATTTCTATTATAAAACGCTAAAACTAATTCGTCACGATCTCTATTGTCTTTTTGGTAATTTTTAGGATCTGGCTTTTCAATACTAACGTAATTAGTTAAATTCGACACGACAGAAGAAAAATGTGTCTTTTTACTTAGTGGATTTCTCTCCGGATACAATTCAAAATACTGATTTATTGCCAATGCAGCATTTCTATTATTTTTTAAGTAACACTTTAAAATATCAAAGTTTTCTTCACTACTGTAATTTAACGCCACTATTACTCAATTAATAACTCTTAAAAATTACAAAATACCTAATTAAATCTTTTAAGAAATCATGGTTCTTGGGATTAGACCGTATCAAATTGGAATTACTATCCGACGTTTCGCCTTCGATTGCATGAGAGATCTTCAGGGATCTTTACTCCACGAGATCTGAACACTGAATGAGCTCGAAGAGATTCAGGCGGGCTTTTATACCCGACTTGTGCTCGCCGAACCGTGACCCTGTGTTAAGATCGGTTTCCACGTGTGATGTAGACCGTAACCCGTATCTCTATTGAAATTTTTTGTGTGTTTTAATATTTCAATAGATTCTCTAACTTTTCGTTTATAAAAACCTGGAACCGATGCTAAAACCTTGGTTTCCTTTACATTTATGAACTGACCAGTGTTATGCTGGTGTTCAGCTACAGCAGATTGAACAATTTGTTTCTTTTTTATACATCGTTCATGTTCCTTAAGTCTAGTTGATATTGAGCGTCCTGTTTCTACCACATACACTTCTCCACAGGAGCAAGGAATTTTATATACTCCTTCTGTATGGAAAGGTACAAGATCTTTCGGATATCGCAAGCATTGTCCAATCTTCTTATGTGTACTGAAGATTGTACGTATGCTGGACCGCCGAAATAATCGTCCTATTTTGTCTGTAGTGTCATGTATGTAGGGAAGAACAACATTATCTAATGGTGGCTCTTTATCATTCTTCTTTGGCGGAGTTGGTTTACTATGTCTTTTAACTGAACGCGTAATATCTTCAGTGCAATAGCCATTCCCTCTGAGAGCTTCGGTCAGTTTCGATGTCTCCGATGTTAAAGAATCGTGATCAGAAATCGAAATAGCTCTGAATACTAGTGAGTATAATACAGGGTCACGGTTCGGCGAGCACAAGTCGGGTATAAAAGCTCGCCTGAATCTCTTCGAGCTCATTCAGTGTTCAGATCTCGTGGAGTAAAGATCCCTCAAGATGCCCCGTGCAATCGAAGGCGAAACGTCGGATAGTAATTCCAATGTGACACGGTCTAATCCCAAGAACCATGATTTCATAATTGACCAAAGCCGTGAAACCTTCCGTTCTATGCTAATTAAATCTGTGAAAAACGTAAATAAGCGAATTTAGTTTAATAGGCTATCAATTGTTTTCAAGGCCTGTTTGCATTCTTTCCATATTTTTTCTTTACTCAGGTGTATTTCCATTTATTATAATGAAAACTCGAGTTTAGGCTTCGTGAGTAACACTTTAGTAGGAACGTTGATTAAAATATTTAAATATTTGGCCAAATATTTCAATCAACGGTAGGAAGTAATATTTTTAACAGAAACACAAATTCATTCGTAACTAATTTTGTTTGCAGAACTGTTTGGAATATTTTAGTGAAAATGGATTTCAGTTTGAACTTTAATTTAATGTCCATCAGAGAGGGTGATTTTTTAATTAATTGGTAAATTTTAGTAAAGTATTAGTATATAGTAGTGTACTTACAAAGGGGTAAAAAATAACCTTACATTGATGTCATATTTCTCAAAAAAACTAAAAACACTTCTATTTTTTATCGTTACAGAGCAAAAAATTTTTTTATCGTTAGAGAGCAAAAAAATAAGCTCTCTCTAACTACGTACAAATCCAATATGGCGTCCATAAGAAAAAACCAACTTGATGGCGATTAAAAAATATCGAAGCTTCGAATCAAAAATCTAATAGCCCCTTATATTCTTCGGATAAAAATGATGTAGAAAAGTGTTTTCAGAATTATGAAACCTCAGTTAGTAAAAAAGTTATGGCGCATAATAAAAAATGCAGCCTTTTAAAGTTTCAAAAATATCTCAAAAACTAAAAGAGCTAGAGTTCTATTCAAAACAGTTTTGAGTTAGCCTAATGATGCCCTACAACTTTCTCCATTTAGCCGAATCTGTAACTCTTATAGTTTTTAAGATCCCCTGTACATGGAAGAACAAATATATATATATATATATATATATATATATATATATATATATATATATATATATATATATATATATATATATATATATATATATATATATATATATATATATATATATGTATATAACTCGGCTGGCTAAGCTGCCACAAAACTTTCAACTTTATATACATAATTGCCATTTATACTTTTATACTTTTTATATACTATATATATATATATATATATATATATATATATATATATATATATATAAAGTATAAAAGTATAAATGGCAATTATGTATATAGCCAAAACTGTTGCGTTTAAAGTTTTCCACAGGGATCCGGTGTTAACGATAAAACTCGGTAGTCGCGGCTGGCTAAGCTGCCACAAAACTCAATTTGCATCGATGAGTCGAACGGTTTCCGTTCGCCACCTCCAATGTAGCGTCGCGACGCCTTTCACATTTTATATGCTTGTTTCCACTTATTCCTACCAATTCCCTACTTCGGTTAATAGATGTACTGATGATTCGATTTTCGTAATTCCGTTTTCCCTTACAGCAGCTATTCGACTTACATCTATGTACACAGAGCCGTGGCAAGGATGTTGGCCGCCATTAGCTAAAAGAAATAATGGTCGCCTTTTAAAATAAAATAAAATATATAGGGTGGCCAACGTAAGATAACCTAGTACCTTATCTGAAAAACTATGGGAGTTACTGAGAAAATAGAAGTTTATTGCTGTAAAACAAAGCCTTATTTTATAATATTTTCGTATATACAGGATCAGTCATTTTTTCTGGACCACTATCAACTTCGTTATTTTAAATGGGACGCCCTATATACTTTCACATTTTTAAATTGTACAATAGTTTCTGATTACATTTCATGTAACACGTCCTTTACTCAAGTTCATTTGTTTTCCTGATATTGACATTTCAAATTTGACGTTTTTAGCAATTTAACCGGCAAAAAATATATACGGTTTGAATTAAATAAAAAAAGTAAAAACCATTTTGTTATAAATCAAACCGTTTAGATATTACACGTAGCTATATTGATGAAAATGTCAGTTTTCAACTGTCAATATTACGAAAACCAACGAATTTGGTGGGGTTCACTTTAAAATAACAAGTCGATAGTAGCCTAGAAAAACGACTCACCCTATATGCACAAAAATATTATAAAATTAAACTTTATTTTACAACAATAAACTTTTATATTTAACTTTTTTCTTTAACTTCAACAGTTTTCCATATAAGGGCTTATCGTATGTGGGCCACCCTGTATATTATGTTTTATTTTAATTTTTAAGATATTTAAAAAAAATTATTTGGCAAATTGGTGCAAGCGTGTTTTATTATTAAATATTTTAAGACCGGCGGCTGACCGCCATTTTGTAGTACAAAATTAATGGGAAAAAGTGTTAAGTAGTACATAATTTGAAAGGCATTTGCATCCTTAACTCATTTCCAACATATTGGAACATCAAATTATCCGGCTCAAATTGACGGCGATTCTAAAATCTAAAAATATCGAATATAGAATCTAAAAATATCGAAAATAAGAATTCTTAAAAACCTACAAATTCTTCGCGTGATTATTAAGTGAAATGTTGTTATGAGCGTAGTGCTAAATATTGTACATTTCTATTTACAGGGTGTGCGAATGTTATATAAAATTCATTTTTTTTTTAATTTATAGAATGCCTTGTAACTAGAAAAGTGCAATACTTGGGTCTATGGTTATAACAACATTTCAATATGGAATAAAATACTTGAATTTTGAAGGATTTCAAGAAATTTAATTTTCCATTTTTTTTAGGATCTGTCACATTTACAAATGGCTGCCATTTTGAACTGGATGAACTTTATAGAACCTATATTTTTCGGTCAAATTATCAATAAAAACATTTTAAAATATGTACTATTTGACATTACTCCCGTTTGATTTTTTCTTCAAAATATAGCCTCGCTGCCATCTCAATTTTAAGAATAATGTCTTACGTAACAATCCATTATTTTTTACAGCGTGACTGAGTTTTAAATGAAATATTAAATATTAGGTGTATTGTATTGATATAGCTATCTATCAAAGCCTTCGTATATTAATAACATATTACTAGAATTATATCCCATTTTGACGAAGTATTAGAGCAAAAGAAATGAATCTGACTTAGCAGTAATCCGAGAGTCTGTCTAGAATTATAAGAGACACCCTGAATTATTTTATTTTTAATTATATTATTAGAGCGGTATCTAATGATAATAGGTATTCGTTCGGTAATTAAAATGTGTGAATTAAATATTCCAGCTATATCTATTTATTAATTATTAGGGAATGCAAAACTGGGCGAACCCAGTAACAGTACTCACTAATAGTATCTATAAACATAAGATAACAGTAATTTCTACAAATCGGGAAGAAAAAAAACATTTAGCATACAACCAGTGCAACAAAAAGAATATAGAAAAAAAAATTAAGAAATGTGGCTCTTAATAGCTTGTTTTTAATTTAGTGCTAGATGTTGGCAGGGAAGAGAAACATATAATGAAATTAATCAAGTTCAAAGGTATATTATAAGATTTACAGCAGCGGTCTAAAAACGAGTTTAAGTGATATTATTGCTTGGTTGGATGTGGTTAAACATTTATTTCCAATGATTTATAATGGAATATTTATATTTAATAAATTTACTAAAGGCACTGAATTGATCGTATGACTTAGAATTTTATATACAAATAAAGTTAGATATAGAGATGCTCAGACTAGGCTATGAGTCCTTCTATGACTAAAGATTGTAATTTTCGAGGGAACATTTCTTTTCCTCTCAACTCGCTTCCACTCTGCCTTCTCCACCGCTTGAGTCTTCCAAATATACTACACCTGCGCTTTCTTAAGTGTGTCATGTAGTACATCCCTAAATGTTTTAAGCTGCTTTCCTTAATTTCTTTGACCGTGCACTAGCTCTCCATACAAAACGCATTTCGTAGTCGACAGGTTTTATTCGAGACTTTTATGGAACCATTTTATTCTAATGATTTGCCGTATTTGTCTTTGCTGTAATTAATTTAGGCCCCTCAAGTTTTTTCTATATGGTACTCTTACAATAATATACTGTAAGTATGTAAAAAAAATAAACTAAGGAGATCTGCGGGAATGGAACCTGGGACCCCTCGAGCTTGGCGTGAGGCGCTGTCCATTAAACCACGAGGGTATTACAAATATTTAATGTATAACAACTTAATAAGTTTAATTTCTTTTACCCAACTTTTTGCCCTAAATTTAATTTTTCTGTAAAGGTCATCAAATTATGGTCCTGGACGAAATAATCATTCTACAAAATTAATTTTAACCTACATGTACCGTATGATGTTGTTTTCTGTTTGTGTCAAAGCAATGTATTTCGTTTTTTATTTTTTTACTCAGAACTGTCGTAATTTGACGTGAAATGATTTTTGCCTTAGGTAAGTAATAAAATTTTGTATATTTTCTCTTTGTAGTTAATAATATCATATTTCAAATAATGTTAGTCCATGATTCTCACCACTTGTTCATATTTTTATGCAATTTTTAGTGTACACGAGATCATTGAAAAAGGCTAAAAAATAGCCGAAACGTTTGAATTAAAAAAAAAACACAAAAACATTTTGTTTTATTCCTTGTATGAACCTCATCTCAAGAAATTTGTTTTTCAAAAAAATATATTTAAAAAAAAGCCATTTTTCTCCGGATTCCCCAGCAGCTTCTATTCGGTTAATTTGGATATTTTTTGTATTATAGGCTTTCAACCCACAGACTTGTTAATACTTTTTTTACTATTTGTGTAATAATTTTAACTTGAATAAAGGCAGATTAAATAAATTATTCTAGACGCTGCCGCGGTGCTGGCCGAACTAACAAAATTGCAACATTCCATGGCGGTCTAATAAAATATTTAAAAAGTTGACAAGATTACATTTTCTGGAATAAAATCTTATTTTATTCCTGAATTATGGAGAAAAATAATAAATGACATAATCCATTTCCGAGTAGTTTCAGGTAAAGCTCATTTCACAGAACTTTTCTAGAAATAAAAATTTCCCTTTATCAAGAAAAACTATATTACTGTATTTTTATGTAATATGTATAAAGTTACTACATAAATTTATGATGCATGGAAGAGCCGGAATTCGTAAGGGCGGAACTTTCGGGAAAATCCAATCTACCGATTTTTTTTTCAGTATCTATTGGCAACAAATTGAACCAATAAATCTTTAACAAGTTGTTTTATTTAAAATACAAATTATGCCCATTAGCTCTAGACCGTAAATGTAAATGTGTGTGATTAACTTCAACAGGATAAAGTTAAAAAATCCGGCTCATCCGATAATGCAAAAACGCCATTTGCCTTATTAAATAATTAAAATATTTAGGATAAAATTTTCGCGCAATTTGCTTGCTTGGCGCCAGCTGGCCTCCGTACTTTTATACTTTTTATGGCTTATGAGATATTAAAACTAAGCGCGCCGGCGGCACAGCCTTGATTCCACTCTTGTACTTACTTAACTGTTTATAATTCAGGAGACAAAATACCAGTGAATTTTCGATCATATTCGTAAAGGAACAAGAAAATTAATATCTTAAAATTTACTTCTAATTAAAACGTTTGTTGAAAACGGAGAAATTTATTTTTGTACAACAATGTAGACTCAATTTTTGTTTACAATTACTTAAAAATACTGTAATGTCTTTCTCTGAAATTTAACTCATTTTCTCACTCTCCCATTTTCTCACTCTTTTTTTTCTATAGAGCTCCTCCATACATATTTTTGATAAAATATTTTCTCTATCGGAAAATGGTATTTTAGTACTTCCCTTTATTTTATTTTTGTACGAAATTGTAGATAATTTTGTGTACAAATAATTACCTTTAAAATACTGTAGAATGTCTCTATCTTTTTCTTTTTCTTTTCCTCTCTTTTCTATAGAGCTTCTCTATGCATATTTTCTATACAATTATTTGCTTTTGGAAAACTGTGTTTTTAGCATTATGTACTGACTTAATAATGATTTGCTCTAGATATTTTCTTTTAGTATTAGACTTTATATTTATTTTCTCTAGACTTAAATGTTTCTAAATACCCAATACTATTTAAATGCTATTTGATAGAATTTTTAACGTGAGAGTTCGGTTAGACGAATACATTTGTACGGTTTCATAAAGTGATATGTTATATCTTCGGAGAAACTTCCAAAGCATTGAAAAATATTATTTGTAAAATACCGTAAAGTTTATTTCAAATTTTGACCTTTTGATGTGGCACAAATATTCCAAAAAAAAAAACTTATAAAACCTCGCATCTTTTTCTTAACTAATGAGGTAAAAGGTGAGGTAAAAAATTATATTCCTTTTTATATAATATATATATAAGATGGGGTAAATCCGATCGCCTACTCTTTTGCATTAAAATCCGATTTAAATATGTTTTGGTGTGTTTCGGATCACTATTTTTGGTTTTAAAAAAATATTTTGACAAAAAAAAGGAAGACACGCAAATAGTACTTAAAATAGGGTGTTTAATATTTTATTCGACATCTACATCGAAATTCTTAAAAATAAATCGGTCACGCCGAATGTCACTTCCAAGCACCTTTTTCACAACTTCACTCACTTCTTTTTTGATATCCTAAATATCGGGAAACGCAAAATAATTTTGCTTACGACTGATACTTTCCCCCAAAAAATTAACTTGGAGTTTTCCCGAAATTCGAATATTCTCTACTCTTCCAACAAACTTTCTTTCCTGTTTATTCGTTACAAACGATACTAAGACGAAATCTCCTACTTGATCTCTCTAGCAATTTTCTGAGTTTCAAATGTAGGCAATTTCTCTTCTTCAGAACTCTCACTATGGATTAAAGAACTATCAGTATCAAATTCGACCTCGGATTCAATAGACTCGAAATTTGCCACCTCTGACACTTCAGAGATATTATTATTAAATATAACACCCTTTACAGGTACCACATCCATACGTTTACCTCTGTTTGCCCTTGAACTTTTGTTTGTACTAGAAGTACCTGCACTAAACCGGGATTCTTCTAAATGGTTTCTGGAAGCAGCCTTCCATAATAGATCTATATCCTTTTCTTGATCGTTAATGGCTGATTGTTTAGGAATCCGATCCAAAACTTTGCTTTCACCTAGGGTTATAATTACTCATTTCTTTCTGATATTATATTGGACGATTTTTTTAGACCAATTTCTTCTATGGTTTGCTTCAGTAAACGTGGGAATCCACTTTTGGGCAGAACACCTCGATTAGAACATTTCCAGTCGTCCAACACCTGCCTCAATTTGTTTTTGAGCAGTTTAAAAAAAACTCACATTTAGGGGCTGAGAAAAGTGTGTTGAGTTTGGTGGTAGTAGTATGAAGTTAATATTATTTTGCATGGAAATTTTAATCACCTTTGATAGATGGCTAGACAAATTATCACCAATCATCGCCTTTGGGCCATTTAGTTTTTTAAAATATAGTAATAAAATATTTACAAACCAATCTTCAAACATCTTTAAGTCAAACCAACACCTGCCTCCATTTGCTTTTAATCGGTCTAAAAAAACTCACATCTAAAAGCCTAGACAAGAATGTTCAGTTTGGTGGTAGTAGAATGAAGTTAATATTATTTTGCATAGAAATTTATCAAATACAAATTATCACCTATCATCGCCTAAAATATTTACAAACCAATCTTCCAACATAGTTAAGTCAAACCAACCCCTGGCGTTTCCATTATATCCTACACCGGGTACCCCACCTGCCGGAATAAATATATTTAGCCTTGTAAACTATATATTGAGGTACTTACTAGTGTTCCATCACCAGCGGCAGCCATCAGAAACACGGACCCTCGATCGTTTTATGTTTTTGCTTAGTCGCACTGTTAACTCTTCATTCCTTTGTAAAGAATGTCTGATCTATCCCGGACCTGGATGATTGTTCCGGAATCTGTTCTTAATCCTACCAGCATGTTTTAAATAGCTTTCAAACAATATTCCTTGCATCCGCCGTCTGTAAAAGAAATCCCCGCCTTGCACATTCTTATAGTCCTTTAATAAGTTGTTTTTCTTCTCCCTCACTGAGTGCTGTTGGTCTGCCAATAATATTGCTCTTGTAGCGAATTTTTACTGCGTTTTGCAAAGTGGTATAGGGAATTCCAAAATTTTCAGAAGCATATCTGATAGATAACAAGCAATTTTTTACTGCTAAAACAGTCCTTTCGAGATATTTTCGGTCGTAGTTCCGGTAGCTTCCTGAACCAACTTTTTCAAACAGATTGCACGCCTTAAAAAATTAATTTCATTTAATATATAATCGTATTTGCCTTACTATTTGGCATACTTATAGTTTTTAATTTTTTTCTTTTTATAACAAAAAGCAAATGAGTATAAATTGAGATTACCGAGTTTACAGTTAGTCACAGTACTAAGAATTTTTAGAATTCAGTCGTATGATTTATTTACAACCGCTACCCAAAAGTGTGTTTCGGCCAAATGTCAAAACATTTGATATTAAAGAAACACGTGTGTTTTATTCAGCCATCTACCTTTTCAACGGGTCAACAGATTTAAATTTTAGGTCAATTCCTCTAAATTACGAATTGGAGTATTTTGAAACTTCAGCAACTACGTACTAGATGGCAGGGCAGGTCAAATTTTAAAATTAAGGATTTGATCGGATTTACCCCACCTTATCGTAACTGCCCCACTTTCCGGTACATTCTAAAATGTAGGTAAACATTTTTAAAATGAAAGAAGAAAAAAAAATTATGGAGGGAAAGGAGTGTGACCTGAAGAAAGAAACACCTTGAACTTTTTCTAAAGTCTGGTAGTTATTTCAAAGACATCGTTAATAAAATTTAATTAACAATTAATTAAGGGCTACATAAGAAAACACTGTATCTCAAAATCGAAACTATTTTAAACTATTGTCTTAATCTTTAAAATTAAGTTAAGGATTATGTTCATTTAAGAACGACATGTTTAATGCAAAACAAAAGTATATTTTTTTCAGTTAAAGACTGCATTAACTTTGGACTAGAAGTTTTCTTCGAGTAACCACTGATACCAGGTTAACTTGGAATATTAAGACCATAGACAAAAGTCGTGGTAACATAAATATTCGCTATTATCAACTCCAATCATTGCATATGTAGCTGATCAAACTCCTCAACAGCGTATAAAAATGTGAAGTGGAAACTGTTGTGGTGAAACAATAGTCTATTCAGTATTCATGGCCCAACTGTACTTATAAACCTCAGAAATGATTATTTATTAGATATCTTTTTTTTAATGTAAAATTATTCTGATGTCCTATGTCGACTAGAGCGGAATACTTTTTTTTTGTTTAAATAGACCACGATGGCTTGAGATCTAAGTACAATGTATGGCGAGTCATAATGAATTTCGCTCACTTTCTTCAAATTTTAATATCAAAACATGTATAGGTACTTACTTACGGCACCTTTTTAAAGAACGTAGTAGTACTGTAACGATCATTATTGTGCCTTTACAACAACTATTACCAAGATTTAGTATTACGTCCGACGATAGTGCACACTCATCACAAATGGTACCTACCCAAGTCCTTGCCGTTGCTTTTGTTTAAAAATATAGAAGGTCGATAATTTAAAAGCGGAACAATTTACACGTATTGTAGAAATATATCAAGTCTTATGATTTGTATCCATCTGAATATACAGAAAAGTTCTGCTAATATTTTAATACTGAAATTACAGAATCCAAAAGTTACTTTATATTGCTGTTAACATGCGACTGAAATGAATAAATTTTACGTATAAGATTTTCAATTAGAATTTAATATAGCTTTTATTCTTTTCGTAATAGCTGTTTAACACGAATTTCGATTACTGTAAATTGCCTTAATGACAAAAATGAAGAATCATAGCGTCCCTCAAAGAAAATCAACGAAACCATTAATTTAATGGATGAATATAAAGTCAATTTAAAATTTATTTTTACGAGTTCTTCAGAACAGCAAAAAGTCTAATAAAGTCTGCTTGTAATGAGTTTTACACTTTGTTATAAAATATTGCAAATAACCGAGTATTTCAAACTGTCTGCAACTTTTATTCTAAAGAGAATAGCTCCTCAATATTAACTTTTTGGGCAATTTTTTTATCTCGTATTTGTCGAAATATTAAACCAGATGCTTCAGATCATGATGCCACATATTCTACTTATGCCACTTCCTCACTGGAATTAATGTGCCTACCCGCTTTGTTTCTAAAAATTGCGACATGATGTTAATATTAATAAAATATACGCGATACGGTTCCTTAAAAGGCGTCAATATGATGACTTTTAGTCGGTTAGTACGACGATTACAAACGTTCTTTATATAAAAGATATTGAAGAAGATGCATGCTTGAAAACATTTTATTCTATGTTGAATTTAATTCCCATTTTGAGTGCAAGGCAAAATCTCTACAAATATTTTAACAGACTTTTTAAAGTAAAAAATTAAAAAATAATATGAAACTATGTGATATTGTGGTGAAGTATTGTGCCTGTGAGTGTTAAAACGCATATTTTAACTCACATTGACTTTAAAGGAATATTAATATTTGGTTATTTACTACTTATTACAGCTTGGACACAAAACTCAATATTTTTGCATATTTCTACATTGCCCAATATTCTACTTTTTTTCCACAGCCTACTTACGTTTAATTATTTTGAAGTTTACTTTCTTAAGCATAAGTTCACCAAAATAACTTTTTTTTAACTTAAGCGTTTTACTGTTATTAATATTATGAAAAGCTAAAAATAAACAGTTTCATAATTTGTGGTGTTTTTAAAATTTAGTAGCATATAAAATATAAAATAAATTGCTTCTAGTAATAATGTCGTAAATATCTTTGATTAAAAAAAAATATCAGCTTGGGATTTTCTATGGCTTCTTCGTTTAATTAGTTAGTTAGTTAGTTAGTAAAAATATATGTATCGTATCAATTTATAAAGCCAGTTACAAGGGACCCAGCATACAATGTGAAGAAATTGCCCCTTAATGGAATGTAATGAAAATTTTAATGTTGTAAGGGATAGTCTTGGGTATAGTATTTGATAAAAAATGAGGAATATACACTTTTGTATGTTTAGTTTAGCTGCCAGAGAGCATCAGATCTACCGGGTGGTAGACCCTAAACCCGTCGGACTCTAAGCTGCTAAATGGGACGTTTTAAATATAGTTCAGAGAATAAACGCGAATCGGTTAGAAATAAAATTTAAAATTGTTTCGGGATGTATAGTGTGCGTCAAAAATATATGGCAGATAAGTTAGATTTGTTAAGATGGAATATCTTGTATTTTATCGCATATTTGAATTACTAGTCATAATCTCGTCCACATTCCCTGTACATTTCCACTCAGTTACAGGGATTTCTAAATAGTTAAATTTTCTTGAAAATGACGATTCATTTTCAAACAGTAAATGACATCGAAAATAATCAACATAACCGTCTGAACAATAAACTCCCAGAGGTTTTAGTCTATCAGAACTAACGTTTCTAGTCATTCAGTATAATGCCGAGTGTACAGAAAACAGTGATATACTTTTTCCATATTCAGTCATTAGTACCTTCGTTATTGTAAAAGACTTTCGGTATATTTTCCCACCATATTTAGTTCCCTAAAAAACTACATTAGGGTTCCCTGATTCCTTATCCTAAATGCATTTTTTTTTTTGTTTTTTAAGTTTTTCTTAATAAGTGTAGCGGTAACGTCTATTTGATTACTATTTTTAGGAACATCCTGTGGTTAGTTACTTGGTAAAAAGCAAAATTTAAATATCTATTAACCTGTATCAGGTTTGCCTATACCTTCCTCTTGAAGTTTTCTAAGTAAAAGAGGTGGATATAGGTAAAGTTCCAGTATTTAAAGAGTTTATGCTACAGACCTATGTGGCAAATAAAATTTGATTTTCGATCGTCAGAGAAAAAATAAAATCGGACAGAGGAGTCACCTTTTGATTTATTTTTTTTTAAAGAAATAAAATTGAGGTCAGATAAGTCTAAAAATTATTATATTAATTTACATTTTAGATGACATAAGGATATACTCGTGGGATTATATTATCCTTGTCAACCACAATTAACAGTTAAGTAAATCTAGATTTTGTATTCCATTTCATTTGGTAAATTATCTGCAATTCTACAAAAAATATGTATAAGTGCACATTTCCTTGCTGTTTAAGTTTCCACTAACGTATCACGTAATGCTAACAAGGTAAAAACTTGTATTTACCAAATTAGCAGATTGAAAAAGATTGTGAAAAATCAAGACAGACTATTACAATTCAGTAACTTAAAACATTAAGACCATAGACAAAAGTCGTGGTAACATAAATATTCACTATTATCAACTCCAGTGAATGCATATGTAGCTTCTCAACAGTGTTGAAAAATGTGAAGTGGAAACTGTTGTGGTTTAAGATCTATGTAAGCACAATGTATGGCGAGTTATTATGAATTTCACTCACTTTCTTCAAACTTTAATATCGAAACATGCATTCGTAAAAGTGGTAAAATTTACACATATTGTAGAAATATATCAAGTCTTATTATTTTTATCCATCTGAATATACACAAAAGTTCTGCTAACATTTTAAAACTTAAATTACGGTATCCCAAAATAACTTTATATTACTGTTAACATGCTATTGAAATTAATATATTTTACATACAAGATTTTCACTTTTAGTATTTAATATAGCTTTTATTTTTTTCGTAATAGCTGTTTAACACGAATGTCTATTTTTGTAAATTGCCTTAATGACAAAAATGAAGAATCATAGCTTCCCTCAAAGAAAATCAACGAAATCATTAATTTAATGGATGAATATAAAGTCAGTTTAAAATTTATTCTTACGAGTTCTTCAAGACAGCAAAAAGTCTAATAATGTCTGCTTGTAATGAGTTTTTACACTTTGTTGTAAAATTTGAAAATAACCGGGTACTTCAAACTGTCTGCCACTTTAATTCTAAAGAGAATACCTCCTCAATATTAACTTTTTGGGCAATTTTTTTATCATGAATTGCTGATTCATATCACCATGCCATATTCTACTTAAGCCACATCCTGTGTGCTTACCCGCTTGGTTTCTAAAAATTGTGACATTATCTTAATATTTATAAAATATACGCGATACGGTAGTACCTTGAACGGCGTCAATATGATGATTTTTACTCGGTTAGCACGACGATTACAAACGTCCTTTTTATGAAAGATATTGATGAGGATGCACACATGAATATATAAGTAATATTTTATTCTATGTTGAATTTAATTCCCATTTTGAGCACCAGAACAATCTTCACAAATAATTTAACATACTTTTTTAAGTAAAAATTAAATAATATGAAACTATGTGATTGTAGTAAAGTATAGATCTGCCTCTTATACTGACCAGAAGGCGCATACTTTAACTCACATTTACTTTAAAGCAATAATAAGATTTGATTATTTACTACTTATTACAGTTTGGCGACAAAACTCAATATTTTTGCATATTTCTACGTTGCCAATATTCTACTTTTTTTACACAGCCTACCTACGTTTAATTATTTTGAAGTTTATTTTCTTAAGCATAAGTTCTCCAAAATAACCTAAGAGTTAAATCATTTTTTTGTCTTTAAGCATTTTACTATTATTAATACTATAAAGAGCTAACAAAAAAATAAACAGTTTTGTAATCTGTAGTGTTTTTAGTATTTAGTAGCATCTGAAATTTAAGACAAATTGCTTCTGGTAATAATGTTGTAAATATCTTTGATTAAAATAATATCAGCTTGGGGTTTTCACTGACTTCTTCGTTTAGTCCTCTTTTTATTTAAAAATATATATATCATTGTATTTGAATTTTCGAGTAAAACCACAAAATTTGTCACTTTTTTAAACAGCGCCCTCTAGCGATCGTAGCAAAAACCAGAAAAACATAATTTATAAAGCAAATTATAAAGGACACAGCACACAACGTGCAGAAATTGCGCCTCAATGGAATGTAATGAAAATTTTAATATATTTTAAGGGATAGTCTCGGGTATAGTATTTCATAAAAAAATGTAGAATATACACTATTGTATGTTTAATTCAGCTGCTAGAGATCATCAGATATACAGGGTGGTGCACCGTAAACCCGTCTAAGAATAATTGCGGATCGGTTAGAAATACAATTTAAAATTGTTTCGGGATATGTAGGGTGCGCCAAAAATATGTGACAAATAAGTTACGTTTGTTAAAATGGAATATCCTGTATTTTATTGCATATTTGAATGACTAGTTATAATCTCATCTACATTCTCTATACATTTCCACCTACCTCGGTTATAGGAATTTCTAAATATTTAAATTTTCTGGAAAATGTCAATTAATTTTAAAACAGTGAAAATAATCAACATGACTATCTGAACAATAAACTCCCGGGGGCTTGAATCTATCAGTACTAAGGTTTTTTGTCATTTGGTATTATTCCGAGTGTACAGAAAACGGTGATTTACTTTTTCCAGATTCAGTCATTACTAACTTCGTTATTGTAAAAGACACCTTTGGTATATTTTCCCACCATAAGAAAGAATATTTAATTCCCTAAAAAACTACATTACGGTTCCCTGTATCTAAATATAATAATTTTTTTGTTTTTTAAGTTTTTCTTAATAAGTCTAGTGGTAACGTCTATTTCATTATTTGAATCATTATTATTTTTAGAAACATCCTGCGGTTAGTTACTTGGTAAAAAGTAAAATTTAAATACCTATCAACCTGTATTAGGTTTGTCTATATCTTTCTCTTGTAGTTTTCTAACTACAAGAGGTAGATATAGGTAAAGTTCCAGTATTTAGAGAGATTATGTTACAGACCTATGTGTCAATAAAAATTTAATTTTCGATATCTTCAAAAAAAAAATAAAATCGGACCATTTTATTATTGTTTTTAATTTAAATATAAGGAAAAAATGAGGTCTGATAAATATAAAAATTATTATATTGGAATACATTTTAGGTGACTTAAGGTTATACTCGTTGGATTATATTATCCTTGTCAGCCACAATTAACAGTTAAGTAAATCTAGATTTTGTATTCCATTTCATTTAGTAAATTATCTGCACTTCTACAAGAAGTATGTATAAGTGCACATTTCCATGCTGTTTAAGTTTCCACGGATCAAGCAATGTTAACAAGCTAGAAACTTGTTGTATTTACCAAATTAGCAGATTGAAAATCAAGACAGATTATTACAATTTTTTGGTTTCATTAAAAGAATATAGACCAGGGTTACTTAAATTTGCATGAGAAAATTTATTTATTGTATTCAAAAAATTTGAACCAATTTTTTTGTAACACTATAAAACACCTCAAATAATCAGATTTCGAAATTAGAAACACTTTGAGTACTCCTAATCACATTAGTAAAAAAAAATAAATAATTTTTGTTTGTACAAAATCGGGATTTATTTTTCCACGTTAAAGCGCAAAAATAAGCAAATTGTTAAAAATTCCAGATGTAGCAACAAGAGTAGGGTAGTTGGACTAAATATACATTTTTAGTATAAAAAAGTAAATAACTTAAAAATTTACTTATTTGTTGCTTATACATTTGTTGCAAATATATTGAACCAATTTTATAAAAAGTGCTAAAAATTGAAAATTAAGATTTTGAACCATAATAGATGATTATTAACAAACTTTAACTATGGAAGTCTGAGTGTTACCTACCGAAAGTCTTACTCTAATAAGACCCATTCGAACCGACTGTATGCTTACCGCCAAAAAAATCATACTACAATCATTTATAGTAGCGCTGCAGTTTTGATAGAATGCGGTATATGTGTCATACCGACTTCAGAACGATTCAAAGTGTTATACTATTTTATTTATAATTTCCTTTTATCATCCATAAAATTATATTTCATTTTTTGATTAATTAAACTTGTATTTTTAATGTATTGTATGTATATTTAATGCTCGTAAAATGGCGGCAGCGATGAATTGCTGTCAAGTAGTAGTAATAATGACGAAGATGCCAAAGAAATTCAAGAAATCGATTTTGACGATCACGATAACCGTGATTCTGACAGTGAGTTGGTGCTTCTTGATGAAGTTTTAGACATTGAAAAAAGCTGGATTTAGATGATATTCATTGGACGACCTTTATAGATTATTTATGAAGACGAGTCATTTTAATCACAATCATCACACAAAGGTAAAAATGGTCACCGAAAGTGTACAGAAGATCGAAGGGTAATGAGAACACCTGCGCGCAATATTATTCGTGTTGTCTCAGGGAGTAGGGGCCCCACAAGGGAGTTCATCCATCCTGGCAGTTGGTTTCGTCATTTCTTTACTTATGAAATAATTGGTACTACTGTTCTCCTCGCGAATCAACGCATTAGAGATAAAGCGAAAAGCTATACCAAGAATATGTCAACAATTTCTGAAATATCAAGAGAGGAAATGCTTGCATTGACCGGCCTATTTATTTTCTCATCTGCTATGAAAAACAAGCACCTCAATGCTAAACATATGTTTGGCCCTAACTTATCGGGAAATGTTTGCAGAGCACCCATGTCTTGCAATACATTTTTATTCTTATTAGCATCACTTTTAATGACAAGGCCACAAGACCCATTTGTGATTTCTGCGCTAAACTGATACATGTTTGCGGAACTTCATATACCTTGTCATCATATACAACCATAGATGAACAGCTCTTGGCTTTTCATGGAATATGCAATTTATGATGTTCATTTCGAATAAACCAGTCAAATATAGCATAAAATGTGTCATGTTATGTAACTCAATCTCAAAATATGTGATGAATGCTAACCCATATTAGGGTCGAGATACCAATATTTGTCCTTCTGGATTGCTCCTAAGTAAACACTATATCAAAAATTTGCAGCAAAGTATTTTTGAGGCACGCATAGGAATGCAACAATGGTGTAGCTGCAGAACTGTTGAGAACATCATGTAACCTCATGCTTGGGACCTCACGCAAGAATAAAGCTGAAATACCATCTATTAGATTCCAAAAACAGAAGGCTTGGCATTTCTATGTGAAAGATTGACTTACGTGTTAAATTTGAATTTGAACATAAATTAGTGAAACTCTGGATGGAGATGCGAATCAGAGCCCCCTTTGGTTCGTCAAATCAAACAGGATATTTGCAGTATTTTGGGAATAGACATGCTTAATGAACGACCACTTCAAGGAGATAAGAAATGCTTACGTTGCTGTGAAAACTGTATCTACTAATGTTTTTTTTTATTTTGCCTTGCTTACTTATTGCTTGAATATCCATTAAATGTTAATGATTTATCTGTATTACTCAAGATAAAGTTAGATTTTCGAAGATCGTATTTCCATTCCATAAAAAGTAGTAAATTTTACAAATGTTTAGTGCTTTAGGGTCAAGAGACAATAAATAAATATGTGTAACAATAACTTATAACTGAATGTTGTGATTCTGGATACCTTGAAATTTAAAAGTCATATTTTTGGAGTACAGTACTTTTTTCAAATACATCCTGCAGGTCACATCTTCCACTAAAATGTTTCACCCACGAAATTTCAGTGTAGAAGAAATTATAAATTGAATAGCAGATTTTTTTATTGTTGATACACTTTAAAAACACTTTATTTCATAAAAAAGAAAGAATTTAAATGGTTGAAGATAAAGGCAAAAAAAACTTTGAATTTGATGTATATTTCAAACAAGTGGGACCTGTGCCTTAGGTAAAATCTCTCTCAATAAATATTATCGGTTTACCGTCACGCCTCTGCACATTCTTGAAAAAATTCTAGATTGACATTTATCAAGCTCAAATACTTGTCAAGTTTTCTAACCTAAGAACAGCTATTTTACTTGTTGTCGTATTAAACAAATGAAGGAGCTATATACCTTATTCTTCATACGAATTTGGGCGTATTTGATAATGGCTGCCTCAACTCTCCAAATGCAGGAACCCTAGTAAACTTAATAGAGTTTAATATGTAATAAAATTTTATATTATACAACGTCATTATATAGTGTGTTCTTCTTAGTAATAATAATACAATAAATTTAATAAATGGTATCACTACGCTTGTTAAAAAACGCAAATTATTAAAACAACTTATTTTTTTACACTCAGTATAATACTGATTGACAGGAGACCTTAATATTGATTATATAAAAGCCTCTTAATCTTCCAGTTTATTGTTCATTTGGTTTTGTTAATTATGTTCGTATGATTCACTCTTTGAAAAAAACATATTTTCAAATATTTGTAGAGCCTAGTTAGTTAGGTAAGCCCTCATAAATGTGGTCTAGATTCAAACGAATACTGCAAATTAATATAAAAATGCAAGATATTCCATTCTAGAAAATGTAACTTTTATCTGCCAATCAGCATATCCTGTCAGTTATATTTCAAACGAAATAACTGTTTAGCAGCTAGACACCGACGGTTATGAGGTGTCCCACTTTGTATATCTGATGCCCTCTAGTGGTTAAACTGAACATAGAAATGAAATAAGTTTATATTTTAAATATTGTTATTAATCACTAATCCTTACGACATATTCAGATTTATTATTGTTGATAATTATGCTGATATATATATTTTATATAGCCGAACTGGACATTCTGTTTATAGTTCGCCGTTAGTGTTACGCTTCATAATTAGCAGCAACTTTTCTTAGCTGCTGTAATGCTCTTACAGATACTTTTCGATATGAAGGCACTCTCGTATGTTAACATATCGAAATGTAAACAGCACTTATTTTCAGACGTAAACCAGTTAGCGTAGTGGTTAAGGTTTCCAGAATATTTGGATTTTTCGTACATTCGTATATCTGGAGAAGAAAACCAACTACTAGAAGAGATATAAAGTTGAAATTTGGCATATATCTGCAGTAGTACCAGTATGTAAGGAAAACATTCTTCAGTTTATAACTTTTAAGCAAGTCATGAGCATATTCCGTAAACCAATGATTCTGGGCAACCTGGTGAATACATTAATAATTTATCCCCAAGTCCGAGACACTTCCCAGATATGACGGTGGCATATCCAGTAGTGATCAGCTGTGCAAGGGTGCGGGACCTGCTCGAAAAAGTCCCATATTATTGATTTTTCAGTTATAACTAGTTTCCCAAAATGTGGGATTTTTTTTATTCCTTGACTTCCAATAATGTCTGCAATGAATTTAAAAGATTGGAATTCTCTGTAAAAATATGTTTTGTTTGCTTTTCGCGTGAGCAAGTTTCCTGTTATAGTGCTAACGGCAAAAAAATATGTATTTTGACATCAAAAAGGCAGTCTAAAAATGTAATACACCAAGAAGCATAACTTTAAATAATTTCAACTTTTGCAAAATTATTACATTTCTGTTAGGTAATATTGTAATTGTACCGATTTAGCTAATTACGTATTTATATCATCAATATATAAATGAGCATTTTATAGTCCTTAGACCTTTAAATAAAGCGAAATGCCTGTCTCTATTCTTACGTATCGAAAATAAAAGTGACCCTGTACCTGATAGAGACTTAGGGTAACTTGGCATGCAAAACAAAAATGCCCTACTAAAATCTTAGTGTTTATAATTCAAAAGACAAAAAGCATGTTTGTAAAGAAGTCGGAACACCTGCTCCATAATGCAGGACTTTTTAAGCAGTTTATTGTTGTGCAAGGCTCATGTAGCTACGAGGACGAGGCGTTTAAAATAGCAGGGTGCGGAGGAGAGAGTCGAGGGCTGTAGCGTTCATGGGTAGGGAAACTTTTAGTTAACTTAGGATAATAATAAAATTGATAAAAGAGAATTCTGCATAATGAACTTGTGGATTTAAATCTAAAACAAGATAGTAAGACTTGTAATTGATTACTGCTATATTTGAATCTCACGCAAAATATTTCACTTGTGATATTTCTATGACTCTGAAATTTATAAACTGACATAATTTATGTTCAAGTTACATTGTTGACACTTCATTTGATGAAACCATGACAATATCATCTTGTACCTTAAAGCGTTTTTAAACGCTTTCTTAAAATTTGCCTAAATTACTATTATACTTAATATCTTGAAAGTTTATTCAATACTTTGAGCTCCACAAATTTGGGTCAGTAGCTTAATTAAATTCTAAAACATTTAGCATTCCTTGAATTTTAATAGAGAATATCAGTGTTTGTCTTAAGAACGTTTTTTGTTTAACCCTATAAAAACAAAGTTCAAGTAGATAAATGTATGTCTTTTAAATAGCGGTCCCCAAGATTCGATTTTAGAAACCCTAGATAGGTATCCAAGTAATTTCCTCTGGCAGATAAACACATCTCTGATGGGAGGAGAGGAATCTCAGAAGCGGAGCCTAATCCTTAGGTGTGCATCTTCTAAGAAAAAAAGATTTTCGACATGATAACTGTTTTAAGCGATTATATTAACAACATGAATTTTTGAGTTCACAGTAATGGGCTCTCCAATTTAAGTTTTCATCTATTTGGATGCTGAGAAACTTGGCTATGTTGGTTCAAGAAATCTCTTAGTCGTTTATGTGCAGATTAACTCCCTACGTTCTTTATGTTTATGTAATGGAATATATGTAGTATTAGAAAAACGGAAAGAAAAACGGAAGGAACGAAAATTTTATGACACAGGTTTTAGAAGTAATTATTTCACATTAAAGAAAAATTGTTTGTTCCCGATATCAAAAATAAAAAATCGGTACATTTCCTTTACCTGGAACTTTCATCCTTATAAATATTTTCTGTCATTAAGAATAGTGAAGTAAGACTCAATTTAGTTTGGTATTAGTCAATTAGTACACACATATACTGTCTTTTCAAACATTCATAATGGACATCGTTTTGTTGCCATATTGGATTCCTACGATTTTTCCAGTTTTTAGCTATGCTACCCTAGATTTTTAGTTATAATTTAAAATAAGTTGGATAAGTAGTTTTTACGATAACACGCACTATTATTTTGATCCGTCATGGCGAATTTGTACCAGTTTATCCGTATATCACATTAAATCTCTCTGCAAAATTTAGAGTCAATTGAATAAGAAGATTTATTTATGTTGATTTTTTTAAACATTTTATTTTGACGCCATTTTATTTTGCCATCTTAAATTCGTAACACATCTTTACGATTTTATCTATATCACACTTAATGCTTGCACATAATTTGAAATTAATTTAGAAAATAGTTTTTCAGACTGATTTTTTAAATATTTTATTGGGCCGTTATTTTATTTTGGTATCTTGGATTTATGCCCAAATTTTACCAGTTACACTTAATTTTTTCGCTAAATCTGAGGTAATAATAAGTTTTTTAATATTAAATTTTAAGGTGTCACTAATTTTAAGTAAATTGGATAAGTAGTTTTTTAGCAATAATTTTTTAACATTTCACTAGACCGCCTTTTTGTTTCGTCACATTGCATTTTTACCAAAATATTACTTGGTCATCCCCATATGACCCTTAATTTTTACTAAAATTTGAATTCAATCGGATTAGTAGTTTGTTAGATATGTCATTAACCAGGCAGACCGACAAACTGATGGAATTGAGAAAACATGTTTTTCGGCAACTAATATAAATTTTTACTTGGAGTAATTCTTATGGTAGTTTTTTATAGCGATAGGAAAGTAAAAACCTGGTTTAAAGTATAAAAAAAATATAGCAATATGTATGAGAATTTACGCTTTAGTTTAGTTGCGGACATTCAAATGTAAAATAAATATTCAGCTATAAAAAAATGAAATATAAACGCAAGCCTGAATGCAAACCAATGTAATTTTGAAAAAAGGTGCAGAACAAGCCATATATGAGTTTTAATCGAAAAAAACCTCAGCAGTTTTGTTTTGATTGTTATCGAGCGATGACAGATTTTAGATGATGTTTTCATTTCGTCATAACCAACGTTACTAATTCTCTTGCTGCCTGCCTCGATCGACAATTTTTAGATTGTTTGCCAAAGCTTTTATTTGCGACACTGTACTCATACTGATTTTGTTACTGTTCTAGGATTTTTAGCGCTACCTCGAACAGCTGCTTTCACTACGTTGAACATGACTAAGCTTAAATAAGCGTACTAATCCTAAAAACATAAAAGACGGGCTGGGCATCATCAAAAAAGTAGAATTAATCGAAAAAGAAAGACGTTATCGTAAAACAAAGTCGGTCGGTTTTGTTTTTCTGTCAAAATTTGACAGCTCGTATGTGACAGGTCCTCAACAGAGCGAGATAGAAATGAACTGTTTACGAATTCGGGTTCAGCTGGTGGCCAGTACCCCACAGAGACACTTTTCCTATATTTTCCCCCTATTTTTCCTACATACAACACGAGTCATGATCATTGAAAATTTCGATTTTCAAAAAAAAAATTATCCGTTGTATTTTGGACGCTGCGCGCTGATTATGAAAAAAATAAGCAAAATATTCCACCTGAAAATTTTTGGCTTTAATCATTATGTTTTTATATTTTTTTTGATGCTCATAATTCCTATTTAACCAGATTTAAAGGTATCATAAACCCCCCAATGACGCGCTCCATGGACCTTTCTCTCGTTTTTTGGTTAAATCGAATAGTTTTTATTTTCTGCAATTTCTGAAAAACTATTTGTTTTTCACGCTTTCTTCTGATAACTCAAGTTAAAGTAAAAACGAAACTTATTTATTTGACATTTTTTTGTATCTTTAAATATTAGAGTTTGGGCGTGGCCGTTTGCGTTAGGTTGGTTGGGTAACCATTGGCTTTACACATTTGTATGTAATAACTAAAGGTAAACAACTCGATGAAATAAAACTTTTTTATTTGCAGCTTTTTTGTATCATTAAAAACTAGAAAGTGGGCGTGGTCGGCTGAGTCAGATTTGGTTAGGCTACGTTACATTTTCGCAGTTTTTATAATAACTAAAGTTAAATATCTCGATAAATCAAAATTTTTCTACTTAAAACTCTTCCTTGTATATCTAAAAATTAAAAATTCGATGATTTTTTTTGAAAATTTTTTGGTAAAATAAACAAAAATTATCAAATCGTCAATAACTCGGAAACCGTTCGAGTTCGAGGGAAAATATGTACCACTAAAAATGTAGAGGAGGACGTGATGCATACGTAGCCATATTATAGATACAGTGGCCCGCTTGGCAGTTATAGAAAATTTTGCTTTTGGCCTATATCTGCCAAACAAAAATTGTTAGCTCGGATTTCTATTTTTTTTTTCTGAAAGTGGTACTCGAGATCTATAAAGAAGTTTAGTAAAGTTTTTTTTATAAAACCAATAGGGACGGAGCCAGATAAACGTCAGCAAATTTTATTCAACCATTCGGTTTCTTGGCCGTTTGGGACCTAATTTAAAGTTGGTCTCTAACCCGTGTCTAAGCATAGAAGTAATAGATTTCGTGATAATGACCTTCATCAGGTAATTTTCAAATATGTTACATATAGTAAGAACGCAGTTAAATTGAAATATTAAATTATGTATAAACCTGATGATTCCAAAAAAAGACGAAACATAAATTTACGGATCTTAGCAATATAGGCGGCCCAACGTGCACTCGTTCGCCTAGAAAAGTCACCTCTAAATAATTAAATACGCAAATTAAACAACTTGAACTTAACTTGAACAATAGGTAAAGTCTTAGAAGATCAGAGCAGAAAAACACGAGCACAAAATTACTCACTAGGCACGCTTCAAACAATGTTACGACGATTCTTTCAGAAAGTCGAACAAAGATAAATTTTAAGTATTATTAAGCAGCTTTTTTTTTCTTCGAATTATACGAGTTTCAGATTTCTATAATGAGTTTTTGCTGTTAAAGTTTTTCATTGATGGGAGTTTTTGAGAGTTTGTGTAATGTTTCAATGTTTTTTTATATCTTTTTTATTATTATCTGGTCCTTTATACATTTAGACTGTGACATACCAAGATATATATGTTTCCTTCCCTGATGAGTTTTTTTAATGGAACACCCTGTATATTATTATCTCAAATGAAAGATACTTTCCTTCTGATTTCAAAAATATATACACTGTTGATATTTGAAAGAGCCGTTTTCGAAATATTTCATTTTAAAGTGTCAATCGTTCACTATATCAAGGCGACCTGGAAAACAAACATCTGATTTTAATATTGTCATTGTGACATTTCAATATATGTGCCTGTATTGTGTGAGGATGTTCTGGTGGCTCATAATGCTTATTTTTCTATTAAACATTCCCGATGTAGTAAAAGAAACTTCATCCGTATAAATTATCTTATTTAAAAAATCAGTATCTTCTCTAATATGCCTTAACATTTCTTTGCAATAATAAGCGTTGTCTCATATTGTCTTTACTTAAATTCTGTACCGGCATGAACTTATATCGGAGAAATTTATAATATTTCACAGTGGTTAAATTTTTATAGAGGGATCTATTAAAATATAACGCAGCGTCAGGAATGAGAAGATAACAACAACCCCTGGTTTTTGTATTCGGAAATAATAATTTGTAGAAAATTTTGCCTTCAAAGAAAAATAAAATGTTCAAATTTTCCTGTTCATTTCTTGACCTAGTACTTTTTTTTCTCTTAAGACTTTTGGTTTCATCAAATTGCTTCATAAACTTAAACTATGGAAACAAGAGAGACCCGATTATTTAAATATTATTAACACAGGATCATAGATGGAATATTTTCCCTTTCCACTACATCGATAGGTGTATGTTGTTGTCACGTTTTAAAAATTGTCAAATATTCTAAGCCAAGTTTTATCGAATTACTACAATATGTTTATATATTTTCATAACACAGTTATATGTATATCAAAAAACTACACATACTCACTAATTAATCCTATACTATAAAACATTGTTTTATTGTCTCAGAAATTAACTAAGGTCTTTAAAAAGTTACAAAAATGTAATAATAAAAATATTACGAGTAGTTTTACAACTATTCATTTATAACAATCATCATAGCAATCTTGTTTTATAGTCTAATTACAAAACCGACGCTGCATTGTTGTCATTTTTGGTACCGCGTTCGATCGTTGTTGTTTATGTATTTTTTTAATTTCTTAATGATTTTGTAAATTCTGTATATTGCAGTACATAAATAAATAAAAAACTATGGTGAGGAAGTGTGTTGTTTGAGGAAATACAGACTATTTAAGTCCGGAAGTATCAAATCACACGTAACTCTTGACGTAATTAGGGTTAGATATCAGTGGTGTCCGAACCGTATAAGGCCTTAGCATTTACGCATATTAATTTGATATTTAAGCCATTCTAGTATATTAATTAGCATGGAAAACAAGAATACAATTTTGGGTTGGGTTTTACATAACGTTAACATTAAAACGCATACATACATTTGGAGAGCAATGCTTAAATGCGTTATTTATAAGACAAATATACTATTTTGGATGTGAATAAGTTCTATATTGCTATGGCTAAATGCTTTTGTCTAAAAATAAACGTATTTTTGCGGATTTTTATATAATGCCTCTTGGTTATAAAACATTTTGTTTAAATCATATTGTGATTTTAATCTTCAGATACCTACGTTGAAGTTGCTCACGTTTTTCCTCCACATACTAAATTGCAAACTACATAGTTCCTCCAATTGTATCTAATATATAATTAAAATACAATATAACTCCTACCTAACCTTTTTGGTATATAAGAGCTAATAGAAGAATTATTTTATGAGTCCTTTAAATTTTGTTATACATCAATGTTATTAATATTCAAAAGTTTAATGTATTTCTGATATATTTTTTGTTTTTCAATTACTTGTAAATAGACAATCCAAATTATGTATATGTATAAGTAAATCAGGTGTTTAGCAATAACTGGGGCGCGAACACAAACAAATTATTAAATTTGTATTGAACTATCTAGTAGATCTGCAATAAATGACTAATATACTCAAATTAAAGTTGGTAAAATAGTTATAGAGACATGTAGGGCAGCTGAGAAGTTTTCTAGGTTGTTCCATAAAACTAATAGTACATTTATAAAAACATCAAAGACTTATTTACCCTACTAATACATCCCATTCAGTTGATAAAATTAATTTTAAAAAAGTATTTCAATATCAGAATACATCACGAAACCATGAAGCATTCAGACTTAACCAAAAGACATAAATCTAGGAGTATCAATACAAAAACTACCCTATTTAAAAACGAGTAATTATTTCTAAATAGGGAAGTTAGTTTCATTTTAGATAGTTAACATCATGAGTAGTATGGGTTTAGGGGAGGCAGGTATACTTAAAAAAAATATATATATATATATATATATATATATATATATATATATATATATATATAAAAATATATATATATATATATATATGTGCTATTGGGATAATAAACAAATAAATAAATAAATAATATGTTTTTCGTTTTAATTATCTCAGATATTTCTAACTGTTTTTTAAATTTTAATTTCATCTTAAAAAGTATTTCGGTATATCCGCCAGTCGACAATGTCAATGGTATATACTCGTAGTATACGTACCTGTTCAGTTCCTAGTAAAACTATTATTATTATTCTGACAGCAAAATCAACTGGTTGCAATATTTGACACTAAACTAATTGAAAATTCATGAAAGAATATAAAAACCTTTTAACATTTTGTAGCATTATTTAATAGATCGGTAAATTTCCTTTTTCCCGGAAGTTTAGTTTATGTATCCATATAGTTATTTTGTAATAAATTAACACAATATGTATCAGTTTTTTTACTACTTGGGAGGTTTTGTTAAAAGGATCTATTTTTGAACCCAAGTACCCAAGTCTTACCTTATAAGAAATTACAAATACAATGTGTGTGGTGGAATTTGTTACGAGGGATGTTCCGGGTAAAGAACAATGCTCTGATCTTTTAAAATTTGTTTTTGTAACATACATACATACATAATTACATACACACATACACATTTACGTACATAATATTTTTAAAGTTTTGTTCTATTTATCGGTTTTATTTTATAATTACTTACCTATAAAAAATCAATTATGATATTTATTATTTTCCTCCATAAAAGTTATGGTTCCTCCCTTTTTCACACTTGATTTTTGTATAAGATTTCAACTTAATTGGATAAATACTTTTTGAAAATTTAATTAGGCTGTTATTATGTTTAGCCATAAAGGCGCTAAAATTTTATAAGTTTATTCCTGATTTTTGGGCAAAATTTGAGGTAAATTGGATTAGTGGTTTTTAGTAATATTTTTTTTAACATTTTATTAGGTCGCCATTTTGTTCCGTTATATTGGATTTTCACAAAAATATTACCATGTCATCCCCATATGACTCTTAATTTTTTACCAAAATTTGAAGTCAATCGGATAAGTAGTTTTTAAGCTGTGCCGCAATCAGACAGACAGACAGACTGGCGGATTTGAAAATTTCAACATCCCTGAAACTTGAAAATCTGCAAAAATCTGGGAGGATGGTTTCTATACGATTACAATACTTTCGTCTTACAAGAAAAGTGAAAAGGAATCCCAAAATATTTATATCACCTGCTTTCTGATTTTAAACAACGCACCAGTCCGAATTTCTGATTACGCGTCTGACAGATACTTAAAATTGACAAAAACACATTAAATTGCTTGCTATAAACATATATTAAATTAAAGAGAAACGAGCCTTTGCTATATCAGTCTATAGTGAGAGCCAACAGGGTTGCCATTTTTGGGACCGGCGACACAGAGGAAGATATATGTTTTCTCTCGCACCCATAGCACGCGAAAAACAATAACAGATCCAACTTTCGAAATTATTTATGATTTTATAGTCAAGTTCATAACCTATCTGATGATACCAGCTGATGATATCCTTGTCTAGGATATAGCCGATGATATTCATTTTGAACTCTTGATATATTATAATTATTGAAAAAAAGTCGAATTATTTGACAATTCTGTTCCTCGGTATATCTCATATTATAAAAAAACGTCTAAATTACTCTTTTAAAAATTAGTAATTACAATATGAGTTCATCTGTATTGAAATGTCACAACGACAATATTAAAAGCAAATATTGGTTTTTCAGGCCGACTTGATATATCAGAAATGTATATATTTTTGAAATTCGAAAGAAAATATCTTTTATTTGAGATAACAATATACAGGTCTACTTAAAAAACATAAGTGTTATACTTTTCTGCACTTTGTGATGTACATTTATTTTTTGTGACATTTATAAAAGATGATAAGCAAACAACACTTTAACTTTTGTATTTAAGTTTTTTTTGTAGCTCTTAACATAAAGCCTCTAGGTAGGTCACAAAATATAAAAAAAAAACTGTAGATATGTGGGTTAATTACAATCATCTCAAGTTTTCGATGTATATTGCCCATGGCTAAAACTGCAATAGGTACGATATAATTGGATCTCTGGATCTCTACCCATGCATTATCAATCGTAAAAATACCAAAGACGTGCTCTTTAAGCATAGTGAAATCTAACGAATCAACTGAATGCTTACTATTTATTCATTTTCCATATTCTCATTTTTAAGGTCCATGTATTTTTTTATCTACTGTTGGAGAGATAAGTACCTCTTTTGTTTATCCTGCAGTACAATCCCATATCCAATATCCGATTTTTTATTATGGAGTGTTTTGTTAGTTGTTATCATAAACATACTTGGTTATATATCTATGGTTGTTATAAAGTGATCAAAATACAATTCAAAGTCTTGATTTTCTAAGTCAGGTTCTGTTTTTGTTTATAGTACTTGTTTTCCAGGTGTTTGGAATTGCTGCCTAATGAATTATGTTTGCGAGCCGGTTATGACAATGGGTATAGTTGTATACCGAAAGAGATTTGCACCCGCCAGTAATTTGATATATGTTCTCAGTCTTTTGAACGCCTAGCCTACAGGTATATTCTGTTACTGTTAGATCCTTTAATATGCGTTAGTTGTAAATTTTCGTAGTAGTTACCAGTTTTTGTATTTGTCGACGTCAAACAGTAAAATTCGTCACACCCTGAAAAGCTTAGTTTTTTCACATATTGACGTCAATTAATATAACGGTTGAATTGTTATAACGTTTCCCACTTCAGGGTATGACGTATTTCACTGTTTGATGCCAACATATCGTTATTAGGAAGCCCGATGTTTCAGAAAAGAGCTCACTTACCATAAGTCATGCGTTCGACACTGGTTTGTCATAATCCAGCTTAACAAATCATGGGCTCACCTTCCATAAAGGGTTTTGATTCATTACATATCCAGTTTTTTCTTTTTTGATTGCATTACCTCCTTTTGTTGTGTTGTAATATAATTGAGTAGTGTGTGTTTATCTTCTGCTTTGCAAATATTATTATACCCATGAGAGTATTCCCTTAGCATCCTAATTTTACCATGATATAGGTTTGTCGGCTACGTTCTCACATCCGAGTAGTGCGAATCTTTCCATACTGGAGTTTTCACGATGCATGGAGTTCTTGATCATTTCAGTTCTGACGGTTTGCAAGAGATTCGCCAAGTTTGACTCGGACTAGCTCCTTAACTTGAAGGAAAGGGTACTAGACGATATGACATATGTATTGCTTTGACTAGGCTCCTAGTTTTCAACTTGTAATAAAAACAGATCTTAGGCATGTGCCTAACTAAAAATGTTTTAGTTCCTCGATCAGTTGCTTTTTGACTTAATGTGTTCAATTGGTGAAGAATATTACTCTACAAATTAGTTGCCTCTATGTTTCTGCAAAGTTGTTAGATCTTCCATATAACGTAAAGTGATACTGTGTAATTGTCACGTGTCAAGCTCTGAACTTTAAAACCATACGCTAATTCATTTAGTGCTATTGATAAAGGGTTTAGAGCGAAACAAAATACAGGGAGCTAAAAGAGTCACCCTGAAATATTCTCTTTCTTATTTTAATAGTGTTATTTTGACCTACCTTCACCTTAAAGTGAATTTTAGTCTGCCAATTCTACATTGCATATTCTAAAAACTGCCTTGTTTTGGCTTTGACTTTATATACTTTTAATATTGTGATGAAGCGTGAATATAGAACAGACTCGAATGCCTTACCATAGTCAATATAGTATATGCGTTGGTTTCTATGCGCTTGTTTAAATATGACTTCATCATTAACAAGCTGTTCTTGCATCCTTTCAAGCCTTTTCTACACCATCGGCCGTGATATAACAGTCACTATTATTATTAATATATTTTTATATATATAAAATTTCAAGAATTTCACTAACATCGGCTACTAAAATTAAAGTTTAGCATCTGGACAAATAAGAGAAAATTTATAAATGTATAACGCATAAAACTTTAATATTGTACAAATACATTAGCAGTGTTATTTGTAATATTTTAAAACCGCAGACTGGCATTTTTATCTATCTATATGTATATATGTTAAGAAATAAGATCTAAGTACCAGAAAAATGATTATAAATTTACTTAATTGTCCTTTGCTGGTTTTAGCATAGCAATCGTACACAAACGTTATCTAATAACATCTTCAAAACGTATGAATTTTGTTGTTAAATTAAAGACCCTCCATTTGGATATGAACACCCTATTAAAATTTGCTTTTCTGTGAAATAAATTAACAATACATCGAGGCGAACGAGACACAAAAATTTTGTAAAAAAGTATGACGGTAGTACAATTAACCGCGAAATATACCGGTTTTAAAACATTTTCATTTTTCCAATTTCGTGTTTCTGAAAATGATGTGGGAAATTCATGGGTCCCCCGGGACGAACTATATTTGAAATATGTGTAGATATGTAGAATGGTGGGCAAACGATCGACAATCGCTTTCAATTTGATTTGCAGCCTAATTGTTTTTAACCATCGAAGTTTTTTTAGGACAAAACAAGCTTTATTATTGCCGTTATAACACCGATGAATATCTGCACCAGCGCACAAACTCAATGCATATGCACAATGGTTTATGTCGAAAGCGCTATAGTTAGTGTTAAGGGAATAGGTTAGTATATAGGAGTAATAATTTAAGATCTGGCAAGAATTCATATTGCATAAGGGCGGCAAAATCCTGATCTATAGGCAAAAGCATAATTTACGATTTAAATGCAACGCACATTATTATAAAAAAATGACCTGTATAAAATAAATGACAACTTCATATTTTCAAGGTTATGTTTTCACATTGGAAGGTTATACATTTATGTCATATTAGGATACGTTGTTGCTAATTGTAACTACATTTACAATTTTTTTCTTTGTGTTAAATAAACTGAGTTTGGAGAACAATAATTGGTAAACGCAATACTCGTCTTAGAAAATTAAGTTCGCTACTCGAGACGATACAAGACACTGATCTCGTTTCGCAGGATCACTAATTTTCAATAACTATGATTTTTTCACGTTGTTTAGAAATTCTGGACAAACAAACATTGCTTTTAATCTACATATAGTATAGAATAGATAGATACACTACTAGTGAACACCTACTAATCGTATTCCGTTAAATGAAAAACGGTATGCAACTAATATAATTTTATTGAAACAGGATACCCATAGCCTGTAGTACCCACAATTTCTAGTAGCCAGTGATATGCCCTAAAATATATTTGATAATTTAGATAAAATTAGGTTTTGAAGCAACTCTGACGTGTCTTTTTGGAAATGCTCACAGCCTCTTTTAATTGTTTGTTTTATATACGATTTTTAATTTTAAAAAAGTATAGCTAAAATAACCTTTAGCATATCTATTTAGTAGTAACAGTGCGGTAATAAAAAATACTAATATCTCATTTTTTGACATGTATTAAGAACCGTGGTCGCAAAGGTGGAAATTTAGGTAACCAATAATACGAAGTTATTGTTTAACATATTTTATAAGAACGATAGGTATCAATTAGACCTAAGAAAAATATCATGATCAAAAGGCATTTAAATAGTAAATGAATTATTATCTAATTTATCAGCAGTTAATTATACATTTTCATTTTTGAGATAATAGTTATTAGCTGTATAGCTGACAGAAGACGTGTCTCATAATGTAGTTTGTAAAGTAAATTCAACTTAACAAATTAACGAATTTAATAAAATATTTTACAAATGTTTTAAAATAAATTTATTATCATTAATATTTCAGGAAATCTCGTTAGATGAATAGGACTAGTTGGTGCAGATACTTAGTTGCTAGTCCACAGCTCACTTCAGAACGTCCAAAGGCTGCACCGTAATCTGAGCGTTAAAACTTTGAAGGTGAAAGAGAGGGGAGAAGTGAAGGATTGAACAGAATGATCAGAGACTGCGGTTTAAAGCACATTCTAAGCTATTGGATTTGTTCAGTTAGGCCTTGTTAAAGAAAGGAGACATTAAAATAAAAATACGTAATTCAAGAATTGAAGACTGCTTATAAATTTATATATACACATACATACACGTACACGCACACGCACACCCACACGCGCATCCACACGCGCACACAATCTCGCACACACGCGCTCACACACGCACACGTTTGAAGCCTAATATACATTGAAACCTAAGCGAATCGTCCTACTATTTTGAAGCTTTGCAAACAGTCTTTTATTTTTTGAAATATATTTTTTAAATTATTGCTATCATAAATAGTAAAATTATGAGAAATGCTCTCAAGAATACATGATATTGCAACAGCTACGTGCGTCTTTGTGAGAGAATTAATATTTTTGAAAACACTAAAAACTCAACTGATTAGATGACGTGAAACATATACTGACTAGCTGACTGAAAAGAAAAAAGATAGCATATTTATTGTTCTGTCAGTCATAAATTTCAAAATTTTGTTGTAAGTAATTGACATTCATATAAGAGAGATTGAGTTTCAAGAAAATATTTTTGATCATGTCTTTGAGTGATTGAGAATGTTTTTTACGACCCCGAACAACAACCCACATACTTATTTTATTACTAATACACTATATAGGAGAAATATTGTAATCGCAAAATTTTCGAAAAATATAAGTTCTTAAAACACGAAAAACAATATTTTTCGAAAAAAAATATCAGTAAGGATGTGTGTAAACAAAAACAAATTTGGCAAAATTATATTGAGAACGCGCAACCGGATAAAAAAAGGTAATCATACATATTTGATTTTTATAAATTTACAAAGTAGCTTTAAGAAGAAACACAGAACCCTGACAACGATTTTTAATTTTGATAAGGCGTAGCGTTTTTTAAAAAAAAGCTTTTAAACGATGAAACACGTCAAATTTCTTTTATCTTTTTGTATAAAAAAACTTTTGTTTCTACTGTAGAGGTTAACCCTAGATGGACAAAACAGAGCTTTTTTAGAAAACATTTAAACACGTCAAAATATATTAACCCTTTTTACATAAAAAGATTTTTTTTACCACACTTCTCCTAGATAAAAAACAATGAAACACGTCAAATGTCTTTCTATGAAACAGCAGAGCGCTTTTGACTAATTAGTCATATAGCAGAGCGCTTTTGACTAATTAGTCATCATCAATGCTATCTACAAATAAGTACATCAAGTAATAAAACCCTTGAATTATGTAGATGGTGAACAAAGCCAAAAAGCGGAAAAGAAAAAAAAAGGTTTAATCAAACGATATACTTACTCGTCAGTGAACAGGTAGGAAAATACATGGTATCAAATCAATATAATAAAAACTTTTTACATGTAACAAGTAGAAAACAAAAGTTGACGAACAATTTTTACAAATTACAATTTTTAGTTTTGTTTGAACTTCACTTGAAATTTGTGCTAGGGTTTGTAATAATGCACTTGTTTTTGTCATTACTAGCTAATTGTTTAAGAGCTACTTTTCATTGTTAAATTTCTCTGCTTTCTCAATTAACTCACATAGCCAGTCTTGTTTCTTGTTTTGATCCAAACCTGTAATAACATTTTTTTAAAGAACAGTCATATTTAATTTTTTTTGGCATATAAAATCGATATTTTCCTTTATATTAGAGACTGAAACATCTAAGTAAGTTTTTAAAAGGTTATGGTGAAATAATTTTTTTTTGCCTAAACAGAGCGGTTCTAGGACAAATTTATTTTATTTTAATACATATAAATCTCAAGCTAAAGAGGTATATTCGACTATATATACTAATAGCTACTATATTTGTATTATACGTATACAAGGTCTTACAAATTTGAAGGAATAAATAGCACTGACATCTCAAAAATTGTGGGAGAATGAAGTTGGTGAAATTAGAGGAAAGTTGCGCAATTTAACGTCAAATAATATGCCTTTGACAAACTTGATATATTCCGACTACTTCCGAAGATATCCGTAAAAACCCGAAAATCATCATTTTTCCTTTTTATTTTTTTCAGGCTGCATTTAAAGATATATTACAAAATAAATTTTACATCTTTAGAACCACTTCCCGTCCCCTACAAGATGGTGCACTCAAATTTAAGTTTCATCATCAACTTTTTTTTAAATACGAAGCTGGGTTATATATTTCATTTTTAACAAGCGTTTAACCTCCGAAAACAAACAATGTTTCACACTTAATGTTTGAACAGAACATTTAAGTTTTTCTCTTAAGAAACAATGTGAGCTCCAAACAGAGCCAAAATGTACCTGCGACATTGCAGACAGGTATCACAACATTCGTACCGTACTGGTTATGACGTGTAACGTATAATAATACCTAATGTTGTATAATATTTAAACATACCATTTAAAAATTTTTTCAATTAATAATTTTCTATTTAATCCTTAGTGAAATAAACCAACCTAAAGTTTTAATAATAAACTTTTTAAATTTCCTATAGTCTTTAAAAAGATCTAAAAACAATTAAAAATAGAAAGTTTTATAGATAATTGGGCTTGAAACTTCATGGCATCTGTAGGCGGATGCTAGTTATTTTGAAAAATATTTTTATTTATCAAATAATGTCATATCTGCTAGTACGTTTTTAAAGCAACTATTTACTAAAATTTAGAATTGTAGTCCGATATTTTGTAAACTAGTACATTTCACCAAGTTTTCTTCTTTAATATGAAATATATCGAAGGTTCCATTATAAATTCGGCCAAGTACTGGTTTTCCGTCTCTCTCTAACACATTTTTTTCTTATAGGGGAATCATAAATCCGTTATCCTATCATTAAGTGTGACATATCCCAGTTTAAGAAAGTTGAATAGGAAATTAATGATACTTTGGAAACATCTGTACAGATTCGAAGAATTTTTAAAAAGATAAAAGATGGCAAACTTCAATATTCGCTTCTTTTTTAATATCTCAGGAATCTCAACAATGGCTTCATTATGTGTGTAACTAAATTATCTAAAACTTCCTCCCCCCTTTTTGAGGTCCCCTTTCATGCATCAGTTTAATTTATACTATATATGTAACATAACCAACAGATACTAGCCTCAAAAAGTAATTTCATTTTTACATTGTCAACAATTTTATAAGAATTTCCTATAGTTAATATTCCTTTAACGTGAACAAAAATGTCATTTCAAGTTAATAAATAAGCACTGGAAACCTAACTAATAGCACAACATCTCTGTTCTTCTCAATCATAATTTCGCTTGCCCAAAAGCAAAAAAGTCCGATTGAACACAAACAGAGTAATCAGAGCGGCTGCATTACGCTAGCATATCAATCAATACAACACTTACCGAAACGTTGGCTCCCGCATCGGAAAACAAATCAAAAGAATGATTCGCACAATCCAATTTCGAATGCTATAAATCAGGCGGATGCAAAGTGTTCCTGCGTTTGACGTTGGATAAGTTATGCGTGATTTTTTTCCGTTTGTTTTTAATTCATGTAAATTCTGCAAGCGCTTTTTCCTTTGTTATTACAGTTTTTGATAATTAAGTTCGCTCTTAGATTATAACATTAGCTTAAGAAAAACTAATAACTGGAAGGCTTGATTATATATTTTAGTATATTTGCCAAATATAGCAACCATGAACTATGTAATGCTCGTTCTGGTAGTTCTCTTATATTCTACATTTGTTCTTATTTTTTGATCACAGGCCAGTGGGTCACATTTAAGTCATTGTTTTATTATTAGGATATTCATTTTCCATTTTTATTTACCTACTATCATCAGATAATAATAAAAAATAGGTAAATTTCTTTTACCCGGAACTTCATTCGTTAGGAATCTTTTTTTATAAGGAATAGTCAATTGTGACCTAATTTAGTGCCGCACATACTCAGTTAGTAACACATGCACATATATTGTCTTTCCAAACATTTTTATTGGGGGCCATTTTGTTCCACCATATTTGATTCCTACTAATATTTTACCAGTTTTTAACTACGCCACACTTGACTTCTGGGCTTAATTTTAAATAAATTAAATAAGTAGTTTTTACTCTTTTTTTAAGACTGCCATTTTGTTCCTTCATGTTGAATTCGTTCCAGTTCATTTCTAAATGATATTTAATTTTACTGAAAAATTTTAATTCAATTGAATAAGGAAATTTTTTACGTTGATTTTTTAAACATTATATTTGATCTCTATTTTGTTCCGCCATTTTACTAGTTTACTCTATATTAGACTTAATGTTTGCACAAAACTGGAAATTAATCTAATAAATAATTTTTAAGGCTGATTTTTTAATTATTTTATTATACCGCCATTTTGGATTCATCCAAAAATGTTACCAGTTAATTTCTATGTAACACTTGATTTTTGTAACAAGTTTGAAGAAATTTGGGTAGTTAGTATCATAGTGCCAGGCCGGCATTTTGTTCCACCATATTAGAAATTTACCAAAATGTTACCAGGTCATCCCCATAGAACCTTTAGTTTTTGACCAAAATTTCAGTCAGTCGGATAAGTGGTTTTTTAGCTGTGCCCCAATTTGACTGACGGACAGATCGACAAACAGACCAACGAAATTGAGAAAACAAATTTTTGGGCATCTAGAAACGCTAAAACATGAAAGTATGTAAGACCTTGGAGGGAATTTCTTATCACGATAACAAAATATTTTATCTAGCCGCCATGTTGAATTCGTGCCGCAATTTCACCAGTTCATTTTCATATCACGCCTAATTCTTGCGTAATATTCAAAATCAATCTAATAAGTAGTCTTTTTTTTTGCCATCTTGGATTCGTAACAAAATTTTACTAGTTGATTTTTATGTAAAACCTAATTTTTGTGTAAAATTTTCAGGTAAATTGGATAAGTAGTTTTTTAGTAATAATTTTTAACATTTTTAACAATGGTTTCGCAATTTTAAATTCGTATCAAAATTTTATCAGATATTTTGTACGTAATACTTGATTTTTGTGCAAAACTTCAGGTGAATTGGGTAAGTAGTTTTTTAATAATAATATTTTTAACATTTCACCAGGCCGCCATTTTGTTCCGCTATTTGGATTTTTACCAAAATATTACAGGTCAATCGGATAAGTAGTTGTTGAGCTATGCCGCATACACACAGAACGGCAGAATTGAGAAAACCTGGGAAGGTGATTTTTTTCACAATTACAATATTATAAACAAGCAAAAGAACGACTGTTCGGGAAACACCAACCATCTCAAAATAGAAGTATTTTTCAAACTAATTGTACAACCCTGTACATAAAACATAATTAAAACAATTGTTCTTGCCCAGGCGAGAAAAATAACACTCATATTTCAAAAGAATTAACAATATTCTATTATTCTATTAAAGTAATATTCAGTTAATCCAATTTTATAAACTTAAAAACAACGTCTAGGTGGCAAGCCCGCTTTTCATATAAATAGCCAAAACCGGCACGCGTCAGAAAGATTTCTTTCTCATTCATAATCATTTTTGGGGGACAGCTATTCTAAATATAGCATTAATAGTGACACATTTTTTTTAATTGACCGAATGAGGAAGGATGCTTGTTTAGCATTTGAGATTTGAATATTGTGTGTACTTCATTTAACCTTTGTGTATTTTGTCTAAATCTTTTTAATTTGTGTTTGATTTTTTAACACAAAAATTTATCATTTTGTTGAAATTCCGTTCATGTAATAAACCAGATTTATTACAGTTTTGCTTCTCATTCGTCTTACCAGTTTAATCAAACTTTAAAGGTAAAACAAAGGAAGATAAACAACGCTTTTTAATTTACGAAATTAAGAAAATTAACAAAACATATTTTACAAAAAGTAAAAAAACTAAAATCAAAAAGCTGCCTATGAACAAACGACATTAAAATAAAGGTAACCTAGTACTTCCAGTAGAGAGTTAGCAGCAAGTATAAATATACTTTGGTGCCCTCTCTTTGGGTTAAGTTTACTTGAGTAGAAACGTCAATGATGAGAGTGGGCTGCGCATATAAATGGTGATATCTCTGTACAAAAACATCCGATTTAAATGTTTTTTAATGAAATGATCATAGAGTTCTATATTTTGATTCTAATGTGTTTTTTCGCTAGGTGGAAAGATTCAATAATAATTTAATAATAAGTAATAAGTAATATCAGTAACTCTGATAATATTGACGAATTCACTCAGATAAAATTTTGGTTTGGCTAGCCAGTGTTTTTCGAAATTTGGACTGCTACTGTATACGGATTACCCGTTTTCAATTCCTGAAAGAATTGACTACTGAGGTAAGTTTCAGGACATTCAAATAATTTTAATGCTATTTATAACCTTTTAAAACTTTAAAAAAACAAGATTCAAAATTAGTATTTAGACTCGAATCTAGAAATACCAGCGTTCCCTAAATAATACAGTCCACAACTGGGCCTAACGTGGATTTTCCCGAAGAGTTTTTCCAAAGGAAAGTCCACGCAAAAACCCAGCAATCAATTAATAATATTTATTCGTAGGGGGACTGATGATCCAAAAGGGTTTGCTATGTTGTTGTTGTCAATATAACTTACAAGGTTCAAATTGTTAACTACTACTAAAAAGACAATTGAATGCATAGACGATGTCGAGACTATTAACCATGTGCTAAACGATTACTTTATGTACTGTTTAAAAATGCACTAAAAAGGCAAGTTATGAGGGAACAACGAGTCGCTGACTGTGGAAAGACACACTCACTCATCCTTATTTAACCAAACTACTAAACTTACCAGCTTATATTTTAATAATCCCAGTATGAATACATACCTAGAAAAAAAACAGTCCATTTAATTATATTTACATAAAATCATTTTAATCTCTAGAGCAAATAAATTTTGTTGTCGAAGCACCCAGACAGAGCAATTCATAGGATACTTTGTAAAATGTGTTTTAAATAACCAATGTTATAAAAATATTTTTTTAGAGGTTTTATTTTCCCGTTATTTTTATTATCCCATCAACACCGTGTACCTCAGAAGTTTAAGTTTAATGGTATTAAATAAAGGTCATACAATTTTGATCAAAAATGAATACTGGCATGCCCTTGTCAAACGCAACGTGTATGTTCCACATTTCTACATGCAAGGTGTCAAAGTTTAAGGCTCGACCTAACTGACATATAAATATTTAAAATTATTGTAATAATAATATTGTTAGCATTAAATGAACTTATGAAATGAACTATGAACATGACGATCAACATTTAAATAATTTATTATATCATATTAACACCAAAGAACCAACAATTAAATTTACTAATGAAAGGGAAACAGACCAACAACTGCCATTTTTAGACATACTTATCAAAAAAACATACACAGTTCTGAAACAAAAGTATACAGAAAACTTACACACACCAACAGATACTTAAATTTTTACTCAAATCATTCAGTCATGGTTAAAAAGAAAGTTGTAAAAAGTCTATATGATAGAGCAAAAATAATTTTCAAAGATCAAAATTTTATTAAAGAAAAAAATTTTATAAAAGATATTTTAAATCAAAGGCATTATCCTAATGATTTCGTTGAAAAATGTTTTTATGAATTTGAGAATCGCCAAAAGACAAAAAAATCCAAAATAGACCAATTACAAACCTCTTTATACCATACATACCCAATTTATCAGATAAAATAAAACGAATAGGTAAACGTTTTAACATCAGAACGATCTTCAAAAACACAAAATACACTTAGAATCAACCTTACAAAAACAAAACCTAACAATGAACAAGAAAATAAAAAAAAAATGTTATTTATAAAATTACGTGTCAATGCAATAAATTTTACATAGGTGGAACCTCTAGGCCATTAGCCAAAAGAATTAAAGAACACCAAACATACATAAAAAATTAGGGAATTTCAAAAATCAAATATTTGCCAACATGCACTAGATAACAATCATAAAATTAGAATGCTTCTAGTATTTTAGCAAAAAAAATGTTCCAAAAAACGTAAAATAAAAGAAAGTGTCTTAATATTATTAAATAAAGATAATTGTGTAGCATCGTGTTCCGTTAGTTTTAATACCACATGGTTAAATTTGCTAAATACTGAAGTAAAAAAGGACACCTCAAAATACAATAAATTAAAATGAACATACTCTAGGTACATATATTTCCCACCTTATTCTAACAATTAAAAATACCACTTTTAAATTGACATTCATTGACATTTTGTCAAAGATTAGCCATTCTGGTTATATTTCTGATACTAAACATAAATATTCTGCTTTTAGTTATTTATTTGTAGGTTTGCTGAAGATGGGAGTAGACTTTCCCCCGAAACGTCCAGAAAACAAACATTTTTCAATGTCGTTATTCGGGTACCTTCATAGTGAACCCAGAACTTGAGACTTTCTATTGATTTTATAAGGTAAATATTTTTTATTTTCAGATTTTATAAGGCGAAAAACCCAAAAAATAGTTTTAAACCATGAATCCGCCACTACAATTTCGTAATTATTAAAAGAAACATTATAACAGGGTTTATCATTATATTGTTTAGCAATGCTTATGAAATGATTATTTCTGTACACAATTAAGGTATATTGTAAAATATAAAACAATCTGTTATCATACTTTTTTTTCAAAAACTTAATAAAAGAAAACATTGTGTCGATAATTGACATTTCAAGGTTTTTAAATGTGTTCAGATTATTTTTTGCGTTTAGATTGACAAACAAAAATTTTTTTGCCTTTTTCGCAACTGAATAAAAATATTTAACTCTAAATTAATTGAAGGAAATATTTAATATAATTACATACCTCAACATGTAGACTAGTCTGTCTAATATAAACAATATTATTTAAGCAAGCATAAGAAATTATATCATATATAATATATATTATAAAAACTTAAGGTAAATGATATAATTTCTTATGCTTGCTTAAATAATATTGTTTATATTATGTATCGAAATATTCCGTAGGCAGACTAGTCTACATGTTGCGGTATGTAATTATATTAAATATTTGCTTCAAATACTTTAAAGTTAAATATTTTTATTCAGTTGCGAAAAAGCCAAAAAAGATTTTTGTTTGTCAATTACAGGGTCTTATTCAATTCTGGATTCAAAGTATTATTCAATTCTGGATTAAGGGTAGGGCTATGGGGGCTATAGTTCTAGGCCCCGTCGTAGATAGAAGCCCCAACACAGAGTTGCCGTGAGGTTTTGCAGGGATATTGTTGAATTGCTGTAGGGCCCACATGCGGCTAGCCCCACGAAGTATGGGCAAAAGAGGGAATAGTAACTTATCATATTTTTAAGTAATAATTTGTGGTATTTTTTAAGTCTAATCAGCTATTTGCAAAATCCGCCTCACAAAATCTCGCATGGCTTAGAGGCCTCCAACGACAGAAAGACTTAAATCCCTAAGTCTACATGAGTGGAATACAATTCAGACAACCTTTTTTTTATGTGATTAGTTATTTTTGCAAAATCTCGCACGTTCAGGAGCCTCTATTATTTGTTAATCCGGCCCTGGTATTATTGAGTTGGCGAATTTTATTAATTGTTACGTTGTATTTAAAATGATGTTTTACGCATTTGCAGTAGGTACTTAAACTTTACGTGGTGAAAATAGTTGTTGAGATTGATTAGCCAGTTAACTGCTAAAAGATATAAAAAAGATGGCCACTAAAGTCCGGATGCCATAGTATTGGGAACATCTCAGAACACATTTTCTTTTTGAAGTCTAAAGTAAATGTATGTTGTCTTTCCACGTGTAGATTATAGCAAAGTCAGTATTATTCTGTGTTAAATTGTTTTCTGTTTCAAAAATTTTATTTTTTTGGTAATTGAATAACTGACTAGTTCTGAAGTTCGATGTCGGTTACTATAATAATGTGATGTTTGCCGATTTAATCTATATAAGCGTATAGAACACATATCTGCAAAATATTTTTACTTCCCTCGTAAAAAAGGAAGTATTTTAATCTTGAAATATCACTCACCAGATTTTTTCAGATCTTTCCGTTTCAAGATCCCTAGATGCCGAAAAACATGTTTTCTCAATTCCGTCGCACAGTGATGCGAAAACGCATAAAAACGGCAAAAAATCATTTTCAATGCACGACCACATTTTTTAAATATTTTTATTGTTTAATATCTAAGTATAGAAAATTCCCTGAATTAAGAAAGCCGTTAAGTATACAGAGTGTACCAAGAGGTCTGGTGGTAAAAAATAGAATTATTTAAATAGTTTTGTATATTTTTTATTAGATCGCAAAAAAATAAACTAAAAATTGTGAAAACATTTGTGAAAAGGAAAAATATGGTTGTTCAAATACAAATAAAGGAGTATACAGGTTTTATTTTAAGACCCATACTCATACTACAATATACGGGGTGTATCATAAAGAAGTCCCACCCCCCTTAACTTTTTTAATTTTAAAGTTACAGAGTTGTTTTTTTTAACGAAAATGTAAGAAATCACCTACATTTTTATAAAATTAATAAAAATATTATACAGGGTGCACCAAGGAGTCGTGGTAAACAAAAGTTTTTTTTTTAATAGAACACCCTATATATTTTTAGATTTTTATAATCTAGACAAAATTCTAAGCATATTCTGTATATACCTAAATGTAACCATTATTTAATTATTAAAGCCTAAAGATTCAGTTTTTGCCATTTGAATATTATTGAAAAATAAAATTAAAAAAAATATTCAAAAGAACCAAACCAAAAATGGTATATTATTTGAAAGAATAATATTAAATGAAAAAAAAAATGGAAATAGTTTTGTTAATAACCCAACCCAGCTATTTACATTTGACAAGCTATTAAAATGATGGTAATATGAATCTTTAAACCCTAATAATTAAATAACGATAACATTTAGGTAGATAATGTTATATACAGAATATGCTTATACTTTCGTTTTGATTCCAAAATTCGAAAAATATATAGGGAGTTCTATTTAAAAAAAAAACACTTTTATTTACCACAACTTTTTGGTACACCCCGTATAATATTTTTTTAAATTTTATAAAAATTTAGGTTAGGTTACATTTTTGTTAAAAAAACAACTCAATTTAAAAAAGTTAAGGGGGGTGGGACTTCTTCATGATACACCATGTACATAATAACACAATAAACTATATATTCCAATTTTGATTTTAATTATTAAACAATATATTAAATGCAATTTAAAAAATATCTGGACTAATCTTAATCTAATCTTAAAAAGTACAAAAAAAGGTTAACAATATCATTAATGATAATTCTCAACGTATTTCAAACAATATTTTAAATTCAAGTGAAAAATAGTAAAGGGTCATTGCCATAATAATTATTATTATTTTTAAAAGAGTCAAGTGACGTCGGAGATGTCAATTTGTTACCTCGTTTCTAGTAAATTTCGCCACTAGTTGCGAAAAATTTTACTTTTCGTAACCAATTATGAAAGGAAAGACATTTGATAACGTTAATTAGTTTTGAAAAGTGTCACTTTAAATGTGTTAATGTGAGGCGCGAAATGTTACTATCAATAATGCTCATGCGACCATATAATTTTATTTAGCCTAATATAAACTACTATAATTTGCTTAACTAATTTTAAAAAGTTAAATTTCTAAATTTTAGTAATGAGAAATAAGAATAAATGTATTAAAATCAATATTTTAAATCAAATGTTTGACATTTCTTGCGTCTCACTAGAATAAAGTGGCCTATAGTTTAGTTTAGGTCTAATCTATTTACATTGCCTAATAACACACGTGACCCGATCTCTGTCTGTTTCCGCCTAAATTGTATTGAAGCTTTAGGAGACAAATAATTATTAATTGATTCAAATGAGATGAAATAAATACTAGTTGTGTTCGGCAATTTAATCCGATCGATCTAAATAAAAAAAGAACAATAATTATTGTAAATTATTAAAGATAAAACGAGACAGACAATTGTGTTTTGATCTGAAAACTCTCAAACCATTGTTAGAAATGTCATCTGCTTGCTACAAAAGTTTAAATGGATTAAAAAGATGATATTTCTAATAATGGTTTGAGAGTTTTCCGATCAAAACACAATTGTCTGTCTCGTTTCATCTTTAATAGTTTACAATTATTGTTCTTTTTTTATTTAGATCGATCGGATTAAATTGCCGAACACAACTATTAATAATAATTAGTATTTGTCTCATAATGCTACTTATTAGATAAATAATTTGCGATAGAATACAGAAGGCAATATTACAAAAATTTTAATCCAAAATAAGATTTAGTGCCTCAGGATCTAGATCTAGCTTCTTTTTTGATAAAATATGTCTTTTACTTGTAATGAGTGGATCTGAGGAAATTAATAGTCTGTTCATGACATCTTCATTGGTAGCTACTCTTGAGTGTTTTCTAGAATGGTAGAGTCTAAACGATTTGTAATCTTTGTTCCTTGCCTCTTGCGCTTCCTCAGATAATTTCCCGATAGGCAGTATGGCATTTTCTATAATTTTTGACCCGTGTAACAGTACTTTATGAACTGAGGAGGGCATATAAAACCAGGCATATTCCGAAACAAAAAGCTCTGCAGTATTAAAAGCAAAAATTTTAAACTCAGTTGTATTAATTTTTTTTCCTGATGCCAAAACTTGTAATATAATTGAAAACCTTTTAATTAATTCTAAATTTACTTTTGTAATTTGGGCCACAGTCTCTGTATTTGAAAAAAACCTTCTGGCAGTATTACCGTCATTAGTTGTTCCTGAACCTTGTTTTGGAATGTCTATTTTTAAACATAATTTTTGGCGAAACTCTTCTTGAATTCTTTTTTTTTCCTCTGTTTTCAGTTTTTTTTCTTCCTGTGTTCGAGCACTCCATTTTTTAAACGACATATTATATGCTACATGAAGTATACATTCCATAAAGCGGATCCATGCGTGCAGTGTTGACAATCCATATTCATAATAATTTTCGTTCTCAGTTCTTAGACGGATTTTTTCTAAGTCATTCATTTCTGTAGGTTTCACCTTACAAATAACACACGATGAAGAAGAAGCTGTTTCGGTCAAAATTTGGCAAACTTTTCCATCTATCATTGTTAGATTTAACATGTGCCTGATATTTAATATTTTGTCATTTGTGAAAACGGTTGTTGGAACTAATTCAGATATTTGTTTTTTTACGGATTCGACTTCTACTAAAACTTTTTCCTTGGTTTCTTGAATAAACTCAAATTTTATAGGACGGCAATACTTTGTTGAAGATGGTTGCGTGTTCTCCCATAATATTTTATCTATAATAAAAATTCTACTTAGTAAGTTCCTATACATACAGGGTGCAGTAATAAGAAGTTGTTAGAATTGAAAAAGGTTCTCGTTTCGTACTACACTGGGGCTTGGATAATTATGTTTTAATAATGATTTATGTTTAAAAATAATATATCTACTATCATGGTACTAAAGTTAATATTACACAAATAGTATATTATTATGTATATGCCTAGGAAATAAATTGGTATTTTTTATATTGAGACCATCGCTAATCTGTCAAAACTGACAGGTTGTGGTTTTTTAAATGGAACACCCTGTATATTTATACTTTTTTGAATTCCTTCTATTCCCCCGATTCCAAATATATAGATATGCCATTTGTTTTCTTTGGCCGCTTTGCTAATATTTCACATCAAAATAAAATAATGTAAAAATCTGGTTGGCCATAAAACAAAAAGTTACTAGTTGTCAAAAATACCCTATGGTATACTTTTCCATGAAAAAAAAACACATACCTAATATAAACAAGTTTTTGTGAGAACTCATAACTTTTTGTTTCATGACCAACCAGATTTTTGCTATCTTACATATTTTATTTTGATGTGAAATATAAGCAAAACGGCTAAAGAAACCGTATGACGAAATCGGAAGAATAAATGGGATTCAAAAAAGTATAAATATACAGGATGTATTTAAAGTTTTTTTTTATCTTCAAAACAAAAGCTCTAGGGGGGGGGGACTAAATATACGGAAACACCCTGTAAGTACTTTGAATAGGAAAGTGCGCTTTTTGCGCTTTAGAGTGAGGAACTCTCACTCTACAAAAGATTGAGAAATAATGATCGTCTAATAACATACCTGTACATGATATTAGCTGAAGTGGTACGAACGATATTAAAAACATGTTTGTATCAGATACTGTGGGATTTTGAAAGCCTTGTTTGTACTCAGATTGTCCTGACGAACCATCACAGCCCCATTTGGAAATTAATTTTAAATCGACATCATCGTTAGTTTGGAATTGGCCTGCGGGTATTGTATTCACGATCCTTGAAGCCATATGATTTAGAAGATTTTGAAGTTTTACCTCAGCACTAGACTCATCAACATTCACATCATTGGGGTAACATTTCTTTTTTGCTTCAAGTATTTGTTTGTATGAGGGGAATAACTTTGAGCCGTGAGCTAATGATGTTTGTCGCAAAATGTCGTAACTTCTTTGTGTAAGCTTTAAATCAATAAATAATGCTAATGCTTCGTCACTTGTCAATGGTTTTTCTTGTGTATATGATTTCCTATTTTTCTTATTAGTTTTATCTACTATATACTTAATTCCTTCCTCGCCTATATTTTCTTTTATATCTTGAAACTTCTTCCTTTTTGTTCGGGCACTGCCTCCATTAAACATTTTTTGTGGTCTTCCTTTAGAACAAGTTGCTTTTATGACGTTTGGAGGATTTTCAAATGTACAAACAAAATAGTTTTCAAGCCAGTTATTGTTTTTACAATAAAATACATTTTTTACTGAATGAGATTTTTTGAACCTTGATTTAAAATGAATGAGAAATGTTTTTAACTTTTTTTGCACAACAGTATTTTCCTCATTAAACTCGTAATTTCGCTTAAGAAAATTAATCAATGATAACTCATTCTTATCATTTTCAAACAAAACATTACATAACACCCGGTTTTTAATTTTTAACTGCATTTTCGCGAACACTTAAGAACATTAAAATTTTTGGTGACAGCTATTTAATTAATCAAAAACTATTTTCAAGCCTACTTAAAAAATATTGATAACAGTACGTGCGCGCTACGCTATGTTACAGATGTCAACGAAAATAATTATTTAAATTATTTTTAAAATATTGTTTTTGTTTTAACTGTTTTTACTGCTAACATGTATCAACAATTAAAAATTAAAACAATTAAACACGAGTTATCTTCATACTTTATTTTAACAATAATTATTTAATGTTAATCGGGTTTGTAATATTATTAAAATTATCGCAAGGAGTTTATAGTATTGAAACAAATTATTCTATTCTTAAATTTGACCATCTTGTACAGTGCAGACCTAAGTTTTTTTTTAGAAAATTACAATGGTAAAAACCGATCATGGATTTCTTGAGTAGGTTTGCTGCTATGAAGTGATTCTCAGATTGTTTATTTAAAAAAAAATATATATATGAAGATCGAAAAAAAAGAAGTTAAGGTTTTTATTTATAATTATGGATATATAATATAAATTTCAGTTTTTTTAATGAGACACATTGAGTTTTTATTCCATACTGGAATAGTATGGAATAATGTACCTACTTTTAAGAATCTGTAATAAAACACCGTGTGTCCCATTTAAAAAAAGGTACTAAAGAACACTTAACTTATCTTTTCTATCTTCAATAATAAATGAAATATAAAGTATTCTACAAAAACAACAAAATCTGAGAATCACCCTGTAACAGCGACTCTACTTAAGAACACCATAGTCGGTTTTCACCATTGTAATTTTCTCAAACAAATACCCGAAACAGCTATATTAGATTTTTGATACCTATATCATTTAGTTTATGAAATATCCTATAGAAACCATACAAAATTATTTACCCTGTATTTTGAAAAGTAAATTAAAGAAATAAAATCATTGTACATTTTTCTATTAGAAGCATTTACTAATCTCCGCATTCGATATTTTACGTTACCTGTAATATACACTATTAACTGTTATTCGTGATTAATTTTGGCAACCAAATCTATGGTTTTCGGAAAGTTTCGCAATCTAAAGGGTATTTGTTGGAAAGATTTGATCATGCCACTTTGTAGATGTGTAGAAAAAAGGCCTATAAATAAAACCCAAGTGATAATTTTTTGGAGCAATTTGGAGCATTTTGTTTTAGCTTACCTAAAGTCCGATTCTAAATTGGGTTAGATAGGTTAGATTATAAGATTTTGTATACGGCCAGGAAAATAAAAACAAGGATTACTATGAAAAAAAAGCAATTTCAGACATTGTATTTTGTAAAGATTTTATCCGATTTTGACCTATTTATTGCCGAACTTATTTTATTTATTCAAATATGATCGTAAAACTTGAGCATCACCTAATACTGTAATAATCTCGAATATATAATAATTGAATATTAATGCGAAACTTTTGTTTTCATTCAAAAATCTACTTGATTCCAAAAATATAACCTTTCAGGAATCATACGAGTCAAATTTGAACTTGAAAAAAAAATTTCTTTTTTTTTTATTTTTTGCCGTTCTTGCATCACTGTGCGTCGGTCTGTCTGTCTCTTGGCGTTATAGCTAAAAAATTACTTATCGGATTGACTTCAAATTTTGGTCAAAAACTAAGGGTCATATAGAGATGACCTGGTTAAAATCCAATAAGTAAAAACAAAATGGTAGCCTAGTGAAATGTTAAAAAAATTGTTACTAAAAAACTATTTACCCAATTTACTTCAAATTTTGCAAAAAAATCAAGTATTATGTAGGAATTAACTGATAAAATGTTGGTACGAATCCAAGATGACGAGAAAAATTTCGCCTTAATAAAATATTTGAGGATACAGTCTGAAAAGTTTATTTAATGGATGGATTTTAAAATTTGTACAACAATTGAGCACTGTTAAGCAAAAAGCAACCAACCCACAATTATTTATTTAGAAATGTACATACTACATTGTGCAGAAAGCTACTAAGCCGCGCTATATACTTAACCTTGAAAAATTCGACCCCCCCTATACCCTGTTCTCTGATCAAGCTCTTCCGATTTCGCACATAGCAACCACTCAACTTGTGTGATTATTATATTTAAACTTCATTCTCAACGATTACTAACCAAGTGGGTTGGATTCTATGTGCTAAATAAGATTTTTTCAAATTACCCTTTTCTTTAGCAACCAAGTGGATTGGTATTGTTTTGCAGAATATGATCCCTCACATTAGTATTGCATTGTTATCTTATCGTATATGAAACGATGTGGTTTGGTACTTAAACGAGTGTTTATTTCTGAACAATATTGTTAAGCTTATAGACGTGCCAATATGTTTAAATCAAGAACTATGAAAATAATGTGTGATGCTCGAAAAATTGCCGACAATGGTGAGTTTCAATATAGAGGTTATGTTTAAACTAGTTTAATTTGATGTTTATTATAAATTACATAAATCTTTGTATTTCTAGGGATATTTTTAAGGGGAGAAATTATACAGTGTTATTATTGTAGCAACTTACATTAAATTTTTATTTTAATTTTAAGGTTATAGTAGTTGACAAACAAAAATCTTTTTTGGCTTTTTCGCAACTGAATAAAAATATTTAACTTTAACTTAATTGAAGCAAATATATAATATAATTACATAGGATGAAAGTATTTGTACAACTACTATGTGTCTATAAAAACTTGAGGTAAATGATATAATTTCTTATGCTTGCTTAAATAATATTGTTTATATTATGTATCGAAACATTCCGTAGACAGACTAGTCTACATGTTGAGGTATGTAATAATACTAAATATTTGCTTTAATTAATTTAAAGTTAAAATTTTTATTCAGTTGCGAAAAAGCTAAAAAAGATTTTTCTTTGTCAATCTAAACGCAACAAATAATCTGAACACATTTAAAAATAAAGTTATAGTAGTTATTGATTATGTGTGTGGGTTGGTTGGTTTTTGCAGGTCGCATTTGTGTATTTTTTAGACCAAGAGTCCGTGATTGCTAGTGTACTACAAATGGAATTATTAGGTTCCGCATGTGCAAATAATAATTTAAAAGTAATAGATACATCTACGAATATCCCAGATTTAGATCAACAACTTAAAGCACCTAAAGACGAATTTCCTGAATCACAAACAGGCTTCTTAAATATCATCGGAATACAGGAAAGTAAGTTATTATTAAATTACTTTATCTTTTTTTACCGATCAAAAAATCCCGAGAGGAAACTTTAAGGATATAGTAGTTATTTATTATGTGTGGATTGGTTGTTTTTGCAGATCGTATTTTTGTATTTTTTAGACCAAGAGTCGTGAGTGCTGGTGTATCACAAATGGAATTATTAGGTTCCGCGTGTGCAAATAATAATTTAAAGCTAATAGATACATCTACGAATATCCCAGATTTAGATCAACAACTTAAAGCACGTAAAGACGAATTTCCTGAATCACAAACAGGCTTCTTGAATACCCAAGATAATGGAATACAATAAGGTAAGTTATTATTAAACTACTTTATCATTTTTTAGCGATCAAAAAATCACGAGAGAAACTTACATCTACCTAGGGCTGTTATCTCTCAGGGTTTAACCCAGAGTACAGGTTTGCAATGGAAAACATTGCGAAAACCGATTTTTTTTAGTTGCAATAAAACGTATTTCAAAAAAATGTTTCATTAAATAAAACAGTTTTTAGAGCTTTGTTTCGTGAAGGGGTCCAAACTCTGACAATTTTTAATGCTACTAAAAAACTTTTTTTACTTTGATACATTCCTTTCCTTAATGTATGGGTGTACTCTGCCAACAAATAGCGATTTTTATAAAAATTCCAGTGTTCTGTTTTCTTTGAAAGTTCTCGGCTTTACTTATGCCATGATAGTAGAAACAACTGTTTATGAAGCGGTTATCAATATTTTTATAATTTTTTCATTCTGGAATTTTAGAACGAAACACAGCTGATGATAAAACATCACCATCTCCGGTAACTATGTTTGACAGTACCCTACATTTTCAATCGAACCAGCTAACTCAGGGACCGGTAGACGGTAAGTCCAAAAAAAATCGCATACCTACAGTTTGCGTATGTCTGCAATTTTATTTCTTTGATTTCAGAAACAAACGTCACAGATAATTCTGATTTTTTAATATCATAATCGAAGCTGGGTACCAGTTACAAAGTTTGTAATAAGGAAACCATCAGAAAAAGATGAGATTGGGCTAGTGGTTTGAATCTCTCTGACAAAAAAGACAATGATGACTCTACTGCAGATCAGACATTTGAAATAAGTAGCAATGATGGTAATCTACCACGTCACATAGTTGCTGATTCAAACATGGAAAGTGATAACTCCAATGAAGACTCAAACAAGGAATCTTACGAATATCCAGAAAGGCCTAAAGGTCGTAAACGGAAATATAGAGAGCAGAATAGAGCCCAAAAAAAATAATAAAGATAGTAATAAAGCATATTTCTGTGAGACGATTATCACTGCGATTGCCCAAAAAAATACTCAGAAATAGTGTGCATCGAAAAAAGAAAGGAACAGGTTTTGGTCATTAGAATCATACAATGCACAACTTTATTGCAGCAGCAGTAACCGAATATCTTAAGCAAAGATTATTGGTCGAAATGCCAACAAAAGAACTTTCGAGTTAACACTGTTTTAAAAAAAATTCCATGGGCGGTCTGCTTTAACTGATCAAAGAGAAATTACGGGGGGAAAAATAAACTACCGGATGCAAGTGTACAGAAAGTGGTAGACCAAATCAACAGAATACCACGTTCACATTACTGCCGAAATACTACTAAGCTAACTTTCTGCCACCAGATATGACTATACAAAAAATGTATAATTTGTATTGCTCCGAAGAAATTGCCCCAGTTAGCATTGCTACCTACAAAAGAATTTTCTACAGCAAGTTTAATTTACGCACGAAACTAATCAAAAAGTACGCTTGCAACACATGTGACAAGCTTAGAACTGCAATTAACAATCAGAAAAAAAATATAGAGTCGAAGGAGGAACTCAAAAATAAACATAATACCCATCTACAGGAAGCCAAAGAAGACCAAAACCTTCGCAGACAGGATTTTGAAAGAGCTAAAGAAAATGATGATCTGGAATGTTTAACGTTTAACTTGGAGAAAACCTTACCTTTAACTCGCATTCTAACAAACATAGTATTCTATAAGCGCCAGCTTTCGGTATATATTCGGTATAATGGAGTTCATAGTGGTAAGAAGGATCACGGATACTGTTACGTATAGGTTGAAAGAATGGCCGGGCGCGGCTCCCAAGAAATCGGATCATGCTTACTTAAGCATGAAAAGTGTTATTTACCGACAACCGTAAAACATCTAATCCTTTGGAGTGATGCCTATGGCGGGCAAAATAGGAATATAAAAATTACTCTTTTACTGAAATCTATTTCGCACACAACTCCAAACCTTGAAACTATAACTAAGAACTTTTTAATGTGGGGTCATAGTTTCCTTCCTGATTACTTGGATTTCAGTGACATCGAGTCTGAGCTAAAAAGACATCAGCGGCTTTATACACCAGAAATATGAAGAGAACTTGTCGTAGGAAGCCTTTTATCGTTGCAAAAATGAAACCTAACGATTTTTTCGGCGTCGAAGAAATACAAACAAAATATAGTCAACAGAAAGGTAACAGACGACAAAGAGAAAATGAACTGGTTACACATCAGAAGATAAAGATCAGCCTTTTGATCTTTTTATAAAACAAAAGTCATTTGCAAATCCGTTCCAAAAGGTTAACATTAAAAAGTCTGTTCGGGAAAGGCCTTTTGCTACTGGAACACCTTTTGAAGCTTTGATACCCCTATAGCGCCAAGGCAAACCAATAGCCCTACCAAAGTTACAGAACCTTAATGAATTGATCCATTTAATTCCGTCTGATGTTGTGCTGTTTTATAATAATCTTAGAAGCAACAAAAGAATTTGTAGGATTTAGGTGGTTTTGACATAGAGGTGCTTGATTTTGATATTGAAGGAGATGAAAATTTGTAAAATTCACCAATAACAAAATGCATTTTTTCTACTATCTATACAGGCTGATGTTTATTTTGTAAATCTATGAAAACAATAAAGCTAAAGTTCGTACATTAAAAAATAAAAAATTAAAAACCACTTGTTTTTTTTGTAATCTGTTAATCACAAATCATCACAAAAAGAAACCAACCCTATAATATTAGATATATATATAATATATATATATATATATATATATATATATATATATATTTTTGTCGGTATTTTCTTGGGTATAGGTTAATATAAAACCAGTTCTATAATTTTACATCGACGTTTCGCTCACCATATTGAGCTTTCTCAAGATGAAAATTTATTTCCTAAAAAGACACATATATATAGTTAAAAAACATAAAATTATCAAATTTAACCACATTTTTTTAAAAAACATTACATCTAAGTTTTTCGGTACAAACAAACCAAGACTTTACAATATACTGAATACACTTAACAGAAAATTAAAATTTTTATTTGCTACGTACCTTGAAAATGACATGTTAATCCTAAACGGAATCGAGATTAACAGTGATTTCTATAGCATTGGAATGCTGTTAGTTTATAAGAAATGATACATTTTTTTCCTTTTTTTTAAATTTTATATATGATATATGTTTGGGTTTCTGCTATTTATATGTACAGGATGTTATATGAGAATAGCTTTTTCTTTGGAATAAACTTACTTAGAAATTAAATTATGATAAATTTGGCTTAAGTTGTTGATATCTTTTTTATCATTTACAGCATTTTTCTCCTTTTTAATCTGAATCATTTCTTTGATTGTTAGTTTCCGGTAATTAGTTTCCTGATCCAGAATTTGTGTTTCTTTAAAATTGAACTCGTGTTTTTCTGAAAGTTCGTGTTTGTGGAGTGCAGTAGAGGCATTTTTTGTATATTTGTGACCGTTTAATCTACTATCTAAATATTGTGTTGTCATTCCAATATACTTTTTTGAGCAATTTAGACAAGGAATTGAATACACCAAATTTGATTTCTTTTTATTTATTACCTTGCTTTTCAAAGGCGTGTAAAGACTTTTTAATAAATTATGAGCTTTATGACAGACATGTATATCATGTTTAGATAAGATGTGATTTATTTTTTCCGATAGACCGTCTGTGTAGGGCATTGCAATGTACTTTGTGTTTAGATTTTTTTCTTTTTCAGCTTTCTTTATATTGTTATAGAATAAATGTGTCCTTTGTTTAAAAATTCGTAATATGATTTTCTCAGGATAATGGTTATTTAATAAAGTTTCTTTAACTTTCTTTAAAATCTCAGGCCGATATTCTGGAGAAGTAAGTGAAATAGCACGATCGGTCAGACCTATTACGACGCTATTTCTTTGGTTCTTAGGATGATTGGAGTTAAAATTTAAGTATCGACCTGACCATGTTTTTTTCGTATACCATTTAGTTTTGATGTTTTTATCTACTTTGTTTCTTATTAGCGTTAAGTCCAGAAAGTTTATTTGATTTTTGTCTTCAATTTCTGATGTAAATGTTGTCACTAATTATAACCATAAAATAAAACATAAAAAGACAAAATACTCTAACTTTCAAAAAAACATACAAAAGAAAATAAATAAAACCAAACAATTTATAAAATATAATCCCCAAATTAAAATCCTTAAACCTGATAAATCAAATAAAACTGTGATTATGAATTCTCATGATTATGATACAAAAATTAAGGAATTACTTAGTGACAAAAATACATACAAAGAACTAAAAAGTGATTTAACAAACTCTTATCAAAATAAAAATAACACCTTTATAAAAAAAATGTTAAACAAAAAAATATTCACTGATACAGAAGCAAAAAACCTAATGATACACAACGCAGTAGCACCCAAAATATATGGTCTACCAAAGTTACATAAAGCTAACATACCTTTAAGGCCCATTGTATCCTGTATCCAATCTTCTTTTTATAAATTATCAAAGTATTTGTCTAATTGTATGTCTAGCATAACTGGTAAAAATGATTATTTCGTTAAAGATTCCTTTGAATTTAAACATTTTATTGACAGGGTAGAAGTTCCAAATGATCATGTACTAATATCCCTTGATGTTGTCTCGTTATATACAAACATTCCAAATGAACTTTTATCGGAGATAATAAGACAAAAATGGGACGAACTAAAAGCACACACAACACTGCCTTTGAATGAATTTTTAGAAGCTATTAACATTACCTTGAATAACAATTATTTCCAGTATGCAGACAAATATTATCAACAATTAGATGGTTGCGCTATGGGTTCTCCTATTTCCTCCATTGTCGCACAATTGGTTATGGAATACCTAGAGGAGAACGTGATAAGTAAACTTGATTTTACATTGCCTTTTTTTAAAAGATTCGTAGATGATTGCTTGACTGCCGTTCCAAAAAATAATATTAACGATCTATTAAATGCTTTTAATAACTTTCACCTCAAATTAAAATTTACATCAGAAATTGAAGACAAAAATCAAATAAACTTTCTGGACTTAACGCTAATAAGAAACAAAGTAGATAAAAACATCAAAACTAAATGGTATACGAAAAAAACATGGTCAGGTCGATACTTAAATTTTAACTCCAATCATCCTAAGAACCAAAGAAATAGCGTCGTAATAGGTCTGACCGATCGTGCTATTTCACTTACTTCTCCAGAATATCGGCCTGAGATTTTAAAGAAAGTTAAAGAAACTTTATTAAATAACCATTATCCTGAGAAAATCATATTACGAATTTTTAAACAAAGGACACATTTATTCTATAACAATATAAAGAAAGCTGAAAAAGAAAAAAATCTAAACACAAAGTACATTGCAATGCCCTACACAGACGGTCTATCGGAAAAAATAAATCACATCTTATCTAAACATGATATACATGTCTGTCATAAAGCTCATAATTTATTAAAAAGTCTTTACACGCCTTTGAAAAGCAAGGTAATAAATAAAAAGAAATCAAATTTGGTGTATTCAATTCCTTGTCTAAATTGCTCAAAAAAGTATATTGGAATGACAACACAATATTTAGATAGTAGATTAAACGGTCACAAATATACAAAAAATGCCTCTACTGCACTCCACAAACACGAACTTTCAGAAAAACACGAGTTCAATTTTAAAGAAACACAAATTCTGGATCAGGAAACTAATTACCGGAAACTAACAATCAAAGAAATGATTCAGATTAAAAAGGAGAAAAATGCTGTAAATGATAAAAAAGATATCAACAACTTAAGCCAAATTTATCATAATTTAATTTCTAAGTAAGTTTATTCCAAAGAAAAAGCTATTCTCACATAACATCCTGTACATATAAATAGCAGAAACCCAAACATATATCATATATAAAATTTAAAAAAAAGGAAAAAAATGTATCATTTCTTATAAACTAACAGCATTCCAATGCTATAGAAATCACTGTTAATCTCGATTCCGTTTAGGATTAACATGTCATTTTCAAGGTACGTAGCAAATAAAAATTTTAATTTTCTGTTAAGTGTATTCTGTATATTGTAAAGTCTTGGTTTGTTTGTACCGAAAAACTTAGATGTAATGTTTTTTAAAAAAATGTGGTTAAATTTGATAATTTTATGTTTTTTAACTATATATATGTGTCTTTTTAGGAAATAAATTTTCATCTTGAGAAAGCTCAATATGGTGAGCGAAACGTCGATGTAAAATTATAGAACTGGTTTTATATTAACCTATACCCAAGAAAATACCGACAAAAATATTTCATAAGGTTAAAGAAAAAAACGAATTATATATATATATATATATATATATATATATATATATATATATATATATATATATGTATATATATACCGGGTGTAAACGAGATCACTTTCGGTCTGCCATTTCTTTATTTATTAGCTGATTATTTTGAAACTGGCCCGAGGTGTTAAACTACCAAAATGCCATTTTATGACGATTACTTCAGATTTTTGTGACTTCCGGTTTGACCGGAAATGACCCTAACTTTCGATTTTTAAATGAGACATTCTATATATTTTTCAATATTTCGAATTTATGGATCATTTTACGTCCGATAGTACTAGTTTTGTTGCGATTTTGATAACGAAGAAGAATTATCACGATATTTAATTTTTAGTTTAGAGGGCCATGACCAACTCAGAATCATTCTAGTGAATGTGTATGTACATTGTTAGAAAGATACATTTTTATTTTTTTCACTACTTTCTTGCTTTTCGGAAATGTTTTAAGTCGGAAAAATCAATTTTTGATTAATAACTTAGTTATCTCAAACACAACTACCCCATTTTCTAATCACGGTTAAATGGAGTTTTTCAAAACGCATAGAATGACATAACACAACCATACATGTTATTTGAGTTTTTTGTAATTTATTTATTTTTGTCTCCAATAACCATAAAGGACATTGCTTAACATACACCCACCTAAGTAAGAATGCCATTACAAAATAGATAAAAAAGAAATTTTGTTAATGTTTATTTACTCCGAATATTTCTTGAAAATTTCCAACATTTAATCTATGCTCATTTTGCATAGACCAATATCTTGTATTTTGTCGATTGAACATACCATTGTTCGTAAATCTTGACTCATCTGCGTATAATATCGTTAATGAAAAATTATTTGGGCCATTATTTTCCAAAAACCAATTAGCATATAAATCTTCTTTCGAAAGCACCCTCGTACAAATACTGATGTAGTTGATACTTGAAGGAGCAATACTTATACTTTTTTAATATTTTCCAAACTGATTGGTGACTAATGTTTATTTCTTGAGCAATTTCTCTGGTTGAAGCTGTTGAATTTTGTTCCACAAAACCTAATACATTTATTTCTGTCTCCTCGTCAATAATAAATCTATTTCTTTGTTCATCAGGCACTTCTCTCAATTTTCTAACTAAATAATGAATGTACTGGCTTGACGGATGGCGATATCGATCAGGATATTCCATTCGATACACACGTTCAGCTTCATAGGCACTTTTGCCGCACTGACCGTATATTATTAAAATATCGACTTGCTCACTTCTACTGAATAACATTTTTATTTAAAAGTCACGAAAGAAAAATTACTAGGTATAAAACAAGCACAATAAAATTCGGATGTCAAATAATAAACTGTCAAAATAAAAAATGTTCTTTTTTCCATGGCCTGCTTGGTAGTTTTTGTTTTGCATAGACCATTATCTTGTATCATGTCATTTCTTGTGTTTGGGGACAAAAATAAATGAATTACAAAAAAACTCAAACAACATGTATGATTGTGTTATGTCATTCTATGCGTTCTGAAAAACTCCATTTAACCGTGCTTAGAAAATGGGGTAGTTGTATTTAACATAACTAAGTTATTAACCAAAAATTGATTTTTCCGACTTAAAACATTTCTGAAACGCAAGAAAGTAGTGAAAAAAATAAAAATGTATTTTTCTAACAATGTACACATTCACTAGAATGATTCTGAGTTGGTCATGGCCCTCTAGACTAAAAATTAAATATCGTGATAAATTCTTTTTCGTTACCAAAATCGCAACAAAACTACTACTATCGGACGTAAAATGATCCAAAAATTCGAAATATTGAAAAATATATAGAGTGACTCATTTAAAAATCGAAAGTTAGGGTCATTTCCGGTCAAACCGGAAGTCACAAAAATCTAAAGTAATCGTCATAAAATGGCATTTTGGTAGTTTAACACCTCGGGCCTGTTTCAAAATAATCAGCTAATAAATAAAGAAATGGCAGACCGAAAGTGATCTCGTTTACACCCGGTATATATATATATATATATATATATATATATATATATATATATATATATATATATATATATATATATATATATATATATATATATATATATATATAAAATTTAGGTGATTATTCTGATTACAAAAATAAAAGACTACAACTATTAAAAAGTTAGTTTTGAAAATGTTAATCGAAAATTAAATAATTGGCAAAAACAAATAAAAGCTAATTACTCGTAATTTAGATATTGTGGGTTGGTTGTTTTCTGCATAACATGGCCTAATTAATCGTGGTACAAAGATGAACTGGTAAAATTGTAGTACGAATTGAAGATGGCAAAACAAGATGGAGGTCAAATAAAATATTTGTTATAGTGAAGAAAGTCACCCACCTCGGTTTTAAATATATTCATTCACGTTTTAGCCTCCCTAGATGCCCAAAATATCTTTTCTCAATTCCGTCAATCTTTTTGTCTGTCAGTTCGCGGCGTAGCTAAAAGCTAGTTAACGGAGTGACAAATTTTGGTCAAAAATTAAAGGTCATATGGGGATGACCTGGCAATATTCCAATAATATGGCAGAACAAACTGCTAATTCAATTTTTATATTTAACTTTGGTCAATCGCGTTATATTTTTTTATTTTTTGTCCCCCTACCCTTAAAAAAATAAATTTGTGACCTGTACAAAGCACCCAGAGCAGTTCTGAAATGTCGGCGCCTGTATTGTACAAAATATAAACATAACGGGAGACCAGGTTACATAAACCGAGAAGCTTTCATAGTTGGTTCTTGGGTTAGGCACGCTCATATATAAATATAATTACAAGGCTTCAGTATTTTTTTATAATTTTGTAGTTTCATTTGTACTATTAAAATAATAAATAGCATGATTGTAAATAAGGTATAAACCTAATCAGTATCACCTAATCCAACTTAGTCTCTTATAGTACCGACCTTCGAAACACAAACACATCCCTGCTTTTTGCATTCCTTCTAGATTGTCATAAACTATAAATAACATAAAACATCCATAAAAATATTTAATATGCAAAATGAATGGTTGTATTTATGAGATGGGTACCGAACATGGACTCACTTTGCAAATGCAGACGAAGACTAGCCAGGTAATACGAGTTTGACAAGGTTTAATTCCGTCGTCCCCGAATTACCATTTCTATAATGGGAAATTTAATAAAGGCAGCATAAACCGTATTAGATCGTAAAATAATATCCCGTCCTTCGGAGAGAAATTAAAGCCATTGTCATAAATAAACACTTGCAATATCTTCATGTCAGTTTTGAAGTTATAGCTGCGTTTAGATTATGCTTTATGTCCCGAATTAGTTATTACGTTCCAAGATGGTAACTAACGGTGAATTGTAATTTTAGGAGAGGTGAAATTGTAAAGGTAGCAGCACGGAAAAGTTTCATTGGTAGATCCGTATTAACATGAATTACAATTAAAGTAAAAATTTAATATAACCTTTATGTTGTAAAGAATCTGAGCGTATCTCAATTTGAAAATTTATAAATATGTTCAGACATAGCGAAGATCCCATGACCACGCCCGAGGTTTGCTTCTAAAAGTATCTTGAAAAGTGAAGTATCTAGACACTAAAGATTTTCTATTCAATTCAGTTAAAAACTGATGGACGTTTTTCTGTTTAAATATGACTTATATTATGGAAACTGAATTGACAATAGGCTCATTTGTGTTCACGGATTTAACATCAAAACTTACTAAAATATCTCCGGCATCTAATTTAAATATTTTAAGCTTCTCTACGAAATGCTTGAGTTTTTTTTATATAAGAATAATGTTTACAATACAAAAGGGATTTAAGACATAATATTTACCAACCTATTTTGTGAGATGGTAAACTTATTGCACTGACGATTTGGCGTAATGTTCCCAAATTTCTTTTATTAGTTTTAATTATAAGGGAAATAAAAAAACCTTACTTTTTAAAAGCGAGTGACAACTATACTGACTAGCTAACTCAAAAGCAGAAAACAAAATAACATATTTATTCTATAATATTCTATGGAAATAACCCATCCACATTGGTTTTTATTTCAGTTTAAACTCAAACAATAAGTTGATAAAGGATTCCCACTTGCATGATTGAGACTTGATTAATATGGATATGCTTTAATGGAAACTTTTGAAAACAAAATCTTCGAATTTATAAAAAGATTTTACTTAAGTAGAATAATAACTGTACTATCTTGGTCTCTTTTCTGTTATTATACAAGGTTGTTCAAAGAAAACTCACAAAAATCGTATCATCTGTATAAGTAATTTTTCAAAAAAATGCTGGAACACGTGTAGTTCTTTGTAGGCACCCCAACTTTTCTTTCAAATGGCAACTATGAAAGTAGATCCTTATGGTGTAATGCCGAACGATCTTTTACTATCAATTTATTTTCATTGCAAAATGCAGGTAAAAGAGTACCCAAATCCTTGAAATTTTCAGGACAATTTTTCCAACATTTGGTTGTTGATTTGGCAAGTACCTACACACACAAAATAATAAATTCGCTAATCTTTCAGTTTGATTATTGAATCGTAAGCTAATGTTAGTATTTTGGAATTTTAATATTTTTGAATTATGGTTCTTTCAGAAAGACAGCGTACGTTTTGATATTGTTGGGTTATGGAGAGAAAATACGGAGTCAGGATGAAGTTTGTGTGCTGTTCAATGAAAAGTGTCTCGAGAATACAACTACGCGGTCCAGTGTGATTCGAATATTTGACAAATTTGAAGGGCATGGGACAGTCAGGGATTTACCAAAAAAGAGCCGACAATCCACTTTAACTGAAAACAAAAAACTTTATATACTCGTATTGGTACAAAAAAGTCCACATTCTTCAAATATTGCCTCAGCGATAAATAACCATGTCAGTAGAGCTTCTGTACAGCGATTTAAAGAGTCAGAAGTATTACCGGTGAATACGTGAGCGATTGACACAACATCCTCAAAAAGTCGATGGGTGGGCTGACATAATAAATAACGGAATTTTAAGATCACATTTCTTTAAAAAAAATCATACTGCTAAGCGCGTTGCCTAGATTTCCGCTCATTCGATTAAATATCTGCATTAGCCGTAATTTTGCCTAACAAGGGTGATCCAGATATTCCCCATGAAAGAATATAGTTTCAACAAGATGGCGCACATCCGCATTTTGGTATAAATGTTCGAAGGTACTTAGACGAATTTTTTCCAAATTGGTGGATAGGTCGACGGGGTCCCATTAAATGACCACCAAGGCCTCCGGACCTTACACCACTGGATTTCTTTATATGGGGGTATTTAAAGCAGAGAGTGTTTAAAAATAGACCAAACAGCGTTGAGGATCTACAAGATAGAATAAGAATGGAGGTTACTAATTTATCAGCTGAAAGTATTCGAAGTGAGGTTAATAGTATTTACCACAGACTTAGTGCATGTCAAGTAGAAAGTGAAGATCACTTTCAGCATTTATTGCATTAGCCGAATGAGGTGATTGCTAAGGATCCCTCTCGAATATTAATTTTAATTAAAAAAACTTATGTGGAGTGGTTTTGCTGGGACGAAATGAGCAGACCCCTTAACCTACAAATAAGAGGTTGCGGAGAGCAGACTGAAAATATTACAAAAAAACGATCCAGTGGCGGCTCCTCCATTAGGTCAAATGATCAAATGACAATAAAGATTTCCAAACATAAACAATGACAATAAAGATTTCCAAACATAAACAAATAAAGAAAATAATACATAATTTATATTTTATCAATTTTTTTTTAAATTTGGAAATTCCCACTATTATTCTAAGCGTATAAACTCGTTGACCATTTACTTAATTCCGCGACACACTATCGATGCCTCGCAATGCGATCTCCAAAGGTTTCGTTTCGTTGGCATCGATCACCGCTGGCAACCCGCGTTGACCTCATGTTTATAAACGGAGGCGAGTTTTTCCCGAGTGTTCCCGACCAAATTTTCACAGGGGGGCATAGGTAATATAAGGATTAAGTTGACAAAGTTCGGGTGAACAGTCGCGCCGAGGAAACTTAAATATTTTTGTCAGTTGATGCGTTTAATGTGGATCGTGTGATAGGTTGTGATTACGATTGCGTATTTTTTTAAATTTTATTTTCAAGACTTTACTTGATTTTGTTTGTTGTTTTTGTGGTTTAAATTAATATTTTAAAGTAGATAGTCATACTGTTTTAGAATACTAAGACTTCAAAAGGCGTTTTCAATTTTTTTGGCGAGCTGAATTTTGAGAAACGACTCAAATTTAAGGTGAGTAGTCGACTTTTGCCAAAATTTAAAATTCAGCAAACAACTAAAGAAAAAGACAAAGAAGTAAATCGTTATTTTTGTAAAAATACGTACGATTTATCTGCCTGGGCATGCGATAGCGAAGTAACAAAGACATTTTATTGTTTCGTGTGTCTGATTTGTTCAGATGACTCTTTGTGTTGTATATATATTGACCCCCCTGAAAAGTTGACCACGGGCCTCCACATTTAAACTACTTCACGTGTTTGTGAAAAATGACTCATACAGAAGATATGAATTTTGTGCGTTTCTTTTGAACAACCCTGTATCTATTACAAACTTGACTAATATATTATTATTGTTTTATATATTTGGTAGAAAAATCGTTTTTGTTTTTAGTAATTCAGATATTACAATAACTATTTTTAGTTTGTTTAATAATTAATAGATACCTCTTAATAAGTTACTTTATAGAAATTTCAAATATATTCGAATTACAATCATAAATTTCTAGTTCCTAACAAATTTAAGGCCATGTTAATAAATATACACTTGCGATATCTTCATGTCAATTTCGAAATTATTGTCGTGTTTATATTAGGGTTTGTGTCCCGCATACCTATGCGAATCCGGAACACATTTACTTCCTAAATTATAGCCCCTCTGCTGTGAACCAACACAACGCTTGCATTTAATTGGTTTAATATAATGTTATTTACTCTTTACAAAGAAGCTGATTATGTGGACAGTGTTTCATTTCCTCAACCGAATTTGATGAATAACTATTCAGTAACAGACTGAAGTTTTATATGAAACTATAATTCAAAAAAAGTTAAGGATTTAATTAATGTTTTTATCATATCAGGGACGCTGGACTATACAATATTAAATATTAAGTAAATTATTTATTAAAAAAACGACTGCTTAAGAGTAACTGTGGTAGATATACTGACTAGCTAACTAAAAGATATTGCCGGCCTGTTCGAAGGCCCGAACCCTGTAAAAAAATGTTGTGTACCCTTCATTTCATTCAACCTCAACACAGATCGAGCTGAAGTTTGTAGCGACCTCTAGAAGAAGTCTAGGCGTTTCATTGACAGATTCTATTTCGTTCAACTGGAATTTTTCCGGTGGCCGAGCCTGCTTCTCCCGTCACGCTGCTTAAGAAGAAAGTAATGTTTGTGAGCGCGAAGGTATTTTTTTAACACGCGGAAGAGTACCAGCTACTTAAAGTTACAAACAAATTAATATGTTTATTTACGCAAGTTTCGACGTTTTCATTTCTCAAATTTCCAATTCCAAAAATGCAGACAATTTGATATTGTAGTATTACTTACAACGAACAAAATGAAGGTGGAGGTCTCTATCTGCTTTCGTTTGTACCAAAATTATTGTTTAAACAACGCCTCGTGGTATAAATAAATCGACATAACTCATCAACAAATGAAGTCTCAGCGTACATATTAAGCATCGTCAAGGTTTTTAAGTTAAGTTGTAAATATTTAGGTCTCAAATTTCAAAAGTTATTAATAATTGCAGAAAATGCAGTTTTCTCGAAAACTAATTGACACTTTTCCACCGGACATATATCAAACAAAATAGAGGGTGTACTATTTTCCTGGCCTTAATAAACACGGCAATATTTGTATGGGCTCAAACTTCTAATATGAGCTTCGGCTATTAAACAATAATAAAGTTTAGCTAGTACAATACGGTGATTTGTTAGGCCAGGCACACTAAAACCAATCCCTATTGCGTCGTTAAACGTGAAAAGGAAGCAAAATGTACGAATAAGAAAGTTTTTGCATAGTTTCAGCTCACGAAATACCATATCACCACTATATTTTTCCTTATATTCCATATCTATATTATTACGGAAGATTTGTTTTAAAAAAATCCAGCTCTATGTGTTAAAATTTGCAAACAGATTAAGAAGTGTTTTTAAAAAGTTTATGCCAAAAAAAACTATAGTGAGAACCCAACTTTTAAATTATTTTTTGAAAATAATTTACAGTTTAGCAGGGTGATATAAATAACATATACTGAAAACAAATTGATATACGATAATGCTAATATATTTTTGCTTCAACATCACAGCAAGGATACCTTTATCTCTGTCTAGAACAAGTCCTGCAATACCGCAAGCACAATGGACGATTTAAGTCAAGGGATAATCGGGATTTCTCTATTTTTTGAGCTCATCAGGTTGCCATGGAGTAGCAAGCTCTGTGAAGGACAAAGGCACAGAATGGACTTACAGAAGCAACTATTCCGCTGGCTAAACCATGACCTGCATTAAATTACACAGTTGACTCCTGACTTTTGTTTGGAGAAATAATATTAATATATTTTTGCGTCAAGTTAAACCAACGTCACAACAAGGATTCCTTATAGCCTTATAGGCCCCAATAGACTACCGAGCCCCTTGTAGTTTCTGAGAGTCCATTTTATGCCTTTACCCTACACGGGACTCATTACCCTATGGCAGTCTAATGAGAATAGAATATTACATCTGCGACATTGCACGACATGTTCTAGACAGGGATCGTGGTCTCCTTGTTGTGATGTTGGTGTAATATGAAGCAAAAATATATTAACACTATTTCTCTTAATGAAAGTTAAGAAGCAGCAGTGTAATTAAATGCAAGGCCTGGTATTAGCCATTAGTTTTCTCTGTGAGTCCATTTTGTGATATACATTAAATCTACATCGACCAAAATACGTTTTTCATCATCATCAACAGAATCTTTTATTAATATTTAGTTATATTTTTCTGCAATTTACGAACATCAATTTAGAGTAAAAAAAATAGCATGTATACAGGTTTTATTAGTTAGTTAATAAATTTTAAATCGAAAAGTAATACATTTTTACTATTGTAATCGTGAAAAAATCACCCTCCGAGATTTTTTCATATCTTTACGTTTCAGGGTCCCTAGATTCGAAAAACATGTTAATAATGTTTCCAATTTATCTCAAATTTTGGACATATAGGAATCAACTGGTAAAATTTTGGTACGAATCCAGGATGGCGAATTTTTGAAATCTGAAAAAATCAGCCTCTTTGGTTTTACATATCATGACGTTTTACATTATCAATTCCGTCGCGTCGGTCCGTCTGCGATTTGCCTGTCTATCACTTTGCGGCATAGCTCAAAAACTACTCATCAGATTGATTTTACATTTTAAGCAAAAATTAAAGGTTATAAGGGGATGACCTGGTATTATTTTGGTAAAAAACCAATATGCCGAAACAAGATGGCGACCTAGTGAAACGTTAAAAAATTATTACTAAAAAAACGAATTATCCAATTTACCTCAAATTTTGCACAAAAATCAAGTGTTACGTAAGAATGAACTGGTAACATTTTGGTATGAATATAGATAGCAAAACAAAATCGCTGCCTAATAAAATATTTTAAAAAGTCAGCCTGAAAAAACTACGTATTAGGTTAGTTTAAAATTCTGTGTAAGCGTTAAGTGATATAGAGATAAATTGGTAAAGTTGTGTTACGAATTCAAGATGGCGGTCAAATGGTTTTTTTTAAATCAACGTAAAAAAATCTTATTCCATTGACTTTAAATTTTGTAGAAAAATTAAATGTAATAAACTGGTACGAATTAATAACAAAATCGCGATGTGTGTCAATGTAAAAACTACTTATTGAATTTATTTCATGTGGCACAGGTAGAAATTGGTAAAATATTGGTAGAAATCCATATGATGAAACAAAATAGCGCCCAATAAAAATGTTTGAAAAGAGAGTATATATGGGTTCCTAAGTAACTATGTACTGAACTAAATTAGATCACACTTCACTATTCCTAATAAAAAGAAATTTTCATAACGAGGGAAATTCCGGGTAAAGAAAATTACCGATTTTTTTATTATATTTTATATGGGTTAGGTGACTAGGATCTAAGCCACCAGAATCACTAGCGAAGTTCAAATAAATTGTTTTAATTTAATTTTTTATTGCGCGACTATATAGCTGTAAAAATAGTACGTATTAGTTATCTTGATCTCAAGAATAACATATCTAAAAATAAGGAAAGTCCATCGACGTGTAGAAATATCCCATGTATAGCCTTCGTAATAAAAACGAATTTTCTTGTTAATATTATTATTAATCATTCTGTACCACATACGTACAAAAAAATAAAATTTAGAAACTGTAGTATGAATTTTGAATCATTGGCTTTAATTTAAAGTCTCTTTATTTTTAGGTCAGTTTTAACACTTAAAGCTTCATACTAGATTCATTAAAAATATACGTTCTATAGTCAAAAACATAACTTAAAAAATGGCGAACTTGTCATTCTTAATTTTAGATGGTTATTCTTTCAATACAGATACAGGGAAAAAAACAATTTTAATTTGCCTTATCTAAACCAGAAATACAAATAAAAACAAAATTTTAATTTTTCTTAATAATTGGAAACAAGAGCCGATACTATATTTTAAGTTAAAATGATCAACTACTACCTGCCACCTCTGGATAAATCAAGTTTAAAAATACAGTAAACGTTTTCCGTCATTCGAAAACTCCTAACACGATGTGTGGGGTCCAAGAAATGAGGAGCGTGCTAGTGGCCATAAACCGCTTTCTTTATTCAGCTCACTTGAAAAACATTGCCGGGCCAAATAACGATATTGCACAGAAATTACGTCCAGCCACTTGCCTCGAGGAATACCATGGGAAAAGAGCGAAACAATTTTTGCCTTTCCTGTATAGTCGCGAACTAGGCCCCTCGAGACATCTAGCCTTTATGGTAGCTGTTTTTATATAAAAGGTTTTCATGTGATACATATAAATATGTAAAAGCTTATAATTTAAATATTACAAACTTGAACGTGATTCCAAATAATTTCGATATGTTTTAGGATGTATACATGGTCTTCTCCTTGGAGTGTTTAAGTAAGGAAAGGCTTATCAAATGAGTTTATCTTATTTATTTATTTTGTTTATTTGTTTATTTAATTGTCATCTTCATGTTATTACAATAGTAGTTTACATACTTCAGGCATTGAATTAAATAACTAATGCAATAAAAATGAATTAAATTAAACTAACAATTAAAACAGTCACAGTTTAAAAAGTTCAGCAAATAAGAGAGAGAATATTAAAACAGAAACAATGACACTTAATAAGACTAACCAAGTTGAATAATTATAATTTAAAAAGTCAACACATATTAGACCTATAAAAATTTAAGAATAAAATTTAACATTTAAGCTATAGAGATCTGGCATTCTTCTAAGAACTCGCTGGTACAATAGTAAGCTTTATTAACCAAAAAGTTAAAAACTTTGTTTTAATAGAATAGTTACTTTTATTTTGATGGATGTACAAAAGATTCTGAAAAATATATATGCAGGGAAAGGTTAATATACGCAGCGATACAAAACTCTCCCTGCAATCCTTTCTATATCCAATATTTGCAAGAACACGCAGAGCCCTGCATTGAAGCGAGAACACTCTTCTACACCCTGCAGAGTAACCCCAGAAAATGGCAGCATACGATGGAGAGGCATAGTGCAAAATAGGCATTTTTCAAGATGTCTCCAAATACCTTTAGAGATAGATTACGCAACATAAAAATGCCTCCACTCAGTCTGCCTGCACCTGATTTCATATGGGTAACCCAACTCAACTCAGGATCAAGATAGATGCCCAAAAACTTGGTCTTATTAACAATAGGAGAAGGTCCTTCATCCATCTCTCGTAAAGAAAATATTATATTACTCGTCTTATCCTGATTCAAATCCAGACCATTTCGCTGGAACCAATCTTCTACCTCTAATTGTGTCTAGCATGCCCCACTAATAACCTCCTCAAAGGTGTCACCACTTACAGAGACCGTTTTGTCGTCTGCAAACAAAACATAGCGACCCATCTCGCTGTTTAAAATCATCAATACAAATTAAAAAAAGTAAGGGGCCAGGAAAGAACTTTAGAGTACCCCTACGCTTAATTGTCTAACAGCCGACACAACATCCCCCATAGTGACAATCTGAGAGCGATCATTAAGATAAGATTTTAACAAGTTTAATGTGTTATAACCAAACCTATAGGCAGTAAGTTTTTGGACCAGGACGCAGGTTACAAATGCGATACAAATGAAGCGCTTTGTCAGGTTACAGGACATTGTACTAACATATTTCCGGCCATTGAAAGCTTCCGCGATGTAAGAAACAAGGTCTATAATTCCTGAGGCAGTATTTAATCCATGTCTAAAGCCAAATTGTCTTTCAGTTAGAAGTTTATTCTTTTCCATATATTGTGAGATTCTTTCGGCAATACACTTCTCTAGAATTTTAAAGAAGACTGGCCATTATGATATAGGACGATATTTGGACATTGTGTCATTGTCTTTTTTTTTAATATAGGGATGACCAGTGCCGTCTTCTAGACACCTGGAAAAGTGGATTCCCGAATGCGTCTATTTATTAGTTTGGTGATAGGTATGATTAACAATTTGCATACTAGCTTTAGAATTTTTACAGATAAATCAAAGCAATCTTTACTGTTTTTGATTTCGAGTTTGTTGACAAAGTCTCTGATTTCAATAAAACTGAACTCCAATACTAAATGAAGTACTTGACAGATTAGGTAAGTTAATTGGTGAGAAATTAATATTAATATGATGATTCAGGAGAAGGTTGGGGGTAACATTAACAAAAAAAAATCGTTAAATTTATCTGATGAGATATTGTTTGATACAGATGAGAATTTTTTCTTAAAATTTCTGTACACATTTGTGATATCTCAAGAGCATTTTTTTTTTGAGTTGCGTATTAGATTGTTATGATATCTTTGCTTGGCATGTACTATAGCTTGTTTATAAGTTCTTTTAAATTATTTTTTTAAGTGAATATTTGCAGGGGTTGGATAAGCCCTTCCTATATCTGAGAGAAACTTTAAATGGTCGTGCATGACAAAACATTCTTTAATAAACCTACTTTTATTTACATTCCTTTGATTAGAAACAATTGTTTTTTCAGGAAATGATAGCTCATATACCTCTTTTATTATATTATTGAAGATAAGTGCAATATTGGTTATATCTATATCCAAGTCGGATATAAAAATGTTGTGTGCCTAAGAGTCTTTTTTATCATTCTTAAATTCAATATCCGAAATGTCAATCTGCTGAACAAAATGATCTGAGAGACAGGTGTTCACTACCCGAGCATAAGCATAATCAACTTGAAAATGTAAAAAGATATTATCTATACAATTACTGCCCCTATTGTGAGAAAATCATTTGATAAATGCTAAAGGTTTCAGATATCCGATAAAGCTAGTTCATCCCTTTCACCCGACCCAAAGTGAACATTAAAATCTCCCAACAAAACACCATTCCTCTGCATACCTATTGATAGAACAGACTGTTCCATCTTATTTAAAAAGCTGTCAACGTCATTATTTGGGACATATAAACAGATACAATATAAATATTAAAATTACTTAAAAAAACACCAGATAATTCAATGTTTTATTCAATGGAAAGTTCTTTTATTTTAACTACATCTTTTAAACTTATATTAGACCTTACAAGAATCGCTGATTCTGCAATATGATGACCCCAGTGTAAAGTGGTTTAATTGCACCTCATCTATTTCATTTTGTTTCATCCAGTGCTCAGTCAAACAGATAATTTGGATATTTTTATCTACTATGAAGGCCTCTATGCTATCAGTCTTTGCTACCAAGGACTGAACATTTGTATGAAGAACTCTTAATGTTTTCGACTTGTTCCTTAAGGCCGTTTTACATGCAGTAATTCTTTCTTGCAAGTTGCAATAGTGTTGAACAAGAGCAGGCGCACTGGCAAGACATTTGTACCTTTTGTCAAACTGCGCATGCCTTTGTTCAAGACTATTGCATATTGCAAAGAAGAATTAATATGATAATATAAACAGAGTTAAAAAAAAATCGTTGTGCAGCATACAGGGGCATAAGTATCCGTGTTCTGTATATTCAACCTAATGCAAGTTAGGACCTTCAAGGGGCCAATTTCGACGCCCAAGAAATATTTTTTTATCAATACATTTTTTTTGATATTCTGAGCTTTAAATCTGAAAGAAAATCTGAGTGGTAAGTTGATTTTAATATGCAATTTTTGGCATTCATAATTTAGCTCAAGGACGTATGGCCATGCTTTCATTTATTGTCAGCACATAAGAAAACCGAACTGCTTTATTTTTTTTAACAGAATATTAGAGCCTAGCTTAGCATCCAATTATTTTATCTGACTCTAATAACTGTCTACATCTACACTATATAGTTGACACGAACAGAAGCTCTGTCATGGCAAAAACTTTCAGATTTTTCATCATAACGCATCCAGAGATGAATTTGATCAATAAAAGGCTAAATAATGAAAAGATTTTTCACAGACTTTAAACCAGGATTTGGCACAACCTAGACTTACATTTATGAGGAAGGTTAAATTTTATAAATTCAAAAATGTGGTGATTCAAATACGTACATATTGCTGCTCTAAACATATCTAAATTTAATTCCCAACGAATCTTTTAGATTAAAAAAAAAAGTATAATAAAATCGAGAACTAAGTTTATTTGTTTGTTTTAAACTAAAAATTTAGAAAAACAACAAAAAACAAAACACTGGAATGTTAAGTACTTAATATAAAGTTCAGAGTATAGTTTTGTAGCTATATTTTTTTTATAATTTATCGATTTTTTTATTATGGTGTCGTTTGAAAAGTAAAGTTCAAATTCAAGGGTTTAATCAGCAGTCTACATGATTCGACAGTTCAAGAACATTTGTATAAGTAAGTAAGTAATGATATTCGTTATTATGCTTTTCCAATCTATTAATTTGTAATTTGTTCAAGATCGTCTTTAAAAATTATGCGATAAATCGTAAATAAAACAATTTTTTCAAAGCATTTAATATGTTGTTATTTCTTTCACTTTGGTCTGTAAAAACCTGGTTATATATGGTGTTCAAATTTTTGCTTTCTCCTATTATTTTTAGTTATCGCGAAGTACTGTAATTATTGAAGAAATCACTCACTAAGATATTGGCCAATCTTTGAGTTTTAGGGTCCGTAGATTCCGAAAAAATGTTCTCACATTTTCGGTTTATCGTTCTGTCTGTTCTTATAAGCACGCAGTTAAATAATTAATTTTTATATACTTTTAGATTTTATATATTGAAGAAATTTTAAAATAAATTGTAAGCTTGGCTTTAAATGTCTTTCGGCCGAAACACTCGAATGTTTAATTCTCTACTAGTAGGTTAATATTGAACTAGTTGAACTTTGACAGCAAGTACAATAAAAATTTATTAAAACACATATCTTGGTTTAAATCCCTGCGACTTTTACTGGGGATGTAATTTATTAACACTCATAAAAAGGGGAGGTTCCGGATAAAACCAAGATTTCTTACAAAATTGTTACTAAAATTCTATTAAGTAAATTCAAAGAACAAGTCAAACACAACACATTTTAGGATATTGCTAACTTATCGCGCTTTTAGAGCTAGATAATATATATATATATATATATATATATATATATATATATATATATATATATATATATATATAAATAAATCACCCTCCCAGGTTTTTACAGATTTTTACGTTTTAGGGCCCTAGATTACAAAAAAACAAGTTTTCTTATTTCCGTCGGTCTGTTGGTTTGCCTATCGGTCTGCCGAGAGTGAGAGTGATGATATAGAGATATGATAAAAATATGGTATTAATACGGGATTGGAACTAAATAAAATGTTTGTAATCGTGATAAAAATCCTCCGTCAAAGTTTTTCATAGCTTTAAGTTTTAGCAATTCTAGCTGCCAAAAAAACAAATTTTCTCAATTTCCCAAAAAACTTCTAGAACGTTTTGAATCTAGACTAACTTTAAAACACCGACTATATTGAGTTTTTGATGAATGTCAAAATTATCGAGTGAAACCCAGAACATCAACCTTTCTCTTAAAAATGAAACTATAAAAAAGCGGTTCAATTATTACAAAATATGTAACCACAAACGCCAAATTACCTTTTTTAATCATCCTCTATAAAGTACAAATAGTTATGAGCAAATTTGTGACGATATGAATTCTTGATTCTTGCTAATAGTGGCTTCACTCAGAAAATAAACGATATCTAGGTAGTAGCTACTCCACCAATACAGAGCCAATTTTCGGCAACCCAGGTCAGTTACAAAAAAACGCTCGAATCCCCCGTATTTTAATTTTAGCCGGAAAAACTTTTTTGACATTTTCGACCCCAAAAGGGCTAACTCTATCGGGGGATGACAAGTAGCCACACAATTTGAAATGAAACGAGGGGTCATAACACCCGAGTTTTACAACGCTACTATCTACCTAGCAAATACAGGGGCTATTCAAAGGTACAAAAAAAAACAGTTAAAATAGTTTTACATTTTTTATTAGAAAAAATTACTTACAAATCACTCAATTTAATAAATGCTGTAAATGCTGATCCTCGACCTTCAGACAGAAGTACAGCGACATTCATCAATAATTACACTGCGTTCCAAAAAAATTATTTTTCAAAATGGTTTAATATATATTTGTACCCCTAAATCTGAATATGGCATCCGCTTTTCTTCATCAGGTCAGGTTTTTGTGCTATTTCGGTTTCAGAAAACTTCGATCCATGAACTAAATGTATGAATTATTGTGACCTGTGGATTTTATTACGATTCTTCTCCAAATTCGGGTTTTCAGAGGAAAATATCTTTTTCTAACAAAACACAATTTATTAGTTACATTTTAAACAAAATTTAACGATGTGCATTGTATAGCAGGGATTGCTAATTAATTACTAAGTACATGCCAATTGCATGTCAAGTCATCATTGTTCAAAATTCAGGAACTAATTTTACGTTTCCAGGAACTCCTAGAATGCTCAGCAGTAGGCAAATCTCTCATCAAAATCCAACGGTAATCTGTCATCATGACTGCATCCCAGGGTACCTGATACTTGATCTCTATTCCTTTCATCTCCTGATGGAATCTTTTGCTCTGCTTGTCACTCATTGATCCCTGAGTGTGACAATAAATAATGCATTTTTATACTAATATCGCTTCCAAAGTTTCTGAAAGCAGTCAGCATCATAGCAGTAACAAATTCTAAGTAGTTCATCGCCTTCTTATTGCACAGAAAGTTCTTCACCACCAGACGAAACCCTTCCCTGCTTCCAGTTCCACTTTTGTTAATGACAGTATCTGGAGGTAAGAGAAGCAGCATTCATGCGATATTAAAAAAAACACATCTTGTACAGGAACTTAACGAAGACGATTTTGATAGGCGCTTAAAGCTTTGGGAAATTGACTGAACGGGCAATAAATGATCAGCATTTTCTTTTGAATATATGTTTTTCTGACGAATGTTCTTTTTCCTTTTCTTTGTACCTGGCAATTTAATAGGAGAAATGTATCATTAAAAATGCCATTTATTAGCAGGGATTATTAAAAATGATGATCAGTATATAGAAAACTATTTAGTATTCCAGCAAGACGGTGCCCCACAATGCAAATACCTCTTCGTCAGTATTTAGACCAAACGTATCCAAGACAATGGATTGGAAGGAGAGGAGCTATTGAGCGGTCCCTATGTTTTCCGGATTTGAACCCATTCGATTTTATGATGCCACTTAAAAACTAAAATATATACCACCAGCCAACATCTCTGGGGATCCTACAAAAATAGATAATTGATGAATGTCGTCAAATCAGCCACTTAAAATTGGCTTTCTTGTCACCCTTCAGGGGACGAAAATGCCAAAAAAGTGTTTTCCCCTAAAATCAAAAATCGTCGAGCCTGAGCGTTTTTTTGTAAATGACCAAAAATAGCCACCCTGTATTTATAATAAGAAATCCACATTTTTTTTATATGAAATTAAATAAATTTTTTTGGATTTACATATTTTCACCAAATATTAATATATAGTATGGTTATTCAATTACAGTATTTTAGTATTGTAATTATATTAACGATGTCAATTAGAAAAACAAACTTGAAAACGGTAAAAATTTCATTTAAGTTTTTATTTTGACTGTTATTATATGTAAGAACCTTCTTTTGTAATTGCATTATTTTATGGCCGAAATGGTTTAAAAAAGCAATATATTTTCACTACACGTGCGAACTTCAGCCTGAAATAGGTCATATACAAATAAAACAATTATCCCGATCCCTCTATTACGCCAAATATACAACAATCACTAACAATTCGAGACCTCCACGGTGCAAATCGTGTAAATTCCCTCTTGCACGAGGAATAGTGTTAAATAACGGCAAGGGATAATTTGGGTCTGACACGCAACCAAGACATCAACATCAACTTTCGGGTTGCAATAAGTTTTCTTTAATCGTTAACACGGACCTGACTGGATTAGGGGTGGTTTTGTTCTGTATCTTTTGAACTAAATTTGCTTTATATTGTAACTCTGTCTGGGATCTGAATAGTCGTTCTTAGTTATAATTGACAATTAAGTTAAATAATTTCATCGTTTCTTAATTACATTAGAAATATCTGCTTTATTTGTTAAATTTATAATATATTACGATTTTATAAACAAAGCGGTGTATGTTTCAATGAATAAATGCATTTTTAAATAGTCAATTACAGAGTGTTGCCCAAAAATCTGGAATAAAATTCATATTTTTTGAGTAATTTTTGATAAAAACGCTGAAACACGGTAAATGATTTTAACTTTTTCCGTAGTTAAATATTTTAGTTAAGTCCAACACTAGCCTTCCATCCCCTTTCTTTTAAATGAGAACATGTGGCTTGTTTCTTTTTGTTGTTGTTCGTTGAAAGGCTCATGTAGAATGAGTCGTAAAAATTATCATGTATTGCGATTTCAGTTACCTGCCATTTAGAGGGTGAAAGCTTACGTGTTTATTATGTAAAAGTTAATTAAAACAATTGTATCAAAAAAGTCAACAATTCAATAAATACTGTTATCCGGGGTGAAATAATATAAACTCTCAACTAGTTTTCAAATGAGAAGATAGTTTTGTAATCTTCATTCTCTATTCTCGCTAACAAAACTTATTTTATAAGGTATATTTTCATATAATGTTTACTTTAAAATAATTTTAAAATTCTAATATATTCTATAATTTCTTGAGAGACGTGCCTTTGGAAAAGGGGTTGTGATATATCTTTTTGTGTTTAAAGCACTAGAAAGGCAATTATAAAATGATCTTTTTTTTTTCTAATGTATACATTATTTTTTTAGGGTGTAGTAATTAAAATATATTTTTTCTTTTACGCAGAGCTTAAACAAATTAATGATTAATGGATATGCACAACATTTTTAAATTAATTACAGATATTGAGACCAAAACTTTGAGTGTTAATCTACAGGAATATATAGATCTTACATAGTGGTAAAAGGGGCAAGAAGGTGAGTCACTCATATTAGATGTCTTAATAAAAATTTTAATTAATTGCTTATTTTATTAAAACGAGGTTGGGCTAATATTTTACTTCTATAGAGAAACATACTGGATTTAGGACTATAAGAAATTGAAGAATATCAATATTTTTATAATAAAAGAAAACTCAAAAAGAATAACGATATGTTTGTTTACACAAAAAATTCAATTTTAGCTACGTTAGTCATACTACATATCAAAATTTTAGTTTCACTAGGGTAACTTTTAAATATGATAATAAAAACTTTGCCACCAATTGTCCATATATAGGCCTCTCTCTTCATACGTAAATTAGTTTATAGATAACTTCGATGCTTATTTTCATAGATTTGATTAAATGAAAGTCACCGAAAATGTTTATAGGCCATATCAACAATAATATTCTTCAAGAAACCGATATTACATTTTAAATTCACTAGCAAGTCATGGTTTTGGAATATGTATTAAAAAACCAACAAGGATAGCAAGTTTAAGTTTAACATGTTAACATGTATCAATCACATTCTTTTAAAGAATAATAATAAAGGTGAATTCCTATGTTTGGAAGTAACTATTACAGATCATTTTTTTGACGATCTAAATATTTTAGCTGGCAATAATTGTAACAACTTAAATACTAAAGTAAGTTGTATTACAAAAAATAACTATGAAAAACTTCCTAGGTACGTAGTAACACCACATGAAAGGAGGTATTAACTTTAAATAGTTCAGAAGCAGAGAGTTTCTGGATTTGGCCAAGGCCTTTCATACTGTATCTCATAAAATATTGGTTGACAGAGATCAGGGTTAGATTTGAAAATGAAAACATTCCTGATATGAATAACCAAATTTTGCAGGTGACTATCAGTAAGATATTTCATGAACGTCAGGAACAGGTTACAGTATAAGGATTTGCCTAGAAGTAGCCGGCAATGTGTTTCAAGGGATGATCAGAATTTATTAAATTGAAATGACAGCTTACACCCCTTATATTCAATTCCATTTTTCTTGAGGTTTTCAACAAATCCCCACAATGCGAATCCTTGCTCCAATTTAAAAACAAAATAGATGCGGCTGCGGGTTAGGGTTAGTAAGCTTAAGAAAAATAGGAAACAGTGAAAATGAAGTTCTGTGTTTTAGTGTTACTGTCTAAAAAACTAGTTATATTTCGGAGTTTGGGCACCTCTATATTGTCATAATTATAATACAATTTAAACATGTATAACATTATTCAACTGATGATAAATTTATATCGCCAGTTGCAATTCATTCTGTATTTAATTTTCCAGCATTGACGACTATGTTAACAAATAGAGTCAATTAAAAGTGCTTTAATAGTATTTTCTTTTAATTAAAACATAACATTTGAATGAATATGACTTATTTTAAGTTATCAAGTTATGAACAAGTTAGTTTAGAACTGCAATCGGCATTTTTATGTAATTCTATTTTTTTGTGAGGTGGGTTACAACCAATTTGTCAAATTTTTTATTAAGCCAAAAAAAAAAACAATTAAATATGCGTTCAATTTTTGTAAATTTCTAACGGACAACATATTTTATAAAAATATACAGCATGTTAATTTTTGTAGGTTTTTTTTGTGTGTCTTACATTAAGTCGGACTTTTGCGCCGTCTAGAGCTTTTTAATAAAGTGTTCATTTATGCATAGAAATGTATTATGATTACACTTTCATGTAGATAAAAGAGGTACTACTTGTTAGTTTAATTTATTTTAATAGTCTAGTAGTATTTAGTTATGAAAAGAGTCCAAATATGAATTAACTATATAATTGCTCAACAAAGTCAAAACCTACCAAATAAAATCCAACATTTCTAATAGGATAATATAGAATACTAAATTACCTTCATGGCCCAAGAAAATCTGCAAGAGGATTCCCAAAAGGATGTATCGAATCATCGCAATCATCTCAGAAATTCCGGCTGAAAATTTGCAGCAGCAACTTTAGGAATTTGTTCTTTTTCATTACTTTAAGGTAAAGTTTAGTGAGGTATCTGAAAGATAAAAATAAGAGTAATATAACTTATAGTTAAAAATACCAGATCTATATGACGTTCAATTGTAATTTAATTGGAATAATGTAGCGTTCAGTTGTTATGTTATGTTGTTAATACTAAATCCAACTTATTGTATAAATATCAGCCACAACAAACCACAATCAAAAATCAGTAAAGTGAAGTAAAATACAATATTTGACTTAAAATAGTTTGCTTTTTATTCTCTAATAAAGGGTAATGTCAATTATTAATTTTGTACCGTTTTCATATATAGTGGATGCGATTGCTATATTTTTCTAACAGATGAAGAGAAGGAGTTTTAGAACTTTAGCCTATAAGTTAATTTTTTGATATCCTGCATTAATAAAAAAGAATGCACTCGTATTTGGAAAATATAATATTGATTAGCTTTGTTTGTAATAATATAAAAAATTATGCGATTAAGTAACTTACATTAATTTTTTAAGAGTAAATTTTGTATCTCACAAAAACAGTAATATTGAAAAGTTTTAATACAGGAAACCTAAATGTATTGAGTATATTTATTAGTTTACTACGAACGTTAATTTCAAATTTATATGTTAAGAATTTTATTACAACTAATGGACGAAAATATTATATTTTTTCTAAATTAATTCTGTACTGCTATTAATAAATTTCCTTAGTTAAATTCATTAAAATAATTGAAATGTAAGTTTCACTTTTCAGGAATAAATTAAGTCAAATAATGGCAGTTAAAAAGGGTATAAATAATTATGAGAAAATTGAAAAGCTGACTGCAATAGCTGAAACGTTAAATGTTAGTAGTGACAGTTTTTTTCAGCAGTACATAACCATTTAGTTCTGGTTTGCTTATCGGAATGAATATATTCCATATTATCTTATAAATAAGTACCTTAACTAAGTAACGTAGTCCCGGACTAGTACACATAAAAATAGTCTATTTAAAAATATATATGGAGTATTAATTTGCGAAATAAATACTGTCCAATAACTTTTTATAAAAATTGTCCCCTCAGGTTACAATTCCCGTGTCGAAAATTGTAAACAAAACTCGGCGCGAAGTTTTCGTCAGCGTCCGCACTACGCCCGACCGTGTCTTATGGAGTCCGCAAACCATGTGCTCTCGGCGTCGCGACGGCAGGTCGTTGGCGTCGCGAAGTGCGGCCCACAACAGTTCTAGTGGGGTTGGACGCTTGCGGATGGACGCCTGTTTGTGACGTCGGCTACCTACCTGTTCTAACTATTATTTGAGAAAAACTCACATGCAATTGCATTATTGTTTGGAAATTATCACTTTTCCTGTATTGGCCACACAGGCAAATGTTTAATCAAAATTCTATATTCAATATTTTCGATCGGAATTAAGATATTGCGTTGCGGTTTTCGGCACTGTCTAATCTCGAGTATATTAAATTTGGCAACAAAGGGGTTATACAGACGTTTATGAGATACCTGGTCATTTTCTCAAAATTGTATTCAAAGGTAAATGTTATAAAATTAAATATTTTATTGTTATTTTCTAGCCAAGATAATTTATGGCTTATTACCAAAAAATAATTTCAGCCACTTTGTTTTTATCTCAACCATTAATTTAAAAAAATGTTTCGCGTAATTTTTATCTTAAACTAACTTTCATATTTCGCTAATTTCGGAAGTATTAGGTAACTATAATTTGTATGTACATTTTGGCAGTAATGGACTTATTTACACAGATAGTTTTTAGCACTGAGAATGTCTTTAAGGTTTAAACGCTCTAATGAACTTTGATTTTTACCTTGGATATAAGGAATCCCAATAATAGGTAGTAAATTTTATCCTATCCTAGAAGGATAGGGAAGAATTCTATACCTTAAATGTTTAGGTATTAAAAATTTATTTCTAATTAATATTCGCAATTATACGGTGTGATGTATAAATAGTGGACGTGCAAAAAAGTGTATTTTTCTTAGTAAAGCTTATTATTGTAAGTTATGGGTAATACGATAAAAAATAGGTGAAACCCTTTTAAAAGAACTTTCGTCGTAATGGAAATTTCCCCTTATCAAGCAAAATGAAATATATTACAATTTACATATTAGCAAAGACCGATTATAGTTCAAATAGGCAGACCATCAGATACAAATAACCACATTAACTGCTCGCGTCCCAGTTTAATTACAATGCACATAACCATATATGGTTTGGTATTGCCAGTCTACTTGTTTAGAATTACGATACAAAAAGTATCCCTAACTAAAGACGAATTTGATTAGCCAATCGGATGCAGTACGTCGCGCACTGGCAACTCTGAAGTTTGTGTGAGACCAACAGCATCCAGCTCGGGTGTTTTGTTTCGCGGAAATCTCTCGATAAAACCCGAATATACGGAATACAATACAAAGCTGGGATCAATTTAAAGGTTAATTTACTCTACATTGGATGGATCGTCTATCCAAAGTATTGTCTGTGTTTGATATTATGCATTAAGGAATTACCAAATAACTACATGCATATAAGAGTTGTGTTCTCTGTGTGTTGTGAGATTTCCAGGTAAAAACTATTTTTTGGGCTGAATTATAAAAAACACTATAACGGTTTTTGCAAAACAGATTTAATTTTAATAAAAAGATTTTTTTATCTATGAGCAGATTACGAAGGCCGAAAGTCTAAGTACTATGTACTGTGATCGTTTTCAGTGAAAACTGGGAAAGTTTAATGTTAATAAAGAGTAATATCAATTATTAATTTTTTAATGTGTTTTTAAATATAGATGGATCGCTAAGAGATGAAGAGGATGAGTTTTAAAATTTTAGTATATAAGATAATTTCATTCTAAATAACATGTTTGACCCATTTTTTCAGCATAAATTATTGATTTATTGATGAGTTTAAAGACTAGAGGAAAAAACATTTGCTGCTAACACATTAAATAATCGGGAGACTCTGGAAATAAAGGAACGAACAATGTCGGAGGTCCTTCATCTTTGCAGAAGGACGGTGAAGAGGAGCATGTGGGTCAATGCTCATGTCTTTCTGTCAGGAATGACTAAGGAGCACAGATCTCCCGTAATTCAGCGATGCTCTAATGATGCAAGCTTCCTTGTGCAGCTTACTTAGATCACCGATCAGACGAATAGGGCTTCTTTAGACAGACTCAAGGTCATTAATGATTGAAGGAGATGCTGTTCCCCATATGTGAGAGCAATACTTAAGCCTCGGACCAATTTGGGAAGTGTATAGGTATACAAGTTGTCAGCAGAAAGTTATTTGCGTGCTCGAAAAAGGAAACCCAATTTTTTGATGTGCTCACGCCAGCAAAGATCTTTCCAAAAAGTGATATCAATTAGGCTAAGGGAATCTTTGGCTTCAAGCATTTAATTATTGATTTGATTGTTGGGAAGTGGGGGATCATTTGTGAGATAGTAAACATGATTGGGTCTTAATGACGTTAAACTGGGCAGGGTTCTTTTCTCCCCAATCTACCCCAATTTTAATGAAGTCCTCGGTTAGAGATAAAATTATTATAAAAAAAAACAATAAATAAAAGGAAAGGTCGAGTAGCATATATTTTGAAAGGCTTTTTGAATCATCAAAATAGGGAAGGGAATATGTGAGTAATAAAATACCACAAGTTTTCAATAATTTTTACTTTCTAAATAATATCACATCTACCTACGAGTGACTGCCATTTTGAAATAAGCAACTCGAAACCATATTTTGGTGATGGATTGAAACTATACTATGCCCCTCTTCCCTTTTAATTTTTTCTTAAAATTGGCATCTAGCCACCATCACTCACGGAACATTCACAAATAAAATTAGGTAAATTTCTTTTACCCTGAAGTTCCCTCGTTATAAACAATGAATGATAGCCCTATTTAGCACGCACATAGTATTTAGTAAGACATAAGGTTTGCCAAACTCAATGGTCTATTAGATGTAACTAATGAACTATTCCGGGATACTCGGTATACAGATAGGACAGAGAACGAACAAAATAGGCAATGTTGAGGTATGTATTGGCTGTATGTATCGTCCCCCTAGTGTGAACTATAGGCTAGTTTAAGTTTTGGAGGAGAGGGTTACTGAATGTGTGAAGATGTGTGATTACTTTATTTGTTTAGGTGATCTCAATATTAATTACTTAAATAGGACCACACCAGAATGTATTTTTTTAGATAATTTTTTCAGCACTTTTAACCTACATCAGGTTATTACAACCCCAACGCGAAATTCTTCTTTACTTGATTTAATAATTATTAATAAATATGATCGCGTTCTACACACTGAAAATATTAATTTTGAGTGATTATCAGATCACTGTTTGGTATACTCTATAATTGATATATCCTTAAAACAAAAAAAAATAAACCTACCTTTTATTCGTTTAGAGATATGAAAAATATGGATGTAGCTCGTTTCAACAGTGACTTTCGCAATATTTCCTGGCATTGTGTTTATACTGAGCCTAATTTGGATAGGAAGGTTCTAGCATTTGAGAACTGTATAAATGAGATCTTCAATAAACATGCGTCGATCCGAACAATTAGAATCACCAAAAATTACTGCCCCTGGATAACCCCAAACATTAAAAGCATGATGCCTTTGAGAGATCATGCTCTTAATCAATACCGTAAAGCCTGAAAATCCCTTAGTGTGTTATTTGCTCAAACCCAAAATTAAGATATTATAAAGAACTTCGTAATCTAGTAGCATCCTCCATTCGCTGAGAAAGGCTTTCATAGAGTTTGAATTGAATCGAAACCACAAAAATTCCATAACACTTTGGAATGCTGCAAGTAAATTAAATATACATAGAAAGTGCGACCTTCCGGATCATCTTAAGAATGCCAATAATATAAACACCTTTTTTATTTCTTCTATTGTGCGAACCGAACCAGATTTGCTGACATTTCAGTACTTTGATCAAAATAGGGATCCAAATATCGCAAATAATGTATTTAACTTCTCGCTTGGTTGTCCTGATACTATTGCTTCCAAACTTATGAAAATTAAAATCGAATGCCAAAGGGATAGACTCTTACGCATTTGATTAATTCATCATTGCTTAATGGAGTTGTGCCCAGCCGCTGGAAATATTCCCTTATTACCCCCATTCCAAAAAAAGGAAAACGTTTCTGAATTGAATCACTTAAGACCAATTAGTATTCTGTCAGTACTCTAAGTTAACTGAGTCCTTGATTCTACCATTATTTGACTACTGCGATGCGGTATACGGCCCATGTCTAAATAATTACTACGCATGTATACGATACAGGTGGTTTAAAATTCTTGTCTTAGGTACTCTGCAGACATTGGGAGGCGGGATCAGGTAACCCCTTATTACTTGCAGTACGGCTTGCTTAGGATGAATGATAGAAGAGATGTACATTTCGTCACTCTAATAAAAAAATAATAACCTCTGGGCTCCCTTCCTATCTGAGAGATAAATTGGTTTTTGCGAGTGAAAATGTTGAGAGAACAAGAAGAAATCCAGTGTTGTTAGTGGTACCACGTCATGCTACCACCACCTTCAAGGGATCTTTCTCATATTATTCCTCTCTCCTGTATATTTTTTTACCACAGCATTTAAAAACTATTACAAATATTAATACATTTAAACGTAATCTTAAGAGTTTTTATGTCAATAACATTTCTAATAATTTCTTTCTACTTGGTCTGGCTATATATCTTTTCATGCATCTTTTCGTATATCTTTTTTTAATCTTACTTTTTTAGTATAAATCACAGAATATTTAACTTACTTAAGTAAGCAGGTTAGGTACTGTTTTTCAGTAATAGTATTAAGAAAAAATTATTGTGATGAAATGGTTTGGGTTGGTCCTAAGTCCGCCCCTAATGAAGACATTATTTATTTATTTTATTTATTTATTTTATTTATTTTATTTATTTTATTTATTTTATTTATTTTATTTATTTTATTTATTTTATTTATTTTATTTATTTTATTTATTTTATTTATTTTATTTATTTTATTTATTTTATTTATTTTATTTATTTTATTTATTTTATTTATTTTATTTATTTTATTTATTTTATTTATTTTATTTATTTTATTTATTTTATTTATTTTATTTATTTTATTTATTTTATTTATTTTATTTATTTTATTTATTTTATTTATTTTATTTATTTTATTTATTTTATTTATTTTATTTATTTTATTTATTTTATTTATTTTATTTATTTTATTTATTTTATTTATTTTATTTATTTTATTTATTTTATTTATTTTATTTATTTTATTTATTTTATTTATTTTATTTATTTTATTTATTTTATTTATTTTATTTATTTTATTTATTTTATTTATTTTATTTATTTTATTTATTTTATTTATTTTATTTATTTTATTTATTTTATTTATTTTATTTATTTTATTTATTTTATTTATTTTATTTATTTTATTTATTTTATTTATTTTATTTATTTTATTTATTTTATTTATTTTATTTATTTCATTTATTTTATTTATTTTATTTATTTTATTTATTTTATTTATTTTATTTATTTTATTTATTTCATTTATTTTATTTATTTTATTTATTTTATTTATTTTATTTATTTATTTATTTTATTTATTTTATTTATTTTATTTATTTTATTTATTTTATTTATTTTATTTATTTTATTTATTTTATTTATTTTATTTATTTTATTTATTTTATTTTATTTTATTTTATTTATTTATTTTATTTATTTATTTATTTATTTTATTTATTTATTTATATTAGTTCAAAAATTTGGCTGTAGCCATAATGGACATAAACTTTCTTTTTATAATATTTTTAGACGTGTGGTGTTGCCACTAAACCGTTGGCTACACACGTTTTCTAAATGGAATGACTTATACTTGCCTGAACTTGCTATAGTAGTTTATTATACAAAGGAAAAAAGTATTAGATTTTAGCTCGAGGTTGTCCTGACAAAAAGCCGAGAGCTATAATCTAATGTTTTTCTCGTGTATAATACACTATTTTTTTCTGTGACGGGAAAAACGATTTAATATTTAAAACAGTTGAATGAAGTCAGAAAATTATCGATGTGAAATTTTTTTAAACTTGACATTTTAAACTGGCAGCCTGTTGTACGACAATTAGACCTGCGTTGTTAAGGAAACCGTAAAAGTAAACAAATATCTGTCATTTTATTTATGTGATTTGATTGAAAAATTGCAAACTTAGTGGTTAGTAGCCAGCAGTTATTGTGAATAATATAAAGTTAAAAGACGCCTGATTCCGAGTTTTCTCTGACTCCACCTGAGTTAGTAGAAGCAGCAAAAGGAGTGGCACAAAAATTATTACCAGCTAAATCGCGGAAAATTTACTTAACCGTGTATTCAAGATTTATGAAATGGAAGATGAAAAGGACATGCAGTTTTTTCTCGGAGACGGTGTTATTGGCTTATTTTTCGGACTGGTACAACAACAAAAGCCATCAACAGTGTGGTGGAATTATTCAATGATTAAAAATACGTTACAAACCAATAATGTAGACATTTCAAAATATTTCAAACTAATAACCTTTCTGAAACAAAATGGGAAATGTTACACGCCCAAGAAAGCTGCGATTTTTACGAGTACACAAATTGCTGTTTTTTAAATAGTGCTCCTGATAAAGTTTATTTAATGGCCAAGGCTGTTGTTGTATTTGGGATTGTAGGAGCTTGTCGAATTTGTGAAATCAGCTAGGTAACATTATATGATATTGAAGATCCGGGAACGTTATTAATTGTGAAACTTAAGTAAACAAAGAATGATGTAAACAGGAAATTTGTAGCTACTGAAGAATATATTAAATTTTATCGAACGTCCATAGTCGTTCGTTCAGAAGTAGCAAAGGATCGCCGCCTGTTTTATGCATATCCCAATGGAAAATGTATCAATCAGGTTGTGGGTAAAAAACAGTTTTACTGTTTTTCAGTTTACCTGAAACAGTAGCTAATTTTTTTAAACTTGAAAATACTAAATCATATATAGGTCATTCATTTCGAAGATCGTCTGCTACACTTTTAGTTGAATCTGGGGTAGGCTTGTCATTTATGCAGTGCACATTTAATAACTGTACTTTTGATATGAAAGAAATGTAACTTTTGTATAATAAAATATTCCAAAATTACATATCTACCTTTACCTATGTGTATATATATCCGGGAAAAAAGTTCTCATTTTTTTCTACAGGAAAAAGTAATTTCATAAAAAGTGATATTTTGTTACCTGTCAACAAAGGCTAAATGTGAAACTTTTTTCCGTCACAAAAAAAATATATTTTGCCTTTTATTTCATATACCTAGAGTCAACTGTTTTCGAGAAAATAAATCTATAAAATTGATATTTTCGCACATAGAAGCTATGTAACTATCAAACAAATTAACTTGACACAAAATGGATTGCATTTTCGTTTCTTAATTCTTAATTATCTATCTCTGGACATCAATTTCTACAGGAAATGTCAATGTTTTACACTTTCTGTCAAACCGGAAATTATTGTGGTAAAATGGAAAATTATAAACTAAGATAGGGAAAAGAAATTTTGGTCAAAGTTAAGTCGTTTGACAGTAACAGGGCTTCAAATGGCCAAAAATGTGCATTGGATTTTTATGGAAAAGAGTTGGATGTAGGTATAGGAAATATAACACAAAATATATTTAGTTCATGAGAATACTAAAATGCAATGTTTAGGGTAGAAACTGCAACACTGCACAATTAAAAATATTTTAAAATCTAATTTATTCATTGGTTCTCCAGATACCTCTAATCAACAAGTTCTTATTCTAGGAGGTGTTGCTCTAATAGGCCACTGATTGTGATTTATTTTACTATGGAAGACACAAAAGAAAAGATTCAAGAGAAAATTTCCGGTAAAGTTTCTTCACAAATTGGTTTTACCCAATTAACCTGAAGTTATCTCGTAAGGAATCCCATCTTCTCTCGGGAAAAGTGAAAATGAGAAACTAAATAGGAGAATACTTTACTATACATAATAAAAGTTCCACGGTTGGTTTTTTACGTTGATTTTTTTTTAACATTTTATGGGACCACCATTTTGTTCCGTCATCTTGAATTAATATTTCAATTTTACTAGTTGTGTGAAATTAATCTAATAGGAAGTTTTTTCATGCTGATCTATTAAAAATTTTATTAGGCCGCCATATTAGATTTGTACCAAAATGTTGCCAGAGTATTTTTATGTAACACCTGATTTTTGAGCAAAATTTAAGTAAAAACATTTCACCAAGTCAGCATTTTGTTCCGCAATATGGAATTTTTTTCCAAATGTCAACAGGTCATTCCCATATGACACTTTATTTTTTACCAAAATTTGAAGTCAATCTTATAAGTAGTCTTTCCAGCTGCTGATGCAATTTAGGTCGTCTGATCATACCAGCGAAAAGTGATACCAATTAGGTCAAACGAATCTTTGGCTTTAAGCTTTTGATTATCCATTTCAGTGGTATGGATATTAGGAAATAATTTGTGGGATAGAAAACATGATTGTGTCTTAGTGGCACTAAAATAGACCAGGTTATTTGCTCCTCATTATGGAACAAACTTACTCTTCGCCTATCAACAATTTCAGTATTGGAAATTCTATGTTGGAGGGGAGTGTAATATCGTCAGCATAGCTGTGAATAGGATTGCTGGTAGAAGAAAGCAGATCATTGATACACAGGAGATGGATGGATGAGTGGTCATCAATCACTATAGAAATATCTCTGTTGGAAAGAAAACTGGCACTTCAAGTACAAAGTTTTGAAGAAATACCATAAACAGGAAGTTTGTTAAGAAGTGCGTCATGCCAGACTTGATTAAACGCTTTGCAGGTGTCGAGGTCGATAATTTGAGCTTCTACATGGAACTCGATGGGCTTACTCCAGTTGTGAGTTACCAAAATAAGAAGATCTGCTGTGAACCCTTGGTAGCAGAAGCCGTAATGCCTCTCGTGGATACATGTATACCTTCCAAGGTAATTTAAAAGATCAGTATTAGCATATTTATCCATTGCCTAACTCATGGGAGCATAGATATGGTCTGTAGTTAGATGGAAAAGTTTTGGATGTCTTTTTGGGCAGCCTGTTCACGAGCAGATTTCTAGCTTTTAAGAAAAATTCCCTTCCCCATGGAATAACCTGGTAAGGATGGGCAGAAGCACACTTTTTGCCTATGACCTAAATACCATTAAGGCCAGAGGACTTTTTGGTATTAAGCGTTTTGAGAATATGTTGTACCTTCTTAACTCTGAAGGTAATTCATTCATTGTGAAGCTAAGCTGATACTAATGGAAGAGTGAAGTGAAGAGAAGGAATAAAAGAATTTGCGACCAATTGTTTTACAAAAAGCTCGGCTTATTTAAGATATGGAGAGGATTTCATCATCAGAAGTTTGCTACGGAGTGGAAATCTTACAAAGCGACCAAGAGGTTTGGCTACTATTTTGGAAAGAAAGGATTTTCTCTAGGCTGACATTATCGCAGGATTTTGAAAACTAAGATATATTGTTAGGAGGTTTTGAAGTTTAAATAGAATATGGTATAAAAGTTTCTATATCTCTTTCGATTACATCCGAGTGTATAGTGTCAAATAGTACGAAGTAGATTTTACAATTTCCTGTTCTATGGGGCAGAAAACAGTAATTTGACCGTGGTCAGAGGAACCCAGGGGAACGGAAATAGAAAGCCGATAAGAGTCTGTATTAGTGGTGAGAAAGAGGTGTTAAACGTTTTGGCTATATGTGACGATGCATAGGAAGTATGTAGGTTCTCTGATGTGGTTGGTAAGAGACTGGCTGATTGCAAAGGCCTCTGTTGCTTTGCTATTGGGATTTGTTTTAGTAGAACCTAAGCACTCTTTATTTTGGACGTTAAAGTATCTAAGAATAATGATTTCAAATCAAGGGAATTCAGAAATAAAGAAATTCATTTTAGCGGAAAGAAAGTCGAAGAGCTCGTTGAAAGAATTGTCTGAGGGGGGCGATAGGTAAAACTAATAATTTTAGTGGAAGTCCAAAGTTTACTCTGGATTAGCCAATTTTCGTTCTAGTTCGAAAAATAGAGGGCGCTAATACCTTACAGTAAAATGTTTCTCTCTGAAATAAGAAAATAAATTTTAGTCTTACACCCTCGTAGAAAAATACTCTTAAGCAAATTATGAATAATGTAATATCAATGAAAAAACATATTTTCATACAATAACCATTACGTAGCTTTATCAGAGATTTTTATTACGTACAGGTTGGTACACGGCTAAGCTTAAAATAATCTTTAAATTAGAAAATATAACTTTTCAGAAACTTAAAGCACACATATAGAGTAGGTTATTTATTATTTACAAATCGTTTAAACGTTATATTTTAAAGAAACATAAAAAATAATTTAATACTTTTCCTTGCATCTGAGCAGATCGTGTATCTTAGGTATTAGCAGAACAACTGAATTTTGACACTGACTACCTATTACTAAATGACCATTTCTCGCTTTCTAAAAAAAAAGAGTACTTTAAAAGGCAAAGCGGCAAGGAGCAAGAGTAGAAGTTTTACCATTAATTTGTTGGCCAAAAACAAGAACTACTAATAAAAAAGATTAATTGCTGGCCAAGGGAGAAAGGGCGGTAACATCACTTTGCACTTATTTTTATTTAGCATTAGAACTTTACTATAAATCAATGTCGGCTCTTTTGCCAAGCTTACGCCATTTTATCAGAAAAAACTCGGCAATGGCTGATAATAGTAAAGTTTTTGATGCCAAAATTAGTTTTTTAGGGAATTGTTCGTTTCCTCCATGTTTTTACAAGAGCGTCAAGATTACATTATTATTAAAGCAGTAGCCAACATGTTGTTAGTTTCTATATCAGATTAACAGTTTCCGCAAGTTAAGAGAACAAGTGCAATAAGTTTCTCACTATTCTGTCTAGTGTGTTAAAGTAACATTTGTTACTCTGACATAAATGTGGTAAGTCTAAGTTTTTACACATTCGTAGGAAAATACCCTATAGCAAAATGTGAATAATATAACATGAACGGAAAAAACTATTAATACATTTTTTTTTAATAATAATATCAACGTGTCTACACTAGGGATTGTCGGAACCTACAGAACTTGTAAAGCGGTTTGATACACGGCTAACCTAAAAATATTATTTAAATTGAAAATACAGCTTTTCAGAAATTTCAATCGCAAAAATGATTGTAAGTGGATTCTTTATAATCAGTTAATTAACTTCACTGTATTACGGGTTATATTCAAAACACAAAACAAATTTATCTGATTCTGATATTATATAGAAAGACACATTATATACATATATATATATATATATATATATATATATATATATATATATATATATATATATATATATATATATATATATATATATATATATATATAACCAAGAAAATGTTTAAACATATTTTGCCCACAAAAAGCTTATAAAAATATTGTCGGGCGAAACAGACCATGGACCCATGCTGCGCTGTTATCAGATTGTTCCTTATGGCGTGATCTGGAGTGGGCCGTGGCAATTATTTGATTCTACGTCCTCCTAGGACAATATCTCCAGGGGCTTTCATTCCTTGATCACTCAAACAGAGAAAAGCCTTCTTTCCTCTTTCTTTGACAGTTTCTAGGCTCGCTGGATTTGGCGAGAAATATTTGATGGTTGGCACATCCCTTTTCTTCCTTTTCCTCCCTCAGGACTTTTGTTCCTGTTTTTTCCAGTTTGCCTTTTGCATTCTGCCAATACCGGGACCTCTTCCTAGAAACTTTGAGTTGCTAGGTTCTTCTTACTTGTAACTTCCAAGCCAGGGTCCTGTCCTTCAGGCCACGCATACCTCCTTTTGAAACTCCCTCGGGAACACTTCTAGAATCCGTACTACAGGACCGAACTGCCTGCGCTAATCCCGTGGCAGACACCTATATTGTTATTACAACTGGTTTATTCTACAACATCGATCTGTTTGACTTCTACTGAGTCTCGGAACGAACTTTCTTAAAATCTGAAATACGCATTCCTTTTATAGGCGCACGATTTCGTATCACTACTTCGTTATATGCCAGTTGTGTTTAGTGGTGTATGAAGCCCATCCCACTAATTACGGAGTTTAACAGAATTCATGCCACTATTGTTATTCTTAATGAATGCTGTTTTTTCAAATTTCCCAGTGCTTTTATTTGTGAATCGTATTGGCGTCGGGCCACTGTATTCTCTCGTGTTTAGTTTAAGCAAGCTTGGGAGTACCTGATCTTGACGCCTCTGCCATTTATATGTATCCGGAATTTCTATCGTCAAGGGGTCTGTTTGCCTCATTTATGTATGATTTGATAAGTACAGTTTTTTATCTGTACTGAATTGTATTTGATTTGTTTAATTGAGTAGTAAAATGTTACTCTAAGTCTGAAATTAGAGTAATGCTACTGAAAGTCAGTTATATATAGATGTTTATTTAGAGGAATAAAATATTAGCGGTATTCAGTCATACGCTTGTGTAAATAATCGAAAGAGAACAGCAGAACTCCTGTGTTCATAAAAGTAATATTTTAATTCCAGCTTATTTTATTTGAGCATAAAAAATGCCATTTTAGAGAAACCCACTGCATTGGCTCTGCATAAATTTCACCTGTAAGTTAAGATAACTAGAGCAGTAAGTTTATCACTATTCTGGCTAGTACTTTATTTTTTAATCTGATATAAGTGTGGAAAGTCTTAGTTTTCACACATTCGTAGGAAAACACCCTTGAGTATAATGTGAATAATATAACATGAACGGAAAAACTCTTAAACTTCATGTAAACTTTAGGTATTTATTAAAATAATGTATCCAGAAAAACCCACCACTTTGCATGTTGTGATAATTAGCATGAAGTCATTAAGGCTATACCTATAGAATAATGTAATTAGATTTATGCCTTATTCCTTGTGGTCTGTCCAAACATAAAAAATTAGTCTTAGTAAACATAGTACCTGCTTCTATATATTTGTATGGCTTTCTCAAGTTGAGGTTTATGTTTTAAAGTGTTTTGCCGTTTTTCAATAGTAATAATAGTTTGTGAAAATAATATCCCATTTAAAAATTGTTTTGACCTCCTAGAATCACCTTATGTAGTTGAAAAGTTAGCGCCTTCCAACCTTAAAACAATATTCAGGTTTTACCTTTGTTTTTAGGGAGATGTCTCACGCCCTTAGATTAATCATATATATTCGTTGTTTTCGGGCTGCTTCATATTTCTAGGAGTACCCTGTATAATTGGGAAAAATATATTTACCTACTTACAAAAAAAATAGAAGCAATCTGTCGTGTTTAATCGTTTATTAGAAAAGCTAAACGCTTTCGAAACAGTTTTTTTTTTAATTTCTAGGCAAACTAAATGTTTCAATATATATATATATATATATATATATATATATATATATATATATATATATATATATATATATATATATATATATATATATATATATATATATATATATATATATATATATATATATATATATATATATATATATATATATATATATATATATATATATATATATATATATATATATATATATATATACATATATACACATAGTAAAAGGGAGGTTTCTTGAATACGTAAACTATATTCTTAAATGATAAATAAAAAAAATAAATAAATAAATAAGGCGTTTAATAAACATATAAAAACAAACAAGAACATTACATTAAAACTGCCAGGAATCATCCCAGCGCTGGCCAAGTCTAGCAAATAAATGCTACTCTACTTAACCAGCAGAGAGACTATCCTGTGCTATGAAATGCGTAAGAAAATAAGATATATAATTAGTTGACATAAAAATGACGGATTGTTTGTTAACATGGCAAAACAGATTGACACAAAATTTTTTTGTTAAATTCTTAAATCACAAAAATATGTGTGAATCATAATATTCAAGGTTACAAAGTGTGCGAGGGCGCCGAAATTAAAATTAAAGAAGTACGGAAGGAATATAAAATAGCTAAGGTGTTTCTTTAGGAAGATCCATGCCCACAGATTAAAATGAGCTTAAGCTATGACAGAAAAGTCCTGCAAGCCTTTTGCCTATCTAAAATCAAGTGTTTTAATTTAAATTTAAACTTATTAAAATTGAAAAGCCTGAATTCTCTAGGCAATAAATTCAAAAGGGAAATTGAAATGTATGAAAAAGATCTTTTAAACAACGTTGTTCGAAAATGAGGCATTGTGTATTTATCCTTAAATCTTACATTAACTGAATGCTGTGATTCACGAGTTTGAAATGTTATTCAAAGAACAACTGGATTTGGGATCATTAATAAGTTTAAAAACAAAATTTCCCAGATGATGTATCCATCGATTTTCCATACGTAACCAATTTAATTCATTTATTTTATGAGAAATATATTCTCTTCTAGATATATCAAAAATTAAACGACAACATGAATTTTGTATGAGCTGTATTTTATTTTTGTCCAAAGAATTCAGACATGGAAAATAAATAAAATTACCATAATTAAATTGTGAAAGAATTAGGAAGTTGCATTTGTCCCTATTACCAAATATCATCACATTAGATTTTTTTGAATTTAAATTTAGATTATGTTCTTTAGACAAAGTATTAATTACATTTAAATCATTATTTATTATATTATTAGCCACTTCAAACTCTTCGGGTCTAAAGGAAAAATAAATCTGGGTGTCATCTGCGTATGCTATTATCTTACAATTATTAAGAGACGTTAAAATGTCAGAAGTATAAATGCTGAAAAGAAGAGGTCCCAGGACAAACCCTTGGGGTACACCATACAATATAGAAAGTTCTTGTGACTCACAGTTATTATAAGAGATTTTCTGCGATCTGCATGATAGATAGGATTTAATTAATTTTACTGAGACGTTATCAAAGCCAAAATATTTCAATTTGGCTAAGAGCACGTTATGGTTGATAGTGTCAAAGCCTTTTGAATAGTCAAGTAACACGAGCACACTGACAAGACCCTGATCAGTATTTACAAAAATATTATTGGTAATAGTTGCAAGAGCAGTGGAAGTACTAAACCCGGGTCTAAAGCCACACTGCACTTCAGGAACTATGTTATTAAAAATGGCAAAATCGAAAATTTGTTTATATAATATTTTTTCTAAGATTTCAGAAGCCGCAGGCAATATGCTTACGATTCTTAAATCAGAAAAAGTTTGAAGGTCCTTATTTTTGGAAAGTGGGATACCTATTGCATTTTTCCATTTATCAGGAAAATAAGAATTTTCTATGCAACAGTTAATAATATGAAGCAATATAATATCAATATGTGGACTACAATATCTCAACATTCTAAGTGAAATATTATCAGAACCAATGCTATTTTTTTTAGAGAATGTAGAATTGTATTAACTTCTTCAGCATTACTTAATTTGAACGAAAACTGAGTACTTCTTGAGGAGTAACTATTGCTATAAAAATTTATTTTATTATCACAATTATCGGATACATATTGAAAAAATTTTGAAAAATAAGAATTAATAGAATTGGGGTCTGAAAGATTAGCTGGCAACTCTGTCCGACCTTGTTTATTACAATGTATATTGAGATTACGCAAAGCAGACCAAGTTCTACGATGCTCACGCCTAGCAGCAACTGAATTAAGATAGTTTTGTTTTTCTCGTCTTATCATAGACACGGAAAGATTTCTAAGTCGTTTATAATTATTCCAATCGACTTGAGAATAAGATGTTTTATATTTTTGTAAAGCTTTATTTTTATCTTTAATTAACATTTTTAAATTAGGAGTTAACCACTCTGCCTTTGGTTTTGTAACTTTGCGACTTACTATCGGAGCGTGTTTATCAAATAAGAATATAATAAAATTATTAAAAATAGTAATTTTTTCGTTTATGTTATTATTGTTAAAAATAGTGTACCAGTCAAGAGCTGCAAAATCGAAGATAAAACCATCATGATTAAAACGATCAAAGTTACGATAAGAAATAACCTTTGAAATTACTTTATTCTTAATCACAGAGAGATCACAATAGATTACTCTGTGATCGGAGATCGTATCTGCATTAATTGTACCACATACGTTTATTGCAAGTGACGTGGAAATAAAAATTGGGTCAGAGTGCTCGTGCTAGCTGAAATTCTGGTTGGTTCACTGATAATTTGAGACAGATCATAAGTTTCAAGGCATGATAAGACAGGATTTGGCAGGTTAAAAAAATTAATGTTGAAGTCTCCTAGACATATGGCGTTATTGTAAATATTACAAACAAAAGTAAAAATATTATCTATATCATTAATAAATGTCTCAAGAGAAGCCTTAGGTGGTCGGTAAATAACTCCCACACAATAGAATTTGTTACAAAGTTTTATTTTCAAAAATAAAAATTCAAGGGATTCATTGATGTCAAAATTAAACGAAATTTCATTACATGCGAATGTTCCTCTAATATAAGCCATCACACCACCACCCCCACCCTGAGGTCTATCTTTACGAAAATTTTTGTAGCCAGGAATTGTAAACGTGTCTGGAGGCACGTCTGCATTCAGCCACGTCTCAGTAACCACTACTATATCGAAATTGTTACTCAGAAGAAAGAAAAGTCATTGAAACCAGTGAACATGGATCGTATGTTTAAGTGGGCAACTTTCATTCTAATAAAATAAAATATGCGCACAAACGAAATAACTGTAAAACAAAATTAAAAATATATATGTTTAGAAAATATATTGAAAGAAATAATCCACACACAAATATAATCAATCTGACCTAATAGTATTCAAGAGCGTAAAAAATTATTTTAAAATATGTGTCAACAAGAGCTATAAAATATATGTGTAATAAATTATGGTATATTGAACTAACAAATCAAGTAAAAATTTAGAAATCAAAATCTGTTGGTATAATGGATTTTTCAAATTAGTCTGAGCCTCAAAGCAATAATATAAGGAATTAATATACATAAAAATCAGAATAATACGCCTGGTTTATAACACGCTCTAAATATATCTATGACAGTATACAAGATACAAGGTTAGCCCTATACTTATTAAAACAAAATTCATACAATTCTTAAAAAACTAGTACAAAAATAGTACATATTTAGTACAAACAAAGAAAGTAACATAGTACAAAATGATGTTAATATTATGTAAGCGACGTTTATGAAATGAAGCGAAAAATTTAAATGTACATACCAGATACATCGCGACACTAATCTATAAAATCATCACTTCACTATTATTTTCCGGCAAATCAGAAGCGTCTTTTATTAATTTTCGACTACCATAGCCGTCTTGAATATACACAAAACCCTCGAAAGTCCAAACAGAATTACCATAGAATGATTTAGCTAACTTGTAAATCTGTAAATTTGCTGGAGTTAACATTTCGGACACAAGATATTCCGAACCTTTAAATTTCTTCTTGTTGATAAACACTAAATCCCGTGACCACTGTCTACAAAAATTGACGACAAGTGGCCTCGGACGATCATTGCTGTTTGACGCACTTTTTTTGCCCAAACGATAACACATGCTAATATCGTTTTTGGAAAGGTTTAAAGAGAGTTTATTTTTAAATAAATTTATGATGACGTTGTACATGTCATTATTGGATTCTTTTACACCATGAATAATTAGAATTTTTTTCTTGTTTCTCAATTGAAGATCATTTAAATGGTGGTTTAAGGAATCCTGTTCCTTTCTGAGTCGACGTAAGTCGTCCTTAATGTCATTAAGGGAAGACGTGATGCTTTTTTCAAATAAAATAAACTTGTTTAAGAGGTCCGTGGTATGATTTTCTACTCCTTCAGCATTGATTTCCCCGTTGTGTGGATTGGTTACATTCTTACCCTGAGATTGCAGTCAACAATCTGAATTCATCCATGTTCTTCGCAATTTGATCCGTCATTTTTTTAACCGGCGCATTAACACTTTGTACAGTTAACGTTGATTTACCCATGATTTTCCTTTTCATTTTCCTTAACCGTTATGTTAAGCGGAAACAGGTACTTTCAATGAAAAATAGCTAGAGGCAATCAAACACAAACTACTCACTACGCAGCGCCATCTATATATCCTATATATGATGAAGAATATAGTTTACGTGTTCAAGAAAGCTCCCTTTTACAATATATTGCAGAATGGGTGAAAACCTGCTAAAGTACGAAACGATCGAAACAAACTATGGAACTGCCGCCGTCATCGAAATGAAAAAGGTATGTTAAATAGACTAGAATAACTAATGAAAGCCATAAAATGATCGAAACGGTTTTAAAAAATAAAATATTCCCGAGTAAGATTTATATATATATATATATATATATATATATATATATATATATATATATATATAACTAAAAATTATATATATATAATTTTTAGTTATTTATATCTTTTTTGTACATTAAATATAAATAATGAGTGACTGAAAAACGTTTATTTATGAAATATAGAAAGTGTAATTTTTTTCTTATAATCGATACCTGACCTATTAGGTAACTTAAGTTGGTACTTACCTACGTAATATTAAACCTGCACTAGGTACACCTAGGACAGGTTCATTATAAAACATAAAAATGCATGCCGTAATAAAAACATCTTGGAATCGGCCGTGGTCTGTTGACAGCATATATAAAATATTTTCGCTCTTAGTATTTTAGGGCAAAACTCGGTCTAGATCTGATTCACTACAGCTGTTTTCATTACGGAGTTCAGAAAAATAAGGTATGTCATGAGATATTTCTAAATATGTGCTTCAGTCAATTTTTTTCAGCATTAATAACCTGATCAAAGCTTATAATATTATGGTACCCCTTAAAATACTGTATTTACCAAACCGCATTTATAATTTTTCAGTTGTAAATTTACATGGCCCCGCATATGGTATTAAATTTTTTTTAAAAAATAATTACTTATTTTCAGCAATACAGTTGTACTCCATTACAAGTATCATTTGTTAACCGATTATTGTTATTAAAGTTATGCCATAATAATCCTATGAACTACTTTACCCTAGACTTTATCCATCTTTTTATTAGTTCATTACCCAGCACAAAATAAACCACACACGTTGTTAAAAGAATATAACACTATATAGCAATAAAATTAACCACAACAAAACGACAGACCCAGCAACGCTCTCCGAGGCATCGCACATTATATTTAGTTTAAAAAGAAATTTTCCATAAAACCGTTATCGCTAACACTTAAAGCAGTCCATGTACCGATATCTGATACAACTTTTTTTCACAAAAGAAAATATATTCACAAAAAATTTAATTTGTTTATTGCTGCATATAAATAAACAATGGCGAGAATCGCCATTTTACATACTGATTCCATAACCGTAACCGCAATTTCCGGATTTACTACTTCATGGTCTATTCCGGAGTCGGCCGTGTAATTGCACATAATCATCTAGGCTAAGAATATATTAGCTACGTTCCTGAAACATCTTTACAACTGGTCCCGACCACCCGTCAAAGATCTACGAGTGGAGCACTCCAGAAGGAAGATAAAAGAGACAATATCGGTTCAATACTAGATATTAGACATCTATCGCATGAAGACTTGTCGGACCCGGAAAATAATGCTCAGAGATCCAAGCCATCAACCATTTGAGAAGGCCACATACAAGAAGGCTTCCTAATCGATCCCGAGAGGCAATGATACAGATAAAAGTCGAGAAGAAGGTGGTAATCTACTGGCCGCAGCGCGGCGTTGTGCCTTCTATAAGCGTAACTTGCGTCATTGAACGAATAGAAAGAACTAACAAAGACATAGACGATTAAGACAGACCTGATGTTAGACAAAATGACCCAGATGTTCAAAACTTTGTTAGTAAACTATCCCAGAGTAACCACGCACAAGAAAGCTCTGTAGAAGAGTCCGATTAAGAACCATTTACCCGAGGAAACAGTAATCTTAAGATTAGCTTTTAGTTTGAGCTTAGTAACGACTGGAGATAATTTACCAGTTGTAAGTACAACAATTAGGATCAGTTGTCTGACTGTCTTTTTTTTAACAATGTTTTCCAATCATCTCTCATACGTGTACTGTTGAAAATGAACAGACGTAAAACCGGTGCCACAGTGGTGAGGTCTTATGGAGCCACCCGGCCATAACTGTTAACCACCTCTACAATTGATTTATCATCCATATTTTGCAATTTTTATGAAATAAATGAATGAAACACCAGCGTAGGATGCTCGTTTATTTCAGCATTGCGATATACAGGGTGATACATTAATATTTTGCCTTAAGTGAATTTTTTCCACAAATTTTGATGATTTCTGTCCTGAATGAATAAAAAAAAATTCCTGTATATACAGGGTGACCCATTTATTTGCGGGTCACCCTCATAAAAAGTTTATTATTTGTGCGATTTGGCTCGGGTTTTTTTCAAATTGTAGGGCTTAAAAAACTGCAACTTTTTAGCAAAGATAACCTCGGTCATGGAAAATCCAAGGCCTACTATGCCAGTCTTTAGTAGCAAAATTTCAATAAACCATATTAGCGATTTTTTTAATAAAAATTTGGGAACACCACTGAATTTGGCATCCCTCAAAATGGTCCTATACCAAGTTTTACCAAAAAATATCAATGTGGTTTATTAAAATTTTGGGCCTAGAAACTGGCAAAGTAGGCCTTGGATTTTGTCTGAATTGGAATATCTTTGGTAAAAAGTTGGAGTTTGTCAAGCCCTACAATTTTTAGAAAATCCGAGCCAAATCGCATTAATAATAATAAAGTTTTTTTAGGGTGACCCGAAAACAAATGGGTCACACTGTTTGTGTGCATATGTGGGGTTGCTAGGTGCGTAGGTATATGAAAATCATTTAAAAATTGGTAGTCTGATTGCGATAAAATTTATCAAGGCAGGTCCATGTATCGAGAAGAAAAAATTAAATTATTAGGAGAAAATGGCGGCTATTTATATTTAAATAATATGAACGAACATACATTTTGATTACTTATATTAGGTGTACTTGTAAAATGTTCACTTCAAAATAAAGATTAGTGGTACATATTACATTAAAAAACACTAGAGTCGCAGTCGTGGTCCATTTAGGATAGATAAGACTATATCTGAAAACACATTTTTCCAAGTTTGAGTTCAGTTTAATTTGAATTCGTTGGCATTAAGCGAATTAATCCAATCAATCGAAACTTAACTTAATACAACACATAATTCGGGCTTTCACTGTAACATAGTATACATTTAATTATTAAAAACAATAAGCTAAATCCTACCTTTCACAAAATCAAGAGATATTTTGCTTCTTGTTCTACATTTAAACTTGACTTTTTTTCCCATTGGTTTCTGGAGTTGGTTAGGTAAGGATCTGAAGAAACAAGTAATGAATGAAGAATATTTTCGTTGGTAGCAGTTCGGGAGCATTTTCGAGAGGACATCTGACGGAATCTTTTAAAGTCTTTATTTCGCGCCTCGGCTGCTTCCTCACTAAGTTGCCCAATAGGAAGACAAGCCGAATCAATTATGCCACTTCCGTGGAGAAGAATTTGGTGTACAGATGAGGGCATGTAGTACCAGTTGTACTTTTCCACAAATAATTCTGCCGTATTTTGTGCATATAAATCAAATTTATGTGTTTCTACAGCTCTTCCACATGTCAAAACTTGTAAAATAATAGAAAATTTTTTGATTAGTTCTTCATCCACACCTGTTACCTCTGCTACTATTTCTGGACTCCGGAAAAACCTTCTTGCAGTGTTACCATCGTTGGAGGTTCCACTACCCTGTCGAGGCACATCAACAAATATGCCCAGTCTTTGTTTAAGTTCGTTTTGAACATGTTTTTTTCTTGCTTTCACTAACTCTTTTTCAGCATCAGTCCTGGCACTCCACTTTTTAAAATCAAGTCTATACGATATATTAAGAATACACTCCATGAAACGAAGTAAGGCATGTAAACTAGAGAGGCCATATTTATAAGAGTCGATATCAACTTTTTTTTTTCGAATTTCTTGTAAATTTTTCATTTCTTTCGGTTTGGCTTTACATATTGCACAACATGCAGCCGAGGAGGTTTGTGTTAAAATTTGTCGTACTTTTCCATCCAACATGGTAAAAGCTAAGTTATGTGAAATTTTAATATTTCGATGTTTTGTAGATACTTCGGTCACAACCAGTTTTTTAATTTCGTTGTCATATTTGTCGGCAATAACTCTGGTAAGTTCAGGCGTCTCTTTTGAAAATTCAAAAAATATTGGTCTACAATAATTTGTCGAGGATGGATGCGGATTTTGCCAGACTATTTCATTATTTTTTTAAACAAGTTGCAATGGAACCAAAGAAGCCATAAAAATAGAATTATTCACAATTTTAACGTCGTTAAAATTTTGTTTATAGCAGCTATTTCCTGAGGAACCATCACAACCCCATTTAGTGTGTAATGAAAATGTGTTTGATTCACTACTCTCTATTTTTTTCAATACATTAGGAACTTTAAGCAACCTTTTTGTGGTATGGTCTAATAGTTGTTGCATTGGAATGGAACCGCCTCTTTCGTTAACTTGAATAGAATCAGGATAGCATTCTACTTTTGCCTTAAATATTTGATTATAGCTAGGGAAAATATCAGCATTTTTACTCGCACACTGCTCACGTACATAATTATATTGATGTCTGGATAGTTTTGCATCTACCATTAATGCTAAACCTTCATCTCTTGAAAATATTTTAACTGTATTTTGCGATAGACGTTGTTTGAACTTACTTGCTCCAAGAGATAGTACTTCCTGAATCACGGTTGCCTCTTCTTTCTTTCCATCTGCCCTTAACTTACGAACCAAGAGACCTTGTAACTCTGAGAGTGTCATATCACATGTTCTCTCTAATTTAGATAGCTTCCTTCGTTTGCTTCTTTCAGAGCTTCCATCAAGATTTTTTATAGGTCTTCCACCTGAAGAATGTGACACTTTAAGGACGTTCACAATTTCTTTAAATATCAAGTCGCCTGCCAACCAATTTTTAAACTTTTTGTCAAAATGATCTTTTACTCTACTAGCCTGTTTCCATTTTTGCCTAAATTGGCCCAGAAATGTTTTTTGGATGGTACGCTTCACAATTATAAAGTCTTCTGAAGACTGCTCAAAGTCTTCTTTTAAACGAGAAAAAAACTCTTGCTCATTAGAACTAGCAATAAATCTTTCGGAAAGACACTTTCGACTTATCGCAAACATGTTTTTGCCACAAATTCACGAACAACAATAATACTACATTGATAATATTGACATCAATATGGCGCGCGATGTAACGATTTTGTTTTGACGTGATCCACAGCCTACTTAAAAAATTGTTATTCCGAGTAAAGGTGCAACTTTGAGCAGCCATATATTTTTTTTCTTAGAAGAGCAATACATCAGCTTACTTTCTGGCCTTAATACAAAACTTCGCCTTGCTTCGATGGTGATTTTTCTCGTTATTAAAATTGTAGTAATAAAGCATCATGTGGAACCAAACATTTTATTAGCTATTAGCGTGTTAAATAAGCAAGAAAATATTTTTCTTATTACATATTATCTCGAAAAAATCATCTATTTAACATGAAATAAAAAAATAATGGCATCCTTTTGATCATACATTTATGAAACTTTAATTTTTTTTGTCTTGTTATTTTAAGTTCAAAATTGATTTCAATTACTCTTTATTGGAATTAAATCCATATACAACCTAATAACACTTCATTTTCGGGTTGACGGTTTTTATTTAGCACTATTTATATCAACTTTGAATTAAAAAACAAATAGTTGAAGGTTTTACTTTAACAATAGTTTAGAGGTATTGGCCACTGAATAGCATTACGGCTCGCCACTGTGGCGGGCGGTGGTTTGAATGGCGGTAAACTTAAATTTATTTAAAATTCAAAAGTTTATCCTTTGTTTCCACCCCGATCAATGCTTTAAAAAGCTTTTTAGTTTTATACCACTACTCGATACTTTTCAGACACTTCACTTTACAGGAAACCTAAAGAAAATCGATAGCAGCAGGGGGCCCAAATCAGAATTTTGCCCAAGGCATAATTAGTCAGGCCATACTTATATATTGCAATACATAAATAAAATATTTATTATAAATATAAAGAAAGAAAAAATATGTATATAACGTCATGCACCATAATAAAAAAATAAAACCCTGTTTAGCTATTTTCTTCAAAAACTTGGGTTAAACACTTTTAAACTTAATAAAACACAACCCCTAACTACGGATCTACCTTGTTATTCCAAGTTACAAAAAGTAAACATGGAACTAACTAAACTTTTGCTTCCAATTAGTTTAAGGTAAACTTTTGTGTGCTGTTTAACATTCCGCCGGTCTATTGAAAGGTCGGTTGCTCCAAGAAATATAGATTGATAGTAGCAGTGCTGAGAATTCAATTCTACGAGGAGTTTTAAGAGGTGAACACTTGGAGCCATTCGTCATTTTAAAGCCTGTTGGAAAAGTTAGGATTATGGCAGTTCTGTTGCGTGTTTAGAAATTCGTCCTTAGATTTCTTTAAAAGTTTAATTTGGTATGTTTTCAATAACTTTAATGCATTAACGAAATACGCACACATTGAATATAGGCAAATGCATCAAGATTAATAAAATGACCTTTATTAATTAATATATTTTACAGAATTTATAGACGAAAAAACGTGTTTTAGCAAGCAAAGAACTTACCGGTACGCTAATGGCTCTCATGAGGTATTTAACTCTGAAATAGTTATTATTATTTTTTTTAATTATAATCTAAATTTACGCCAGTAGCATAAGTGGTAAGTACAAAATGTATGTAGAGTTTGCTCATTTTGTTTTGCAAAAATTTTAAACGGTCATATGTTCTTTATGTTTAAAATTAAAAATTTGATAAAAAGAAATTTTTTTTCCAATTTTCCTGAAGTTTTTTTTGTGATTTTTTGAAAAAAAAGTTGAACAACAATTGTTTAAAATATTATCATAACCTCATTTTTTTTAAATGAAAGGCACATTCCTTTGTAGTTCATTTTGAAGCCCTTTTCTTTTCTGATTACAACAATATAAAATACATATACTTTTACTTCAGTCATTTTTTAATTATTAATAAAAATCGATAATATTATTGAAAAGTAAAGTAGGCCGCGAATCACTAAAATTACGTATGAGTAATTGTTTTAATAATAATAGCTATTTTCGCCGAGTCAATTTCGGAAAGCATTCACGATATAATCATATGCTTACTTCAAAACTACAGAATTCAAAATGTTTATTGTAGTCAATTTCTTTTAATTTTTTAACCTTTTTGAATTTAGTAATGTGCACTTTTTCAATCTCACTAGCTAATTATCTTACTGACTTACTTGGGAAGGCAGCGAAAAATGCTAATATATCTATCTCCCTTTCCTGGTTCAGTACACAAACTTGGTCTGATCATTTTTTTTCGCTGTGAAACCAGTGGTTGCAACTCGTTCAAACAGCCGTTGAAAGGGCGTATTCGTTTATAGGTAATATTAAAGCACAATTTTTTTTTAGAACGACATAAGATACGTAATCTTTTAGTTCAATACTTTTTCATTTATTAACGAAAACATATTATTGGAAAAAAGCTCAGCTCAGTTACATTCTATTAAAACCCCTTTATCAGCGACCTTCTTAAGATTGCTTACTTGCAAGCTCAGCATTGCAAACATTATAAATATATCCAAATGCAACTAAACGTTGTTGCTGTAATTCAGATTCGTCTCTGTACTTGTCGAAATAAAATTTTTTAAAGAGTTCTGTTTTTAATATCAGAACAAAACTGGCGCAGTCAGTAGGATTTGCCAGCGGGTTTTTTGTACATTTGAAGTAAAAAACGCCGAATTTTCCGACGATTTTCGTGCAAAAATCCGTATCCGTTCCGACATTTCGTCAAAAATCAGAAGTTTCTGGATTCGCAGCCAAGACCGTGGGCAAGAACAAGCATCGTCCTGTCCTGGTACGAGCGAGGGAACAAGCATCATCCCCGACTCATAACAGTAGTCAATCCAGGGAAAAGACAAGCATCGCTTTTCCTATTGGGCCTAGTTGTAAGGAATGAAAATCGAAATCGTACTAATATTGTAAGTGAATTTTCCAATTTTTTCCAATTTTCCTGTATATTTTTTCGTATCCCGTTGTATATATAAAATATTGCATATTCTCTGTCGTACTGTACATATTAAATATAAGTTCCAAACGTTTATTTTACGTTTAAAAATCGTAGATCTAAGAAGTGTATTTTAACCATATAAATACGCTATATTAAAATAAGTCTATTTTTGAGTTCTCGTTTTTAAGTTTTTACATATAACAAATAAAAATGGCAACACCCAATTATGCGTTAATTAAGTACCAAGCCGACAATATTCCGCAATTCGACGGAAACCCAAAATTAATTAATAGATTTATCACAGCATGTGATAATTTTATAAATAACCATAGAGATCAAAATAATGCTAATGCACCAATCAATATATGTCTGTTCGATACTATCTTAAATAAACTAGTCGGTAGAGCAGCAGATATTGTAGCTTCTAGAATTGAATTAACAACGTGGGATTCAATAAAACAAGCAATAATTGCTAGTTTTGCTGATAAAAGATCTATTGATTTTGTTGTACAGGACATTATAACTTTAAAACCGGAAAAGAATGAAAGTACGGAACATTTTGGGCTAAGACTACAAGATATTCGTAGCCTATTATTTGCTAAAATAAATATGTCAGATGATAATAGACCTTTAAAATTACTTAGAATTAAGGAATATGATAATTTAGTTTTAAAAACACTTATTAATGGCCTAAGTTACCATATGCAATTAATTGTTCGATTAAAAAATCCTAATTCTCTTGAGGAAGCAATGAGTTTTGCTCAAGAAGAAGAAAATTTTATTTATTATAAAAATCGCTCAAATTTTAATACAAAAACTACTATTGGTGTACAACAAAATGCATTGCAAATGCAAAAACCAAAAATATATCAAACACCTGTACATTATTCTGCTAATTTGCAAAGACCTTTCAATACACCAAACTTCCCCAGTCAAAAATAATTTTGCAAATCGATCAAATGTAAATAATCACCAATTTTTAGGTTTCGGACAATTCAGACAAACTGTCCCTAATTTTAATCAACCCAGACCTAATTTTGCAAATAACACACGTCAACAATTTAGACCGAATGAAAATAACACTCGACCTACTTTTTACAATAACCATAATATTAATAAACGTCCCTGTTCCGACTCAGCAGTAACTCGATTACAAAGACCTGAGCCTGTGGACACTTCCTCGGGTAATACTATATTAAGAAATCCGACGCAACAAATGCCTTATCGTAATAATAATTATGCGATAAAAGAATTGTTTAACCAGACGGTCGAACCCGCGAGTATAAACAGTGAATATTCAGCATATAATGATAACAGTAATTATACCTTATATAATAACAATTCCGAATATAGTAAATACACTGCTCAACAAAATGAAAATAATTTAATAAATTCAATTGATTATCCAGTCAATCGATTTGATGATTACCAATATTATTGTTCAAATAACGAACATAATTATCCCAACCTTTATAATCCTGATATGACAAGCTTTGAAAACTCAAGCGAAACATATTTTTCTGCAAATATGCCAAATGACGTAGAAATACCAAATGAAAAATTTCAAGACATTTTAAATACAAACCAAATAACGTAATACTTTTAAATAATTATAATAACACTGAATTACCAGTTATATTTCTCCCAGAAATTAATGGTAAATCCTTAATAGACACAGGTAGTGGTCGTAGTTTTATAAAACTTAATTTAGCTTATAAAATTTCGCCCAATTCAATGTTCACAGAACCATTTTTTGTAAAAACAGCTCATGCAACTTCTACACATAGCGAAGTGATTAATATTCCAATTTTCCAATCTTTTAACTGTCTTGGAAATCATAAATTTTATCTTTTTGATTTTTCCCCAAAATTCGATGGACTTTTAGGTACTGATTTTCTCACACACATTGGAGCCAGTATAAACTTAAAAAACTTATGTTTAGAATCAGACAATGCTCTTTTACCTTTATATTACTATCAAAATAATACAGTGCAAAACGAATGTTTCAAACCCTGTGAAATTACTATTCCTCCAAGAACATTACAAAAAGTAAAAATACCTGTTAAACATCAAAATGGTATTGGCATTCTAAAATATACAAATTTTGGTGAAGCCGAAATGCCAGAAGCTCTAGTTACAATTGTAGACTCACATGCTTATACAATTATTACAAATTCTAGTCAAAATCCAATAAAAATAGATATTTTTGAACCTTGTAATGAGGTCGAGAAGACAATTATGTCGTCTAGGTAAACTAAACAAATTTCGTTCTGAAAACCTCTTAGGACGTTATTCATTACTCTCTGGAAGGTAGAAGAATCATTTTTGAGACCAAAGGACATACGTTTGAATTCGTAGTGTCCGATGTCTGTTGAAATGGCGAAATAGAAATTTTGGAAGAAACCGAAAATAATTTTATAGAAAAAATGGAAACAGACTCAGAACTCAACGATTATTTAGATAAACTTCAAAAACAAAATCTAAAAAATCTCAGGTTACAACACTGTAATGCTGAAGAATATAAAGCCATCCGAAATTTATGTTTTGAACACAGAGATATTTTCTACTGTGAAAATATGCCTCTAACTTTTACAAACCAAATAAAACACAAGATAAATGTATCAGATGAGACTCCTTTATTTACCAAAACATATAGATACCCTCATATTCATAAAGCGGAAGTAAATAAACAAATTTACAAAAATGTTAAACAACGATATTATACAAGAATCGAATTCCCCTTGGAGTAGCCCCCTGGGTGGTCCCTAAAAAACTTGACACGTCCAGAAAACGCAAATGGCGCATTGCGATCGATTATCGTAAGCTTAACGATAAAACTATCGATGATAAATTCCCGCTTCCGAATATTACCGATATTCTAGACCAATTGGGAAAAGCCCAATATTTCACAACTCTTGACCTAGCCAATGGTTTCCATCAAATTGAAATGAAACCCAATGACATACCTAAAACCGCCTTTTCAACAGACATCGGACACTACGAATTCAAACGTATGTCCTTTGGTCTCAAAAATGCTCCTTCTACCTTCCAGAGAGTAATGAATAACGTCCTAAGAGGTTTTCAGAACGAAATTTGTTTAGTTTACCTAGACGACATAACTATCTTCTCGATCTCATTACAAGAACATATTGAACGATTAAAGGCAGTATTTGATAGACTAAGACAATCAAATTTTAAAATTCAACTAGATAAGAGTGAATTCCTACATAAAGAAGTCGCCTATCTAGGACACAAAATAACCTATGAAGGTGTAAAACCAAACCCCGACAAAGTCGAAGCTGTAAAACATTTTCCTATCCTAAAGAGCCAAAAAGAAATGAAATCATTTTTAAGCCTAGCCGGTTATTACCGCCGTTTTATCAAAGACTTTGCAAAAATCACTAAACCCCTAACTAGGTGTCTTAAAAAAGGCGCTAAAGTAGAACACACCCCAGTCTTCATAAACTCTTACAACCACTTGAAAAATCTTCTTATCAATGCCCCCGTTCTCAAATATCCTGATTTTAACAAACCATTTGTTCTTACTACCGATGCCTCTAATGTAGCCTTAGGTGCAGTCCTATCTCAAGAAAATCCCCCCAATGACCAACCAATTGCGTATGCATCACGCACGCTTAATGAAACCGAACAAAAATATTCGACAATCGAGAAAGAACTCCTCGGTATTGTTTGGGCATGTTAATATTTCAGACCCTATCTTTATGGTCAAAAATTTAAAATATACACCGATCACAGACCATTAGTTTGGCTGTTCAGTTTGAAAGAACCCAATAGCAAACTATAGTCCGTTGAAGACTTAAACTTGAGGAATACGATTACGAGATTATATACAAAAAAGGTCCCGGAGGTATAGACCAAGAAATTGCCCAATTCATAGAAAACTTTGATCCAAAATCTCTTCCCACTGATACTATTTCTGAAATACTCTAAGAAATCGAATAACCCGAAAACCCAAAAGTTAATATAATTTCTAACGTGCTAATAAAAAACCCCAAAATTCCTAAAGAACCAGTACAAAATATACAAGAAAGAAATCAGTTACCCTCTACTTCTAATACGGTGCACAGCACAAATGCAAAACAAAACTATGCCGAAATGACCTTATTAGACGAAATTATAAATAATAAACATAATCAAATTATAATCAAAAAATCTCCTTACGACCCCTATATAAAAATCGATCAAGAAAATTTTGTTGGAAACAAAATAATACATGCTACCCTACCTACAAATATGGACAGCATTGTAAACTTTCTTAGAGAATATCTCACCGACACGACAACACATATATATTTCTTTTCTAAAGAATTAAGACCATATTTCCAACAAGCAATGTCTAATCATTTCCAAAAATGTAAATTAATAGAATGTACAAAATTAGTCAACAATGTTAAAGAAGACGATAGAAACCTACTCATAAAATTTAAACATGAAGGTAAAACAAATCATCGAGGTATAAACGAAACCCTTAAATTTTTAAAATCCAATTATTATTGAAAATCAATGAAAACTGATGTTACAAACTACCTCAATAATTGCGAAAAATGTCAACGCTGTAAATATAATAGAAAACCACCTGGCCAGCCTTTAGTGTTAACCGAAACACCAAGTAAACCCTTCGAAATTGGTATTCCTAAAACTATTGTATCCGATAACGGTTCCGAATTTCAAAACGAAGTAGTCAAAGGATTATTAAAAGCTCATAACATCAATATTAATTTCACAACCCCTAACCAACATGAGTCCAATTCTCCAGTAGAAAGACTACATTCTACCCTTATCGAACATTTAAGGATACTTCAAAATACAGACCCGAATACAGATGTTATAAATCTAATGAATTACGCCATAATAGCTTATAACAGCACTATACATTCAAGTACAAATTTTACTTCTTTTGAACTAACTCAAGGTCACACAGATTCTCGAGATCCCATGAACCTTGTAGCCTCACATGTTTTCACTGATTATATACATAATCATAAAAACAAAACACAAGTCATCTATGAAAAAATAACCAAAGAGTCAAAACAACTAAAACAAATAAATAATTGACAAAGTCAATGACTCAAAAACAAATCAAAAATTAATTATTGGTTCGCAAGTATACAAAAAAGCAAGTTCACGAGCTAGTAAAATAAAAAACAAATTCACTGGACCGTTCACATTGACGGAAATACTTGAAAATAACAAAATACGTATCGAAAACCCAAAAACTAAACATAAAGAAATTGTTCACGTAAACGAAACTAAAATAGTACCCGTTTTTACAGATGGCGGGACCATCATCGGCACCTTAGCCACAAAAGTAAAGTTCAACCACCTAAACAAACTTCCAGGGATATTACCCTTCAAATTAGGCACAGCAAAATTAGTCGCTAGCCACTGGTCCTTTGTACAAAATATTGACCTACAACCTCTAATTTTAGAATTTAACACTATAAAAATACAGACAAACAAACTGTCTTCACATCTTAAAAATGACAGCGTTTATTTTACTGAATATCAAAACTCTCTAATACCTTTACATGCTATAGAAAAACGCATAGAAAATCTAATAAGTCAAATAATTCCTTCTCATATAAGTATTAGGAATTAAAGAGGTCTATTTAATCCCTTAGGCTCTTTTATTAAAAGCATAACAGGTAATCTAGATCAATCTGATGCCGAAATTATCGATCAGAAAATAAAGATCTTAAAAGAAAATAAAAATAAACTAATAAACTATTCTATTAATCAAATAACACTGCTAGACAAAGCAATCAAAAAATTTAGAGATATGATGTCTAATGTGACGCAAAATCAATTAATTTTAAAAAGTCGTATTTTACAAATAGAAGAAACTATAAAAAAGGTAGACTTAGAAAATACACAATTTCATGAGTACTACCAAATATTCACATTTACTAACCATATTACGCTACTATACCAATCAATCTATAATATTTTAGATAAGATCAAAGTAGCAATAACATTCTCTAAAATTAATGTACTTCACAACTCTATAGTTGATCCTTACGAGCTCTCAAAAGAAATTACGAGTCTAAGTAAAATAATACATACAAATAAATTACCTATACAGGGTGACCTTCAAAATATACGAATTCTTGAGAAATTAATTGAAATTAAAAGTTTTATAAAAAACTTTCAAATAACATTTATCTTAGAATTACCTTTAGTTGAGGCAGAGACATATCAATATTATAATCTCTTCCCCTTACCAATTCCAACTAATAATTCATTCTTTACTGACATTCCCTATAAACCTTACCTGGCACTTAGCGATATTAAGTACGCCTACCAAGAAGAAAAATGTCTTGAAGTAGTATCGAATGAATTCCTTTGCAAAAATGCCCACAGTAGGACCATTGAAGACCAGCCGCCATGTGCTGTCGAATGCTTAAAATTCACCAAAAATGCCACTACTTGTCACCAGTTTAAAATCAAGCTGCATGAAGTACAAGTTACGAAAATTATTGACGGAAATTGGCTTGTCACCATACCAAGCCATATAATCAGTAAATCAATTTGTCAAAATCTTGAAGATAGCTTTCCAGTTTTTGGTTCCTATCTACTAGAAGTTCCACCTGAGTGTAAAGCCCAAATACAATCAATAGTTTTTGAAAACTATAAGCCGTCACACTTGTCGTACGAAGAAGTGAATCTTCCGACCATGCAATTAGACGTCATCAATGAATATCAACCGATATTCAGTCCACCCACGATTGATTTGAACTTTGTCAATATAAAAGCCACAGACGAAATCCAATCAAGCCTGAAGAAACAAAAAGAAAGCCTAGAAGAAATGTCTTCCACTATATATGTGAAGAGAATAAGTTTTTGGACTGTTTTACTTTATATTTTTATTATTATTGTATTAATCTATATTTTATTCAAGTATTGTACTTCAGGCAAACTTAAGAAGCTCCCAATAACTAAAAATCAAACAAATAATTCAAAAATCGAACTAGATGAATTCTAGGGTGAAATCACAACCATAAGGGATGTGCTTTCAACTAACGAGGAGGAGTTACATTCTATTAAAACCCCTTTATCAGCGACCTTCTTAAGATTGCTTACTTGCAAGCTCAGCATTGCAAACATTGTAAATATATCCAAATGCAACTAAACGGTGTTGTTGTAATTCAGATTGGTCTCTGTACTTGTCGAAATAAATTTTTTTAAAAAGTTCTTTTTTTAATATCAGAACAAAACTGCTCCTATGAACTTCATTTAAATATCTTGGTAGGCCATGGATGACTAAGGTGAAATTATATCACCTGTTTTATTTATCAATTTTATGTCAAAATTTGATTATTTGTAATGGTATTTAAAAATGTTTACTAACTATGAAAGATGTGATATGTTCTTGATATATATAGAAAAAAAATTCCTATCGTAGAAATAAGAGAATACAAGCGGAGATTTTCACGTCGGCGGATTCCTTCGCGTAATACTTTTGAACGGCTGTTTGACAGAGTTGCAGCTACTGGTTCCACAGCGAAAAAAAATTCAGCCCAAGGAAATGGAGATAGCATTTTCGTTGCCTTCCCAAATAAGTCACTAAGAGATTTAGTTAGAGAGATACAAGTTAGTATAGGGTTCATTAAGATAGTGTTAAGAAAATATAAACACCAACCTTACACAATCAAAAGGGTTCAAAGATTAAGAAAACATGACTTCAATAAATTTTTTTTTTTCTGTAAAACAATAATGGCAAGAAATGAACTGGAAGAAAATTTCATAAATCGCATATTGTGGACCGATGAATCGTCGTTTTCAACAAGCAGGGGATGTCACAGGGGTTACTCGCATTTTTGGTCAAATCTAAAACCCAGGACAGATTGAAGAACTCCAATATCAAGGAGGGAATATATGATGGCTCTTTATCGCGTGAAAGATACCTTAATTTCTTAAGCAACAACATTGATGTTATGCTGGAGGATTTGCCCCTGGACGTATATAGAAACGTAATTTGGCAACAAGCACCTCCTCATCACGTCAATGCTGTAACACATTTTCTGAGTGCTCGCTATAATAAATAGATCGGGAAGTTTGAGACAATGTATTGGCCACCGAATATCCCCGATTTAACTGCATGGACTTGTTTTTCTGGGGCACATAAAAGCTTTAGTTTATAAAACTCCCCGCTATGATATTGAGTAGTTAAACATAAAAATAAGGAGAGCCGTGAGAGAGCTTCGAAACAGCCCTAATATTTTAGAAAAATTTCCCTGGGCGTGTAAAAAGGTTAGATAATAAATGTATTGAAAATGAAAGAAAACGTGTAGAACAATGTAATATAAATAATTAAGCTAGTTGTAAGTCGTAAGTTAAATTTTCTATAAAATCTTTTATTGTATTAAATGCGTTACTGTTTTATGACAATAAAATGTTTAATTGTTTGTTGCGATTTGAGGGCTGATATTTTGTTATGTGCTTTTTCTATATATGGACAAATATGTAGAATAAATAGAAAACATTTTTAAGTACCTGTTTGATATAACGTCACTGTAGCGATCCATGGCCTACTAAGATATTTAATGACGTCAATATAAGTTATTTTACAATAACATCATCTATTTTCGTTAATAACTAAGAAACGACTAAAGTAAAGGTATTTTATATCGTTGTAATTAAAAAAAGAGCTTCAAAATGACCTATAAATGAATTTGCCTTTTTATTTTAAAAAATGAAGGTTATCATAATATTTCGAAAAAGTGATGTTCAATTTTTTTTTCAAAAAACCACAAAAGAACTTGAAAATTGGAGAAAAATGTTTTCTTATTCACATTTCTAACTTTGAAAATAAAGAAGATATGGCCGTTTGAAATTGTTGCAAAACAAAATAAACACACTGTACACATGTTTTGTTCCCAGTTGGATTCAAATCAGTGTATTTTACATTTAAATGTGCTCTAGAAAATATCAAGTGCCCTGTATAGTTACATGACCTCAGCATTGTAATTTAGATTGGAAGCTTTTACGGTTTTTGTCAATTACTAAAACATCATAGCGATCAGACCGCGGTGTCAAGATCGGATCGCTTTCCGACGTTTTAACTTCTATTAGACGAGGCGTCTTTAGGAATATTTGCCGCAATAGATGGAGTCTGCCTCCTTTCGAAGGTAGAACGGAAAGCTACAAAAATACTAAATCTGATTTTGACCAGACGTCAGCAAAATAGTTTTCTTCAAAACAAGAGTAGAGAACACATATATACCCGGATTATAAACTTATCATTATATATAAGGCATAGCTGCTAAATGATAAATGGCATTTTAGTATTACTTGTAGACTATATGCATATCGGTAAAGGTACAAATTAGAATTATTTGAAAATATACAGTGCGCCAAAGATAGTGGCATATCAAATTTGTAATTTTTTAAATAGACTTTTCAATATTTTATTGCATATTTAAATCCTGAATGAAAGTTAAACCAACTTCATTAACCTTACCTACCTTACAGGATTTCAAAATTTTTCATTTAAAAAAAAAGTATTTTTGATGTCCCACAATTGTTCGAAGTTCCCTATATATCTCCAAATGTTTTTAAACTGTAGCTCTTATCGACACGCATATCCTCCAAGATATAATAAAAATGGATTGACTAGCCAGAGACCGACGGGTATGGAGTACCCCACCCCTAAAGGGTCATCAAGATCTCGGTTATTTCTTACGGCTCCTTTTTATTTGTGGTGGGATTTTGTGGAGTTAAGAGGCAGAATATCCAAATACCCAGTTTCATACTTATACGTCAAAAAACTGTTAACACAGTTAACAGTTCCGACGCATTTTTATACGCTATTTCGATTGACGTCATTCCCTTTTCATATATCAAATAGTTTTCGAAATATCTTTAAAAAACAAAATTACATAAATTTGACAGGTCATATCCTTACTTCACTTGGTATCTGGATGTTTTAAATTGCAAACAACTGAGAGCTGGTATTAAATTTGAAACCAACTCTTACAAGGAGTTTACTCTTGAAAATATTTTGTCCCCTATAAACTGATGAAAACTTGAGCCTCTTATCTCCACACAATCACACAAAAAAATAAAGAGGATCCGTTAAAAAGTGGGACACCCTATACCTATCTATGTCGTATTAAACTTTTTCGCTTGTTACAAAGTTGGGTATAAAATGAACCCTATTATCACAGCGTTCCTATAGATTTGGCATAATTTTTCTAAATACGGCAAAATATATATTTTAATCTCTTTCGCTCTCATCTGATTTTTTATCAAAGGGAATCGTAATCACTCGGTTTCCGACCACACACAATCTGGATAGACTGGAAAATCAAACGTTCAAAAAGTACCGCCAGCTTTAAAAAAATTATATACAATGTCAATAAAATACATAATATTACTATGATTTCAAAAATTTAAAGTATAATTAATTGTTTAATTTGTTTAAAATTTCATTGCCTTCGATTTGGTACAGTTTTACAGTTATCATTTAATTACACTCTTTTTAAATGTATTGAGCCAGCCTTAATTTTTTAACATAGCGGTAATTCATTAGAATTTCGTGAGCCATAACACCTGGTGGATTACTTATTTTGTTAGTTTTGTAGATATTTTAAGGACGTGTTTTATGAAAACGTGGGGGCTGATAGTGTTCATTTTGTTTCAGTCTATTCAATTATTACTACGATATACTAAAATACGCAGTAAATGTAACTTGTTGATTATTGTCTGAGCACAAGGGAGCGTTTGAATTAGATTGATTTCATAGGTGGATTTTCACAACTTCTGGAGGAAGTATAGTAAATATAGTACAATGTAATCATTTAACTGGATGAGTGATGTGTGGTCGCTTCCAGTAGATGCAATTCCTTCTTTAGGATAGACGTAGTCTACAGGAAGTGAGGTTTTTCCGAGGATAGCTTACAGAGTTTAGGTTGAGAAAAGATAAGTAGTTTTTATTTTTTTTTTCTTTTTTGTGCTGGCCAGCTCTAGTTCTGAAATTATCTCAATATAATTCTGTTGTTACAGGATCCTCTCTTCATAAACAAATAAATGTATTAAATTATCTTCTGAATGTATGTAAATTATATAGTGACAGAGTCTAGTTTTGGTGAAATCCAAATATAAGTGTACATTTTTGAATTTTGGTAATTCTAGTATTTATACATTTTATACTTTTTAAATTAATAGGATGTGTTATTATTATAACCTAGAAGTTTTGCATCATAGCACACTAACCGAACAAGATATTGAATTTCACTATTCATTCCATAAGAACTACAAAATATCTATTAAAACTATACCTTACGGTTTAAAGATTTGCTGCATAATTTTATTTAATAGTACCAACCCATCGCAGATTTCGAGTTTCACTGTTTGTTTATTCTGGAAGGACTATATCCATTAAAATTAGTCATACTGATTATAAATCAGCTGCTTTGAAAAACACCATTAAACTATCAGAAACTCAATTACTTTGCCTTATTATTATAGTTTTCAGTGTCAGCTATCCTAAATCGTTGAATATATTATATAATCAACGATTTCTGGATTTATATCATGATCTGGTATACTTATTTCTAATTTCAATAAAAAATTAATTAAATCATGTTATATTGGTACATCAATGTATAAATGTCTTATCAAATAAAATTGATACAGGTTATATGTATTTATGAACATGGTAAAAATTTTCAATTATATAAGAAAAAAATTATCAAATCTGAGATTAGATATTCTTTTTTTGTTGCTAATGGTTTTTATCACAAATAGCCAAGCTTGTATTTCATTGTAGTCATTATAATTTTTTTAAGAAAACAATATGCGCTGATAGTTATGGGACAAAGTGTATTAGATTGTAACTATCTGCTTATAAATTAGCGCCTAAAACGACGTCACAATCTATTTTTCTTCTTTCATCGCTATATCTTTCTTCTTGAAAGCTCCTTTAGCTTTTGCGCCCAACTGTCAAATTATTGAACAAATTAACACACATTGAATTTTCAATTAGCCGGATGAAAGAATATAAAGAATGGTCAAACTAACACCAGTTAGCCGAGTCAAACTTACAATTTTTTTGGTAAATGCCGAAAGAGTCACTTAACAACAAATAGTTAAAATAGACCAAACAACCTTTATAACGTATCCTCTATAATTTTACTCAAGTACATTTATCCTAAAAAAAAGAAATATTAAGCGCAGTTAAATATCCGCAAGCGGTATTTATTCGAAGAAACCCACAAATTTTAAGCGCTCTCTAGTTAAAAGCATCGCCGCACGCAATAATTCTGCACGTTCATTAAAAAAGGAGGAGGGCAGAATTTTTAACAGCTTTATGTCTGTGTGTGTGCTCTATATATATATATTTCTCTTTTCGGGGGCTTATTTAAGACTCTGTTTCGGTGTTTACGGGTCGAGATAAGCTCTGTAGTCTATTCTGTTCTCAAGGGATTAATAACTCTTTTGTACGGATTGCTTGTGGTTTTAATGGAGAAGTAAATATTTGTTTTGTACAATTGAGGTTAAATTTTAAATAGAGCAAAACCCACAAAATAAAGAATTATCCGTCTTTGTTGTTTTACTGCCAAGGAAATATAACAGCAAATACGTTGATCCATATTTGATTGTACTTTAATCGCTTAAGTAAGTGTCTGACTGGACATGAAAGATAGTGAGAAAAATCTCATCACGCGCGATTTCGGTCCTTATTGGATAAAAATAAAAGCAGAATACAAGGTCCAAAATTAAATACATGATCGACTGTCGAGCAACGAAATACAAAAACGCAATGACCATGACTTTGATCATATCCTTGACAATCCAAGTCAATTTCAATCACTTTCCCTTGACCAGTTGCTTTGAAATTTAGTGGCCTATTTTGCTTCTATGATAATACAATAATTTTATGATCTTAACAATGAGCGTTATCAGTCTTTTAAGTCAATTTTAAATCCCCTCCACTTGAGTTAGCTTTGAACTTTTGTACACATACGTGTTTTCGATAAAAATATAATGACCTAGTGATTGGGACTTGATCTTGCATAATCATCTCGTATCCAATTTCATTTGATCTGCTGCTTCAATTTCATATTAAGACGACCTTGAAGTTGATCTTAATATTGATCCTTTTTCGATAGCCTGATTTTACTATTCAGTTTGATGTTATGATTCTATAAAACTCTGTTACAAACCCTTTGGCGTATGAATTGTTTAATAAAATATTGTAAAGATTTTTTTTAAATTTTCTTTTATGTAATCAGGATATCTTATTTTGTGTATTCCATTACGTAATTTTGTTACCAAATTAAATTTAATTTTCAATCATACGACACACAAAAAAAAAATTAACCCTAAACGATTTTCTAACAAATTATTATATAGATCTATTAATATAACGCCAAACTTTAAAATAATAACAAAAGTGCAAACTTTGTACTATGTCCTCAAATTAATAACTTTTTAATACATAATAATCAACAACTCTCTCGCCCAATATAAGTGCTTTTTACCTGAAAATGAAGTAAAGAGCATGTTAACATCAAAAAATGTGAAAAACAGATATTAAATATTGATAACACTTTCTCCAGACTAAAATATTAAAATATTTTGAAGAGCCAAATAAAAAAAATTCAATTTAGTTTACTACTAGTGTATAACTAATTAAATTAATTTTTTCTCGAAATCATCAAGCGTCGCTTTCACTACACATTCCGAACAGGCAAGTAAGATAGCATCTTCCAGCAAAACCACTTCTCGGATAGTGGAATTTTTTCTTCATGGCAGGTTAATAACTATTTCTTCATTTTTCGTACGGAGGGCTCGTTGAGGTATGTCAAGGACAAACATATTTTGCTTCATAACATCTAGATCAAGTATGACATCACCCATTATATCTGCGACGAAAACAGTGTGTATGAAGGTAGTTTTCCCCACAGTAACTTCAGCTTCATGGATGCCTTTCACAGGTATAATTTCACCGTTGGCGGTTTCCAAGACATATTTTTTGTATGGATTTCCTGTCTTGCAAGGATCTATAATATCTGACCTTACGATGGTGTGGGTAGAGCCGGTATCCAGTACCATGTTACAGTCCCGACCGCATATCTTCCCCGGTACTACCAAGCTAGAGCCATTATTCTGCAGTCGGGATACTTTAATTTTTATTGATGATGATGAGGCTTGGTAGCACCTAGCCAACTTGCTCATACTGCGGCTTTGCACATGTCCCTCTTTCCCACATTTCCAACAACGGATGCCGTTTCTTTGACGGAAAGATAAATACTTGCTTTCATCCTTCGGTTGCCTAGTAAGAGCCTCTTGCAGCTTCTTCAGAGTTTTCAAAATGGCTTCAATTGTGGGGTGTTGTTCTGAAATGTAATTCAACCTTCGTAATTTTCCTTGACTTCTGGATTTTTGCTTAGCAGTTTCGTACTGAAGGGCATATGCGAGAGCTTCAGATATCTTTTTTAATCTAGCCATTCTTAATGCCTGGTTGGTATCAGAGTCACGAAGACCTTTAATAAACTGCTTACTGCCAGCTCTTGCTTGATCTCTTCAGGGTAGGATGGATAAGTCAAATTAATTAGTCGCACAATATCGGTTTCATACTCTTGAAGACTTTGGTTATATTTTTATCTTCGACATTGAAGTTGCGCTTTATAAACCTCCTGTAGATGTGCTTCCCCATAACGCATTTCTAGATGGCTTATATAATAATAAATAAATTCATCTAAATCTTAACAAATCTATAACTAGGGCTAAATTCCCAACAATATATATATATATATATATATATATATATATATATATATATATATATATATATATATATATATAATATATAGAAGGAAAGCGCCGAAAATGCCAAATGTGATTTTCACGAAAGGTCAGCAAAAAATGTTCTTTTCAGGACATATATACTTTCGGAATGAAAACACATCGTATTTTTCTATTCGTGAAGGATTAAGAACAAACATGGCCATTAAAGCTCTTGATTAGGAGGTCGTGGACTACGACAAATCAATTTCAGACAAATTAACTGAAATTTGTTTTCTAGTTATGTCAGAAATATTTATTTAATGTAGTTTTGATTGGAAAAGACCATTTTTCTTGAACACGTCTCAATTTTTCGAATTTGATAAACATAATTTTTTTGCTTAAAAATATCTGGGGGACAAGACAAAATGTAATTCAGTGAAATAGCCATATGCAGGTTGTGCAGTAAAAACTTTTTTTACGACCACTTACCTGTAAAAAAATTTATTTCTACTGAAACTTTTAAGTGATCGTAAGAAAAGTAATTTCCATTACTAGTGTCAAGTTATCGTTTTCTCGAAGGATTTCCGCACTCGGCTAACGCCTCGTACTAAATAACTCCTCGTTTGAAAATTACCACTTTCAACACTTGTTATGTAATGTACTGTTAGAGGTATTTTATTCCCGGCCTCCTTGACCTACTTTGTGTTAACTTATTAGACCATTTTAAGTAGATCAAGCCGTTCATCAATCGCCAGATATAATTAATATAATTAAGTTGCTATAAACTAGAGTATCTCAAAATTAGACATTTCAAACAGACATTTAAAAATCAACAACAATTCAGATACCAAAATTATTGTGAAAAATTATTTCCCATATCCTAAATGTAGAATATATATTCATAAAACAACTTGGAGACCTGTTCTATTTTACTTTAGTCCAAGTAATAAAATAGTAAGACTCTTACATTACTTGATAATATCAATTTTCATCTAAAATATGTTTCTCTTTTATTCACATTCAATTACACCTTTTACTTTAACTTCAAAAAAAAATCAGAAAAGAAATATATCACAAATATTTGTTTAAGACTTTTGTATGATTTCCCAGGCATCAAATATTTACTCTTTCCCAAGCTGCCGGTTATACATAAAAGGAATTCTGAAACCAATAACGCGAATTTCTTAAAGCAAATTCGAGGATAAAAAACAAACCCAATACAAATCAAACCTATAAATAAACAAGCAGAAACATTTCCAATAAGCAAAGTTTTCCGAGGCAGGGTGAAAATCTTAAAATTGTCAGAACGAACAGGTTTAAGTTCAATATTTCAGACGGGTGGCAGCCATTGTGGGGAATTTAAATAGAAAAGTACGATGGAAAACTGTGTTTAATTCCCCCCGAGATCGACCCGAATCGAAATAGCATCTGTCAATCGAGAAAAAAACACTTTTACGCCACCTGAAACTTTTCGTCTTAAAGTATTTCGGTTCTCTTGTAATAAAAACTTTTTTTCGAACAACTAATTTGCAGCATAAAGTTTCAATATTTTTAACTTTCTGTCAGTTATTAACCGACAAAGGAAAAAATATCCCAGCGGTTGTTTTGTCATCAAGATTATCGGAAAGTCAGAATTTGTTTATATTTTATTATTTTCTGTTTCGAAAAAAGCGTATCTCGTTGTTTATTAGGAAACTGTAGAATTTCAGATATTCCTTTATAAAATTAGTCAAAATTTATTTTAACATTTTTTTAAAAAACAAGATGAATTGCCATATTTTGTATATTAATGAACATCTCGCACGTTCCTTAGACTAATGGGGTTTTTGTCGGTGACCTTCATTAACCTGTTACATAGCAGTTATCATTTGTTTTATGTGTGGCAGCAGAATCGGGAATTCAATTTCACCCCGATATCTTCTTAAGACCACAAACATATTTTCTTAAATGTGGTTTAATCTTTTATACTTATATAAAATATCTTATACGACAATTATATCGAAGGGCCATCCAATACGCGGCCCGCGAGCTGCAAGCGTTCTGCGATGCTCCATTCTGCGGCATTCTTCATATATGTATATTTTTTTTCACAGTACCCGGGCTTTAAACCGTACAGCTCTCCCATGCATCAAACGGTTATCAATGCTCTACCTTTGACAACCGGCAACATCAAATCTATAGAACTGCATATTTCTTACATCTTATATACAGGGTGTCCGGAAAGTACAGGTACATCGTTTAATAACAGATTACTGACCTCAAAGTAAGCCGATTTAAGCCAACTTAGCTCCATTTAGCCAGCGAAAAATTAAAAAAATGGCTTTCCTTAAATTTCTGGGAAACGTGCTAATTGATTTTGACGATTTTAAATATATAGTATAAAATAAATGAAAATAGTATAGGAACTGGATAAACTAGCTGGAAGTGTTATAAAATTGATGACCCATCTAAACATACGTTCTAATTTTTTATGTCATTAATTTTCTGATGAGTCAGATATTTTTATGGCGTAACTCTACGCACTAAAAGCTTTTTTACCTTTCAAAAAAATTTCTGCAATAAGCGGTTTTGGCAAAAAAAATCACTACTTGCATACACCAAACCGATACTGTAATAAAGCACTGAGCAAATGGAAAGTATGCCCAGATTTATTTTTTAAAAATGAAAAACTAGGTAAGAAGAAAACATTAATTAAGCAAATGTGCAAAATAGCCTCCAATGCACCTCTTGGTTATGCAGATATTGCCTAGCACCAACGGAAAAATCAGGTGGGACCCCATCGTGCATGTACCATAATTCCTGTCGAAGCAAAAGAGGCAAATATTCTAGAAGAATTCGCGCAGAGTATTTTGAAAGAAATTTAAATAAGTATTTTCATCCAATCGGTCTGAAATCTCCACAGGAGCGATAAGGTTACCATCAATAGTACCTGCCCATACATTTATTTTAAACGGATGCTAAATGTGCGCAACTTTAATGACATGTAGATTTGCATCCGCATAAACATGTTCATTGTTCAAGTTGGTGAATCCAAATCTTGTAAAGCCCGCTTCTTCGGTAAACAAAATTTGTCGGCTAAAATACGGATCACGGTTTCTTTTGTTTTGAATAAACTGGCAAAATGCGAAGCACATGGAAGGATCAATCGGTATAAGTTCCTGAACTTTTCGAAATTTCGTGGACACTAGTATTAGGAATGTTCAACTTACGTTCTAAACTACTGAGACTAACATTCGGTTCTTTTTCAATCATTTCAAAAACATTCTTTACATTTTCGACAGTTTGAGTTGTATGCATACGATCCCATCTTAATAAAACTGAAATCTTTTTATTTGCCTGGAGGCTGTACTTATCTAGGTTTAAATAAAATATAATGTGAATATAATGGAAATAAATATATATATATATATGTTGATTTTTACTCCTTCACGGATGGAAAAATACAATGTGTTTTCATTCCGGGTGTACATCCGTTCACTACTGTCGTTCTGAAAAGAACAGTTTTGCTGACGTTTCGCCAAAATCACATTTGGCATTTTCGAAGCTTTCTTTCTCGCGTCCGAATAGAGACCGAGAGAGTCTATGGTTAGCCAAATTCCATTGCTTTAGCGGTCACCCCAAAGAATCCATTTTCTGCTATATACTAGTTCTAATCGCGTTATATATTTTCTACTTTTGATTTACTACTCTTGGGTTATGAGTTTCGCCACAGGTGGCTATATGCTGCTCCGTGGTAAATAGAGTATCAAGTCCGGCGAAGATTTAGGATGTTCTCTTGGTAATCACAAATGTCGGTTTTGCTCCTGTTGGTGACTCTAGTATTGTTTTGTGTATTCATTTTGGCACTAGTTGTACTCGTCTTTCAACTAGTTGACTGTACTGATGAAGACCTTAAGTCAGAAACACGTGTCTATGGTTAGCCAAATTCCATTGCTTCAGCGGTCACCCCAAAGAATCCATTTTCTGCTATATACTAGTTCTAACCGCGTTATATATTTTCTACTTTTGATGTACTACTCTTGGGTTATGAGTTTCGCCACAGGTGGCTATATGCTGCTCCGTGGTAAATAGAGTATCAAGTCCGGCGAAGATTTCGGATGTTCTCTTGGTAATCACAAATGTCGGTTTTGCTCCTGTTGGTGACTCTGGTATTGTTTTGTGTATTTATTTTGGCACTAGTTGTACTCGTCTTTCAACTAGTTGACTGTACTGATGAAGACCTTAAGTCAGAAACACGTGTCTATGGTTAGCCAAATTCCATTGCTTTAGCGGTCACCCCAAAGAATCCATTTTCTGCTATATACTAGTTCTAACTGCGTTATATATTTCCTACTTTTTATATATATATATATATATATATATATATATATATATATATATATATACATAAGAAAAAAATTAACGGCCATTCGAAATCCAAAAATCATAGACCATTATATTGAGAAGCCTTTAAGCGCTTTCCATCATCTCTTCCGGCATAATTGACGACATCAATTCTGTAATATTTCATTGACTATATATAATTTTTGTTAACAATCTTGATTCAAATAACCTGTTTTTTATTTCCTAAAACTAATGGCATCGTAGGCCACTGGTTTTTTATTTCCGTACAATGCCACTAGTAAAATAGTTTTATTGAACATTATTTTTGGACTATTTTTGTGAGTTTTTGGCTCATTTTTGATAATTTTTATGCTAGTTCCTCAGCAGTAAGTGCAAAGTGTAGGAAAATTTGGAATATTTAAACCCTAACGTCTGTTGTCATAGGTAAGTCAAAATGTTATTGTTTTTGTGTGTTAATTGGCTACGCGGTACGAGATTCTTCCTAATATTTATTTATTTGTAAGTACGGTTAATTACTTTAAGGGTTAATTGTAATTTTAAACTACATATTTATAAATTCCGAGGCATTATACGTGGATTCAAGAAAGACAGATATATTGTGTATATACCTACATCTCTTTATACAATTTGACCTAAAATGTATACATGTCTTACAATACATTATTTTAAAATACCTACTCAGAGGTAGGTATACAGAATAAAGTAAACAAAAATAGGTATACATTACGCATATGTACAAAAACTTATTGGGTATTTTATTAAATATACCCGCTGTAATAATAGGAGATTTAAATTTTAAACGATTGTTAACCAATGGATTAATGGATGGATAATTTCAACGGCAAGAAGAAAATAAATATGTCATTATAACTTTACATCATTGCCTTTTGGGGGGTCTAACAAAAAGGATAGATATTTTTTTCATTATCACACTCACTTGCAGTATATGATTATTTTTTTAATCATTGCATCAAAATAAACAGGATTCTACTAATGAAACAGCACACAATGTAGTTTCCCAGATATTATATCGATGATTTTATCTATGTTCTAACTTTTTTCTTAAAATTTATTATTCAGTATTAGTTTAATATAATTAGGGGTTAAGTTGTATATTTTACTAACTGCAAACACAGCAAGCTTTGCAGTATATCTTTCAGTTAAGAAATTATTGTTACTTTTGTTTTTTGTTTTATATGAGTGAGAAAGTTTAGTGAAAAGTAGCCCTTGTTTTTTTTACATACAGTACAAAAGATTATAAAATAGTTCTCTAATTCTGACTATTTTGTCAGTGATAAATGATAAATAAAAAAGGTACAAATGTTTTTTAAACTTACAATTTAATACATACTTTTGTTTTTAAAAGTATTCAGATTATTTGTTGCGTTTAGAATGACAAACAATAACAAACAAATAATTTTTTGGCTTTATTGCAAAAATTGTGTAATTTACTTTAAGTTTGTTTAAATAATATTGTTTATATTATGTACCTAAATATTCCGTAGGCAGACTAGTCTACATGTTGAGATACGTAATTTCATTAAATACTTGCTTCAGTCAATTTAAAGTTAGATATTTTTATTCAATACTTTTGTTTTGTGATTAGTTAGTTCGAAATACTTTCATACAGACATCCATAACCTAGAGTACTATAAGACGATGATTTGAAACAAAGCATAATATTACAAATTTTCTGTTGACTGTATTTACTAAAAATCTGAATTTAAAAAAGGCTTTTCTTAATTTTTTAGTTAACTCATTATTTCTTTTTCCCATTTTAAATTACGGTCAATTTAAGTGCCAAGATATTTAGGGTTTTAAGAAAAATGATGTGGCTATTTGTAGGGAATGAATTAATTAGTATTTGGTTGTATATCACTATAACAAGAGAATGTCATAAATATAGCGTAAACTGTGTCATTTGTATTGAAAGGAATATTCTTCTAATAGTTTTGATTAAAAGAATATAATTTATGTATGTTATAATGACAAATTATTTTGTTTGTATCGAATAACTGTTAAAAATGTCTAATGCTATACCTTTTATAATAATATTTTCTAATTTCTTCTTTCTTCACGTCGAGAAAAAATTCTATATTATCTCAGGATAGTCTAAGGAGACAGATATTTGTGACCCGTGTATTTTTGTTAAATGTTGGTAGGTAGGGCCTTTCAAGGTTATTTATTAAACATAAAAACGGTTACAATATATTATCCGGCTTTTTCATATTTTGATTAAATCCACTGAAATGTTACCAAATTGAACGCTTTTCTTGTTAACCTACCTACGGTGTTTTTCAAAAAGAAATCATTTTGTAATATAATATAGGCTAAACATACACATATATTCAAATATGTATTTATATTCGCTTCTGAGGATATCGTAAATGCTATGTATATATTTAAACACTGTATTTAAGATATATTTATTTCAAATTATTTAGGATTCATTTCGTTTACAGGGTATTTTTTGTTCGATTTATGTTTATATAACAATGATCGGTGCTCAATTTTACACAGAAACCTCTTTAATTTTTAACAATACAGAAAGAATTAAAAACCGCGCTAAAATTTAAGTAATTGCTAGCATTCATCCAAGTCCATCCAATGTTACTTACGTATTTGCCTCCCTGTTCACTCTGACATAATAAATTTATCCTAATATATGTATAAACCATTGTCTTTGTAATACCACAGCGAATGTTATTGTTAATTCTAAAAATATTACCAAAAAACTACTTATCAATGTAGCTTAAAGTTTTGCACAAAAATGTGTGAAACAGGAACAGACTGGCAAAATTTTAGCAAGAATCCTATATGCCAAAACAAAATGGCGGTCTAATAAAATGTTTAAATATTAGAAGGAACAAAACCTTTTAATAAAGGAAAATAATAAACGACGTAATTTATTTTTTATAGACTATATAAATAAAGTTACGAAAAATAAATAAATTAAGTTCAAAACCTAAAAAAATTAAATAAATTTCTTTACAGAATTAGTAAAAAGTTATTATCAAATAATTATATGCATATATAGATTATGTTATATTCTGTACGAGGGAAGTTATAGGTTAATTTTGAAATAGAATTTTAGAGAACCTTATTTTATTAAATCATCAAGCAGTTTACGTGTTTAAGGAGTATTTTACTTACGAAGTTATGCTTATGTGATTAGATCGTGTTAATGCAGAATATATTTTCGACATTTCGACACAAAATTTAATTAGTGTTCTGATATGGTGTAAAATAAATGTCCCTAAAGATGCAGCATCCAAATGATTTTACCCAGGAAACTACATCCCGCTTTATACTTTAATCTATCTGAAGTATAAAAATAGGTTACGTTAAGTTAGGTTAGGTAAGATTATTCGATTGATATTGATCTATGGAGCCTGACTTAGGATCGTATGACTTGTTTTTCCTTAAGCACTTCGTCGGTTGTGACATGATGCACCTATGTGGTTCTTAACTTACGGCGATAACAACCCACCTCAAAAGGTTGTAATCGCATGTATGCTGCTTCTGTTGAAGTTCAAACTTCTGCCAAGGGAGGATAGGGAAGATTTAACATCTAACAACTTGTATTCTGCTTTTATGATATAGTTTTCTTTTCGAGACGGTTAAATGAGGTTCTGGCTTATTCTATTTAACATCTGATTTTTTGGGAATGCTTATTCAAATTACATCTTGAATATGTAAATGAATCTACAAATTTCAATCTTTACTAGGAACTGTAAATTGGCGTCTTGTTGATTTTGCTTACTACAATGATCTCTGGGTCTCGTGCTAATTCAGATTAAACTCATATTTGTTAAACCACTACCCGGTTGATTATCCTTTTGCCCTCCTCTGTCAATGATCGGCTCCATATCTAGATATTTCACTGCTTCGAGAATGCATTGGACTACACACATCTCTAACGGCGCTCCATTTAACCTGAAAGACCTCCGAGAATTTTCCTTGAACACTGAGATTTACTCTTTCCTCTGCATAGAGATTTGTTCCTAGAGGTGTATCTTTTTATCTATCCAGTTCCCTGAGATATGGTAATCAGTTTGTAAAGCTGAACTCTACAAAACGCCCTCACGAAGTCGATAACGCGAGTAAAAATTTGACAATTTATATCTCATGTCTGTTGTATAGAGATACTGCCTGTATAGGTAAAGGAGCTTCGGGCGTTCTAAGACTATTTCTAAATTCGCACTGTTTCCTTTAAGCACGTATGATATTAAAGTGTATCTTCAGACCATGGCTTATCAAGCTCAAGCTATTATCTTCGCACTATATGTTTTGGGAATTGGTATGAACGTTGATAGTATTTATTTTTAACCGGTATTTGTATGTTACGTAAACGCCAACTGCAGTTGGTTGATTCCTATTAGTTTTAGTATTTCCGCGTGTATTTTATCCACTTTGGAAAAATTTGTCGTTTTTTAAGCGATCGTACCTCATCCTGTGTTTCGGTACACTATTTAATTGTTTAATATGTGACACATTATAATTCTGTTGGATAATTTGTCTATTCCTGCGGTCAGTCAAAGTGATATAAATAGGAAAGATTATGTGTTCCCTTTTTTGTGTATTTACTGTCTATAAGCTACAGGCGTCAATGGGTCACTTTCGAACTTATTTTAACCAAGTGGGGCCTAACGTAAAATGAGGAGTCTCAATATTCGGATAGGTGCAGAGACAAATTGAATTTATATGCACTGCGTTTTGGTAAAATTAAGTGTACCAAAGATTTGACAGTTTACTTCACGTTATCAGGAAAACATACGGTTACTGTTTCTTCTCTGACGTCCAAGAAAACGGATGGTCCAATTTCCGACAATAAAATATTTAAAGGGAAAACCACCAATCGAAAAAGCAACGTTCAAGTACCGAAAGAAAATGGAAAACAGATTAAACGGCGCGACGTGACCATTTTAAGGATAGAGCAATATTAAGATAAGGTGCGAGAAGAATTCAGATTAGTTCGGCAAAGAAGTTATCTTATTTTGGAAACACATTATTATAAAATGTAAAGTGGTCCATAGCATGCTGGTCACGTACTCTTTAACCGCTTATTCTTGCCGGATCACATTTTGCACGTCGTACATGCATGGCTTTTTATCTTTTCTTATACCAGGTTTTATCTCTGTTTTTTCCAGAGCTTGAATGATAGCTACTTTTTAAATAATTACTTATATAGCAAATTGTCGGGTTGAGTGAAACCGAACGCACCGAAAAGAAAGTTATGTATATTTTCATAACTTTGAACATCTATAATTTATCTGTATTTTTAGCTGTACCGAATTTGAAAATTTATTTTTATTATTTCCCCGTATAATAATATATGAGGCAGTTTTAAAATCGAATTTAATCCCTAGAATACAAAAAAAAAACATTCTTATAGAAAAATATGGTATCTATATGAATGTGCTTGTAAAGAAAATGTTAACGCTATAACTTAAAAAAGATCTACCCACTTCTTTTCAAAGGACCCCGCACAACCTTTATGAGAAATGGCTTTCAGTAGATTATTCTGAAAATTTGATATATTGTAGTTCTCAACATTCTAATCAAAAGCTTTTATGATCAGAACTCAATTCTGCTAGTAATGTTTTTATATACTGTGTGTGACATGAAATACTTGCCCAAAAAAAGAACAATTAAATAAATATAGATTCAAGAAAGTTTTTCTTCTGAAATCTAAAACTAAATATATATATATATATATATATATATATATATATATATATATAAATACAAATACAGATTGGTGTTATTTTCTTGGTTTTTAATCACTCTTTAAAGGAAAGGAATTGTTATTGATTAGTCATTTTTATTTCGATTCACATTTCGACCTAGATTCTTTTTCAAAGTCAGGAACGTAAATATATAGGACATATATAGGGTTATTCACGCCTGGCCTATAAGAAGAATCTGTAGAACCAATGAATAGGTTTTTTTGAAAATTTGGCCCTGGTCATAGATACCATAAACTCCCTTTTTAAAATATTTTAAATTCTACGAGATTACTGCTTCTGCCTTAAACCGGTGTCCTGAACATTCTAAACCCTTTTTGTGTTATGTTTCATATACCTAAATTTAACTGTTCTCAAGAAAAAGGCGCTTGAAAATTGACATTTTTGACCATTTAAAGATCTGTAACTCCCAAACGGCCTAGCTTGCAGCGAATGGATTACACTTTCGTATATTGGTTTGAAAGGAGGTCTCAAAATTTTACATTTCTGTCAAACTAAAAATTGGTATCTGGAGATAGATAACTAAAAACTAAAATAGGAAATTGCAATCCATTTCATTCCAAGTTAAGTCATTTGGGAGTTACAGAGCCACAAAGGGTCTAAAAAGTCAATTTGCGAGCGCCATTTTCTCGAAAACAGTTCAAATTAGGTATAGAAAACATAACACAAAATATGTTTAGAATATTCAGGACAATACAGTGCAATAATATATAGGTCATTCCATTTAGGTAGAAATGGTAACACCGCACAATTTAAAATATTTTAAAAAGAGAGTTCGTGTTCATCTATGGCCAAAGTCAAATTTTCAAAGTTCATTGGTTCACCAGATACTTCTAATAGGAATCTGAGCGTGAATAATCTTTTTGTAAAGTAGTATTCGCTAAACATATTTTTTTTACATATTTATTTTTAAAATGTATTTACAAAATATCAACCCAATTTTCGAAGAAAGGCAAAACATATATCTTGGTTTCTAGAAATATGTGTTTTCACTATAAAAGGTACTCCTGTATCCTCATACAGGATGATCTATGTAAAGGCTGTCGCATCGGAGGCACACGTAGAACATAACGACAAATAAAATTATTTCATTTTTTTCAATTGTTTTCGGCAAATTAATATATGAAAATTGCCAATTTCGGATTTTTGAGTGTGAGTAAAATCTAAGCCATCTGATTAGGGAAAAACGAATTGCTCATTCTTATCTAAGTTTTTGTATTTTTTATTTTGCCATCAACTTTTGATCTAGGCAGAATGAAACTTTTAATTCTTTAAAACAATAGAAAAAAATCAATGTCATAAAAAATAAGATAGGAAAGTATAATTCAATTTGCCCAAGTCTCAAAATCTCGAGTTGTCAATAGTTATTGAATCATTTATACTACTGTTATTTTTTATAGTTTTAAGGAATATTTTTGAAAAAAAAATCAAAAAAATAAATGGGAACATTTATAAACAGTTTCATAAAGTACCGCAAATTGTTTTTCCTTTTAGATTAAAATGATTTGGTTCTACATCTATTTAAAATTGATAGTTGTTTCAAAACTCTATGTTTTAAGATGTGAAAAGCGTTGATCAGTTTCCGAGAAAACAGCGAAAAATCTTTTTAAAATACGTTTTGCAAATGCAAATAACTTTTGCAATTTGTAACACATAGGTCTGAAACTTCATATTTGTTTAAATAATTCTACTGCAAACTAGAACAGATAGAAAGCCCTATGAAACATTATTTTGCCCATTTTGACTGGTATTACAATTTTCAATTATTTACAGGACTAAAATTTGCCAAATAAATTTGTTTACAATTATATATACGTTTAACGCATATCTATTTTTGATTTCAGGTAGTACCGACACGCTAGTATGAAGGCCCAATGCCGGTCAAAAATGTTTCATACACGCTTCAAAAGTTTTTTAAAATTCAACATTAACACAGATCGGGGACATTATTAACAACATATTTCCTATTTAACAGTTGTTTTTAACTTTATTCCACAGCTTATAAATTCAGAATATTTTGCACATAAAATATAAAAATATAGTAGTTCATCTGCCCTGTTTCAGCTTTTAATTAAAATTAAAGACAGCACGTATCGCAAATTTATTAAATACGTGGAGAAATACCAGCTACTCTAGTATCAAGTTAGAAACGTTGTACATGATTTTATTTAAAAGTTATTACCCATTGAAGTTAAAAACTAATTAGTATGTTTTTGATGCCGTTTTCGACGTTTTTCTTTGCAAATTTCGATTTTGCAAACAATTACGTATTGCAATAACAGGTTTCTATCTGCCCCCCAAAAAAACTTTTGCATACAAGTTCAACATTTCTGCGAAGTTTTAAATATTATTAAATATTTTAAAATACTCCTTTTTAAGACTTTTTCGTGATATTTTTAAAGATTAATCAACGCTTTTCCACTGGACATATCTCAAAAAATAAGGTTTCGAAATATCTACAACTCTTATAAAAGAAAATTTCAATGTAAATGGAAAAAAAATTTTTGTTTTTTTTATTTTTTTTTCGCTATAGGTATTTATATGTTCCTCTATTATTTTTTAAAAATTAAAAAAAAAATACCACCGATATCACATCATCTAAGCTGACATACATTTTAATCGGATTTTGGCTAAGATTTTATCGTCGCACTATTTAATATGTTTTAAAAGTTCCCGATAGAATTATTTAGAAATGTACTAAAAACTTAAAATTTGTATGTTCGACACTGGCACGGGTTACGTATACTCTATTGTTTTATTTAAAGTAATATATTCTCGGTAGTGTAGAAGTTTGATTATGATTCATTTTTGGTCTTCAGAGAATTTTAATCAGTACATCGAAATCTTCAACTTACATGTTATCAAATTTGGCAATTAGAAACTTTTTATTCTAATTCTCAGACATTAACAGTTATGTATTATATGTTGTGTATTATATAATAAGGGTGGATAACTCATCAGAGCCACAACTTCTATCCCCATTGACAACATTTCTTACTCTATGCCACCAACCAGCCTATCATTGCAAAATCAGCGATAATACCACCTAGGACTACTTCTCTTAATCTGGCGATAGTAGGCTATTTCTTTGAAATGGCACCCTGAATGCTGAAATGATAGGACAAACACAAAATAAATGTGATACGCTCTGATCTTCTTGTTCTCAACTCGCCACCACTACATATCGTGATAAGGCAGCTCTAATTCCCTAGAATAATAGGCATAAGAAAAAAAGGCATAACAGAAGAATAAGAATATAATTTATTAATGAGAGTCGCAATTTTAATCAAGATGAAAGAATTTTTAATTAACGTTTTCCAAGTTGCTTAGGAAAGGAATTTGAGGGAATTTTCAACTAAATTTCCTGTTGCCGAAAGTGTAAATCAGGACCAAAAGTAAGATCATTATAACATTCAGTAGAAAAACAAGAGCAAATTATAAAGATCTTAATAAATTAGAGGTCTGAGATTTTGAGTAAAACTTATATCGAACAGGTTCTACCGAATTTGCTATTAAACCTAGATGAGAAAGTATTTAAATTTGCAAGTATATATGATCCCTTCTGTTACATAAATATACATTTTTGCATTTTATAAAATCGGTCCTTTATCCGGAACTTCCCTCGTTATGAATCTTTCCTTTTTTTAGGAATAGTGAAGTGTGACCCAATTTACTTCAGCAAATAGTCATTTAATAACACATATTTATATACTATCTTTCAAACATTTTCGTTAGGTGCCATTTTGTTCGACCATGGATTCGTTCCAATATTTTACTACTTTCTACCTATGCCGCCTTTGATTTTTGGACATAATTTTAACAAAATTTTAAGACCGCCATTTCTTTCGTCATTTTGAATTCGTACCAGTTTATTCCTATATCACTTTCAATTCAATAAAAAAAAATTTTACATTGATTTTTATATATTTTATTTGGATGGCATTTTAAATATCACAATTTTGCTAGTTAGGTATTCTCTATATCACACTTAATGCTTGCACAAAATCTGAAATTAATCTAATAAGAAGTTTTTTTGATTTTTTAAAATGTTACCAGTTCATTTCTCATTTCAAGGTAGTAGATTTTTAGCTATGCCTCAAACTGACAGATATTTTACTAAGCTACCATTTTGTTTTGCCACCTTGGATTAGTAACAAAATTTTACAAGTCGATTTCTACGTAATATTTGTGCAACATTCCAGGTAAACTAAATGAGTAGTTTTTTAGTAGAAATATATTTAACATTTCACTAGGCTGCCATTTTGTTTCGTCATATTGGATTTTTACCAAAAGGTAACCATTTCATCGCCTTATTGATGCAAAATTTGATGCCAATCCTATAGATAGTTTTTGAGCTATGCCACGTATAGAGAGAATTGAGAAACCATGTTGCCTCTCTATTAAACTCCCTGTGTTTCTCGTTCTTCCAAACAGTTGACAGAAGCAACCAGACGCTAAGGGTTGGGGATGTTTGTAGTGACCTTTTGTTCAAATTGGAATACCTCAGGGAAAAGTTTTATTCAATTAATTCTTAACAAATATCAAAATCACGGGTGGAAAGGTAATATCATATACTGATGATACGGTAGTCGAATTTACTGTGGACACTTAGGAAGAAGTGTTAAAATTAACTAAATTAGGTATTACTGAAATTAACTTTTAAATTAACTTTATACCAAAACTAACTACATAGCAAATTTTTTAACTGTGGCAATCCGCCTTAATTTCCGCAATATAAAATTGACGATTGAGAAAATGAAATTAACAAGGTTGAATTCACCAATTCCATAGCTACTTATGTATAGTATGTAACCCTAAATATAACCCTTGTCAATATTACTTAAATTTGTTCGGCCATATTTCGTCAAACGCATCCTTTTCCTTTTAGCGTAAAGTAATGGGTACGTTCAGGCGGTCCCGTTGAATAAAGCCAGCCTACGCCTACGATATGTCCAAAAACTATTGACATATTACATCAAAGTTTTAGATTTGTAAGTGTAAGTGAGACGAATAGAAATATTATTGTAGGCCGCTACTCAGCCTTTCAAACGTCTGAGACCAAACATTTAGGTATTAGCATTGACAAGCATCTCAAATGGAAGCATCACATAATGACACTATCTAAGAATATCAGAAAACTTCACAAATTTTATACTTTCAGAAACAAAACGGAAATCACAGTTTTAATCAGTGTTTAAAAAGCTATTGTTAAATCTTTACTTAGATATACCATACTCATTTGGGGTGGCTTGTAGAACAATTCCCTCAAACAGTTAAATATTGTTCAAAATTTCATATTAAAGATTATTTACAAAAAAAAGATTGCCCCCTACTGAAATGGTATATAACAGGAAAGTACTAGCTAAATGTATGATCTCTGTATATCTTTAACACGTGTATACTACTCAGAAAAATAAATATCAAAAAAAATTACATACAACACTCATATGCTACAACAAATTACATAGGAATCTTACTTAATTGTACCATTAGTCTTAATCTAAGATGCTTAAATTATTTAGCTTCGAAAATCTATACAATAACATTCCAACTGGAATAAGATCACTGCCTAACTTAAAAAATTAATTCATTTTTTGAATGTAAAATTTTTATATTTGAAAATATGGACAAATTTTTTAATCTGGTTTAACTCATTTTTATTTCCGATGCCTATTCTTTTACCTTTACTAATATTTTAACATTTTGTTTTGTAAATTTTGTTTTTGTTTATTATGTGCTTTTGTTATTATTCATTTACTATATACATCTATAAAATATATGAAAAACTGCTCATAGCACATACAGTTGTTAAGTCACCCAAGTGCTAATTATAATAAAATCTTTGATATTATAAATGTTTATAATAATATAAAATGTAAAACATTGTAAACAATATCATTAATGTATTATTATTCATACTATTATTATAAGATGAATAAGTTAAAACTGTTTTGCAGTAATTGTAGTGAGTAAATGAATAACTACCCTATTTGTGACTCAAATAACATACACTGAAGCGACGTACTTTTACCGAAATTGGTTTTAATCTCAGAGAACAGAATTCTAATAACATTAGCATGATTTCAAATTTTGATTGCGACTAGAGTTTGTCTGCAGTGCTTGGAAATTATCCCCCGTATAATTTCCATTAAACAGTGATAACTGCATCTCCGAAAGTTATCCATGCCCGTTGTTTGTTTGCTTTGCCTCACTCTATCCATCGAGCTTTTCCTTGCTCTAGCGAACCGTGAAACGAGTTTGCTATGTTGCCGCCGTGTGTCTCTCATGAAACAATGTCAATTTGCTAATTTTCTATGTGTAGTAATTTAGTTTTTTTGTTCTTTGAAGCTTAAAATACTACGAAGTCTCTTCTATTTTTCAGAAAATCTGTAAAATATAGTGAAACGAAAGTTTCACTTCACTGTCTTACTCTATCTCCTACATAATTCTGCAAACTGGCACGAATCTTGATCATCCCTTTTCTGATAGAAATAGATTTTATGCAAAACCGCCATTCAGTTTTGTTTTGTAAGCGAAGCACCCTGTACTACCCTTATTTTAAGTTCTGAAAAATAAAACTTTGAGAAATTTAAAGATACGGGCATACGTTTTCTGTAATGCATTATATTGCTTTTTTATGTATTTATATACATTACTTTAAGATTTCTTTTCAGTAGAAATTTTTAATATTCTTGTCAAGTTTTCAACTTCTTTTAACAAACGTCGGCCCCGAGCGTTGAGCTACGCAGCAAACTCTCAATGGATCCCAAGTTAACGTAATACAATAGAAAGTTGGGATCTATTTATGGTTAAATTTATTTTACAATGAATGGATAATCTATTCAAAGTATTTTGTCTTTGTCTATAATGAACAAATAAATCTTCACAGCCACATCTGTGTTAACATTAGCGGAATCAATCTACCGGAAATTTTAGTTAAAAAGGAACTGCTCTTTCCTCAGGTTTTTTCTTGTATACATATTTTAGAGACATCACAGAGGAAGGGAGTCCTGAGTTCTTGTATTGAACAACGATCGGAAGATCTTTTTTTACTTTTGTAAAAAAATGTCGTTTTTGACATTTTTGATTCAATAGATAAATATAGTGGTTTCTATTGGTCCGAACGGAACAAAAAAAAGCAATTTCTTCCTTTTTAAATTTTGATAAAGATTGCGTTTTCAGTGATCTATGCCAATAAATAAGGTACAACACAACAAAAACCCCATTACAAAAATTTTCGAATTTTCTCTCTCATAATTTTACTTGTTAATAAATTTTGGAAAAAACTGAAAATATAGTTTTAGTGGTCTGGTCACTAATAAGCATACGAACTTATAAACATAAGTATTGCCTTTATATCTAATAGAACGACTAAAAACTGCATTTTGTAATTTTTGTGCAAACCAGCGAAATTAAATGGATTTATTGTTTTAAATGTAGGTTTTTCATTCTCTTTAAAATGACACTAAAAAACATTTTATAGTTCCCAAAGTTTTATTTTTCATTGAAATAAATAATATTTTGATTTCTTTTTGTTGTAAATATATATTTTAATAACTAGATGTAGAGAAAAAAGCTATTATACTCAAAACAAAAACATTACAGGAGCTTATTTTTAAACAAAAAAAAAATAATATTCTATTTTGAAATAAAATTAATTTTATTTCATTTTTAAATAATAATTTTTCTAAAAACACGGTAAATTATTAGTGGTTTAAATATAAAATAAAATGAACTTTATTAAAATTAATATTTTTTTTGTTTAAAAATAAGACTTTGTGATTATTTGGTTTTTCCTTAATTTCAGTCTCTATTTTCTCTACATTTAATCATAAAAAACTATTTTTTAATAAAAATAGGTTTTTTTTTCTTTAAGATTAATTCAATATATTGATATGACTTTAGTGCTAATTACTTCATAATGTTTAGTGCTAATTACTTCAGTCTTTAGTGCTAATTACTTCGTTTCGATTAGTATACCATCTCTCCTTATTCTCAAGCGGAATCGGCAAAAAAATCGTGGTTTGAGGGAAGCTGTTCATTAAATGTTGCATTTTGTAATATTTGGAATTTTCAAGTGCAGTTCTTTCTGAGTAATTTTGACCTTGGTTTACTGTATTTTATTGTGCTTGGACAATTATGAGAAACTCAAGTTGACCTACGTTTTTTGAGTGATCTAGTTCAATGGTTTTTACTCCTTTATAATTAGGCATTAATAATCATTATAAATCTCTATTATTTAGGTTTTACTGGGCTATCTAGGTTTAACCTCGACAAAAGAATTGAATGCAAATTTTGAAAAGCATGACAAGGAAACTTATTATTTAAAAATTTCGACCCCTGTAATTTTTAACAAAATTTGTTGTTTAAATCTTTAGAAAAGTAATTGCATCTTTGTTTTTATATACCACTTCTGACTTAGGCGGAAACGAAACCGAAAAAGCGAAATTTAAATATTTTATTTAAGGGCAATTGTGGCCCGTTTTCACCTTATTTATCACATATAGTAAAATTGACGTCGAAATATCGAGGTAAAAATCTGAACTTTATATTTGCAATTGTAATCTTGCTTCGAAAAATTTCATAAACATTTAGAGAAAGAGAGCTCGCTCCTCTAGAGTCTTGCATTTCTTTAGCCTTGCTCTGATAATTGCAATCAAAGCTTATACATCGTAATTCTCTTTTAATCTAAAAGTTTGAATAATTTTCGCAAAATTATATTTGGATAATTCGCATGTCGGTGAATTCCTGAATGTTGATAATAACTCAAACATCATTGGGACCAATATAAACAATTCGTGTTAAAAACTTTAAAACTTTTCCGCATTTTGTGGCTCATACATGTCCAAATTTTAAATTAGTTATACTTAGAATCATGTGAGATATATTTATTAATCCTTTGAACATGTTTTTCTTTAAGATTTTAGTTCAATATATTGATAATTAGTAACACAAACAACAAAATATAATCATATTATGAAAACAGCTTACTTTTTAGACTTACGTTGTCTGTAGTGCTAATTACTCCATAATGTTTCGATTAGTATACCATCTCTACTTATTCTCAAGCAGAAACGGCAAAAAAATCGTGGTTTGCTGGAAGCTGTTCATTAAATGTTGCAATTTGTAATATTTGGAATTCTCAAGTGCAGTTCTTTGTGAGTAATTTTGGTCTTGGTTTACTATATTTTATTATGCTTGGACAATTATAGGAAACTCAATTTGACCTTTAGAGGTTGGCGTATGTTTTTCTGAGTGATCTAGTTACAGGAGACGGGTCAATGGTTTTTACTATTTATTTATAAATAATATATATAGTTATAAATCTCTATTATTTAGGTTTTACTGGGCTATCTAAATTTAACCTCGACAAAAGAATTGAATGTAAATTTTGGAAAGTATGACAAGAAAACTTATTATTTAAAAATTTCGACCCCTGTAATTTTTAGCAAAATTTGTTGTTTAAATCTTTAGAAAAGTAATTGCATCTTTGTTTTTATATACCACTTCTGACTTACCCGGAAACGAAACCGAAAAAGCAAAATTTAAATATTTTATTTAAGGACAATTGTGGCCCGTTTTCACCTTATTTATCACATATAGTAAAATTGACGTTGACATATTGAAGTAAAAATCTGAACTCTATATTTGCAATTGTAATCTTGCTTCGAAAAATTTCATAAATATTTAGAGAAAGAGAGCACGTTCCTCTAGGGTCTTGCATTTCTTTAGCCTTGCTCTGATAATTGCAATCAAAGCTTGTACATCGGTAATTTTCCTTTAATCTAAAAGTTTGAATAATTTTCGCAAAATTATATTTGGATAATTCGCATGTCGGTGAATTCCTGAATGTTAATAACAACTCAAACATCATTGGAACCAATATAAACAATTCGTGTTAAAAACTTTAAAACTTTTCCGCACAATATGCATTGTGGCTCATACATTGTCCAAATTTTAAATTAGTTGTACTTAGAAATTTGTAAGATATGTTTTATGTTATGTTAATTCTTTGAGCAATTTAAATAATTTTTTAATTTTTAATTTAAATATTAAAGTAGCTATTGTTTCGTTAATATAGTTTAATCAATTCAAATTATGTTAATATTTATTGATTCTATTTTTATGCCAATAAATTCTAAAACTATATTAATTTTAATAGCAAATAACGCATCTATTTTAAACAAACCAAACATATAACCCAAGCGATGGTGACAGAAAAAGGAGGGTCATAAGATATACTGAGGAAAGAGGCGTAAGGCGTTAGGTAGATAGAAATTGCTGTAATGAAAATTGCTGTTACGTGTTACCAATCAGAATATATGATATTTACCTGCCAGGTAGAACATCACCAGAATTCATAAGGTACACAAAAAAGATATCCAAGTAGCCTAATTTGAAAGACATACAATATATGTGAAAAGGTATTTGTGTAACTTTTCAGAAAATTTTCGATTTGATTGATTGTCAAAAACCGAGAAGTCGAGATTCTTATTGAGATAACTCAGTTACACGACTAAAAAATTGTTTTTATATATAAAAGGGAGGTCATCATCATTTTTTCGATGTCGCCTGCATCTGATAATTTAGATATGTCCTTTGACAAGCGCACCCAAGTAGCACCATTTTAAGAGCAGACAATGTAAGCTTAGAAATTTCTTGATTTATTAAAAGCCCATTGACAGAAGTCAAAAAATCAAGATTCTTAGTGAGATAGCGGATTTAAAAAAACGTGCGGTAAACTTGTTCGCGTAATTCTGCCTTTTTTCCAATACGCTTTCTATGGGATCACTCCTGCACTATCCTGAAAATTCATCCTGATCAAACCCTCCCGGAGGAACAAGGTCGAATTTTTTGAAGTCGGTCAAAAACATGTGCAATTTTTGTGAGACTAGAGGTTAACCCCAACTCGACATTTATTTTCAAAGTTATATTCTTTAGGGTTACATTATTTATTAAAATTATTTCGCTTACCGTAAACTTAAACTGCTCTTGCTTTTTGCAGCAAATTTGCTTAACTTTGGACGTTTATATTTCAATTTATCACTAAAATATAGGATTTAAACGCATGTCAAACTTTTCTCGTTGCGTGGTAATCCCTAATTTAATTATTATTACTTCCCTGATAAAAACAAAGTATTATAATCGTGTAAATTCACCCTCCGAGATTTTTGCAGATCTTCACGTTTCAGGGTGCCTAGATGCCGAAGAACATGTTTTCTCAATTTCGTAGATCCATCTACTAACATATATAGCTAAAAAACTACTTATCAAAAAATCATGGTCATATGGGGATGACCTAGTAATATGTTGCTAAAAATCTAATATAGCGGAACAAATGGCGGCCTAGTGAAATGTTAACAAAAATTAATTATCCAATTTACTTAAAATTTGGACAAAAATCAAGTACTACGTAGAAATCAACAGCCAAAATTTTGGTGGGAATCCAAGATGTCCAAACAAAATGGCCTCCTAACAAAATATTTTAAAAATCGGCCTATCAATTATTTATATTGATTTTAAATATTGTGCGAGAGCCAAGTATGGTTCTCGATAATATTTTGCTAAAAATCTTATATAGCAGAAAAAATGGTGGCCTAGTGAAATGTTAAAAGATTGTTACTAAAAATTTAATTATCCAATTTTAAAAGTTCGCGGCATAGCTAAAAAACTACTTACCTGATTGACTTCAAATTTTGGTTAAAAATTAATTGTTTACCTTAAATTTTGCATAAAATTGAGTGTTACAACTAGACTTGTGACATTTTGGTACGAATCGAAGATAACAAAACAAAATGGCGACCTAAAAAAAATTTTAAAGCTATCAGCCTGAAAAGAAAAAGGTACTTATTATATTCATTTCAAACTTTGTGCAAGCACTAGGTGGGATATAGAGATAAACTGGTAGAATTGTGGAACGAATTCAAGATGGTAAAAATAAACGAGAGTTAAATAAAATGTTTAAATATCGATTGATAATAAAAGCTTTAAAAAGCTTTAATTTTTGCAGAAAAATTAAATGTGATATACAGATAAACTTACTCGAATTCGACATGACGGAGTAAAATGGCGGTCTTAAAAAAATCAGTGTAAAAACTAATTTTATTGTTCAATTTAAATTATGCCCAAAAATCGAGGCATAGGCAGAAATTGTTTAGTACCAATCCAATATGGTGGAAAAAAATTTTTAAAAAGACAGTATATAAGTGTTATTAAATGACTATGTGCAGAAGTAAATTGGGTCACACTTCATTATTCCTAATAAAAGAAAAGATTTAAGCTTCACAGGCTTCCGGGTAAAGGAAATTTACTTATTTTTTAAATCGCAATTGACTTTTTTACTTTAAGAGGATTACAAGTGAGCTTGTCTCTTATTATCACCCCCATTTTATGGATAAGGAAAGCTTTTAATGGCCCCTGTTAATGTTGTCCCACATGTCAGGTAAATATCATATATCCCGACTCGTAACAATTAACAGCAATTTTCATTATAGCCATTTTGTTTGTCTACCCAAAAAAATGTCCTCTCCGCTCCTCCTAATAATATAAGTATTTCCAACTGTACTTCAAACAATTATATAATTTTTAATGTCCCTGTTAATGTTGTCCTAATGTCAGATAAATATCATATATTCGGACTCGTAACAGTTATCAATAATTTCCGTTATAATCATTTTGTTTGTCTACCCAGAAAACTGTCGTCGCCACTCCGCCTAATATTATAAGTGGTTCCCACTGCGCTTGATACAATTCTATAGTAATTCTATTTCTAAGGGTCTGTACCCACTTAACCCTCATGCCGATACAAAACGTGTTAGGATGAAGTTGATGTATGCGCAACCCGCGCCGTCTTTCCAGTTTTTCCAACTTTAAAATTCAGGATATACTTTACAATACTTTCCTCTTTTGCAGAGCGGAGATTTATCGATTGCATTAAAATTTTTCTATGATTTATTACAGACGAAAGTGTATGCGAAAAAGATTATATTATTTGAGGCAGAAAAAATAGTATTTTAAAGTACGATAACAAAATTAGTATAATGTAATGCACATTAAAGTATGATTTACGTAATAACCTATTAATATTAGTGGTTTATCGAGAATGACAAAAATTAACGTACTGAAACCTTCCATAGAAAAACCAGTTGTTGCCGATCGTCTGTAAAATAGAGGCTTTCTGCTTAAGATAAAACAGGTTTAATTTTTATAAGTTATAAATTAAGAGATAGTTTGTTCGAAAAGAAAAAAAATTAAGGCAGACAATCGTGCGTTATTTAAGTTTAATAATAGTGTATAAATTAAATTCTTTAAATAGATAATTATGCAAATTAAAGTCAACTAGTGGCTAGACGAGTACAACTAGCGCCAAATTTAGTGTGATGTTGTGTTTTAAGTTTGGAGCTAGTTGTTGCATTCGCCTAGCAACTATTGTACTGATGAAGAACATAAGTCAGAAACACGTGTCGATGGTTGACCCTACACAAACAACTTATCAGAAAAATTGAAGTCTATGCTTTCAAAGCATAATGTCATTATTTGTCATAAAACCCAAAATGTATTAAATTCTCTTAATACCGCATTAAAGAATGAAGAACCAGAAATAAAATAAATCAAACATAGTTTATTCAATTCCGTGTTTAAATTGTTCTAAAAAATATATCAATACTTAGAAAACATTAAAATTAAAGACAATTATATTAAAAATTCATAAGTGCATAAGCATGAACATACGAGAAAATATAAAAAGTTCAATTTCAATGCAACCGAAATTTTAGCACAAGATAGAAACTAGCATTTTCAAAGGAGTGATAGAAATAAAAAGAAAGATTGAAGTAGTTATTGATAAAAAGTATATTTGTGGTTAAATATATATTTTAACCTAATTAAATAAACAGAGAGCAATTCATATTCAAAATCTTCTCATCCCTGTATATATATGTATATATATATATATATATATATATATATATATATATATATATATATATATGTATATATATATATATATATATATATGATTTTCATGTTTTTATAACTATTTGTTTAATGGTATATATATATATATATATATATATATATATATATATATATATATATATATATTTATATACATGTATATATATATATATATATATATATATATATATTTATATACATGTATATATATATATATATATATATATATATATATATATATATATATATATATATATATATATATATATATATATATATATATATATATATATATATATATATAAATATACCATTAAACAAATAGTTATAAAAACATGAAAATCATGCATTGCATGTGGTCCGAATATAAAGTTCATTCATTTTTTTGCGTTGTTGTTACTCCCCCTAGCGGCCAACTTTCGAACTTGAAAATAATTTACAGTGATTTCTCTTGGCCGATTTACTTATAAATGTTTTTTCCTTAAGGTCTGTCATTAACGGTTCCCGAGCTACAGCCGACGTCTTATATAACTGGGCCACCCTGGACAGATATGTATGTAAAAAAAATTTGCGCCAACGATAACTTGTGAACGGTCAAACCGATTTGTTTCAAATTTGCACCAAAAATAGTCTAGGTCAATATCTTCGAAATTAAATTTTGGTTGTTATGGGCGTAGATCTTCGAAAATTTTAAAAGATATAAAATGTAATGTATATAAATATAAAATATTTTGGGAAGGCATAAATAGACAACAGTCAACTCGATAAAAGAAATAGTAGGGGTAAATGACATCAAAAAATTATGGAAGTCATTGGCTAAATTTTTTCGATTATATTTAAAAAAAAAACTTAATATATCTAAAAATGGCGAAACACCTAAAATTTATTTTATTTTTTGTATTTAAAGAATTTATTATCTAGTATACATGGTAGCCCAAAAACGATGAGAAAAAACATGTCAGATTTCTTTTATTCCTTTGTATATAAAAACATCTGTTTCAATTACACAAAATAAACACGCTAAGTTAAACACGTCATTTTTTTTGTAAAAAAGAAACATTTGTTTAACTATACAGGGTAGCTCTAGAATGATACAACAGCCATCTGAAACCACGAACTTCAATAAATTTACCTCCTCAAGATATTTAACTACGTTATATTTAAATTTTATTGAAATCAGTTTACACGTTTTCAGTTTTTTTTATTACCGTAACAAAGTCTACACCAATGAAAAAATTAAATACACAATATTAATTCTCACTTTGGCTCAAATCTAAAAATGTCGATGTCGCGACAATTTATAGTCTTGTTTTAAACGGCCGCATTCTCCCTTTTTCTTTCGAAACATAGTGTTTCGCGGATTCATTAGTCGGAAATCTGGCAACCTTTTGAGATGTCTGTTTTTGATATCAATTTTAGTGACTAAATTGTTTCCAAAACATCCATTTATGCACCTTCTACTCGCAAAATATAGCTGTATAACAAAAACATAAGTACTGGTTCTAAATCGATCGAGAATATTATCATTAGTAATACGTTATTAAAGTGTAATACAAACAGGTGAGAGAGCAAAAAGCGCTTTACGGTATAGAATTTAACCCGCTTAAAATGAATATGGTGCACGTATGCAAACCCGCCTAAAATGCCGGGTGCAAATGCGTTAAAATTGCCCCCTTTAAAAATTTCAGACATGCCACGCCGCATAAAACAAAACATGGCACAATTCCTCTTGAATATTTTGAGACTTCCTATAGGGGAGTTTATGCAAAGGTGTGTCCTAAAGTATTCTTGCAACAAAATCTTTAAAGTATCTTAGTTGTCGTGTCTTTACTGTTGATTTTCTCACAGTGTCTCAACTGAACCAATTTTGAATGTGAAATTTCAGAAAAGATTAAGAAATTTGGAAAAATAAACTCCAAGAAGCTGTTGCTTAAAACTCAACAAAGTTCTCTTGATGACCGAAAGAACTGTATTTTTCCAAAACATTTGTCAGTACTGTGAATTATCTATAGGTGAGAAAAACAGCATTCTTAGTCTAAACACCATAGAGACAGTTTCGAGGATAAAAATGTGCAATAAAAATAAATTAACTTGCTAGCTAACTCTTAAACTTAAGCACTAAATCTAAAGTTATAATATGTATCTGAACGCTTGTGCTTAAATCTTAAGGTTTAACCTATTTTTGTTATTAAGAAAATGCAAATAATAGCAGTTTCTACAAACTTTTCGCAAAGCAACCTGCCAGTTTAATTTGAGTGTTGTTATCTCTTATATTACGTCTGTTAATATGCTTTTTATTTTTGCATTCCTATTTCTATCTCTCTGGCTGATACCTAGAATTATTTTTTCCATCACCCCTTGGGTGGACCTCAATATTTCTCCCATGTAATTGATTTATTTATTGCGGTATTCATTCCATATAATAACAATGAAAACATACATATTTCCATATTATTATCTGTAAATGGTCGATATTACTCAAGCCTCTTCCTCATCCTGTCTGGTTAACAGTAATAATTTATAAGTAAGACGATTTGTTTTTATCCCTGCAGATAATTGGTAAAGAGGTGAATAGACTTATTGGTCGATTATTTACCCAAGTTCGAAACCCTACCATTGAAGTTGAATGGTAGGATAATTTTCTTCAATACCTTGGGCCATGTTGTTAAACAGGATTCTAAGTTCTTCCAGAGAAATATCTCGCATGTTATCTTGTCTTCGCCCAGTGACCTTCCATTTTTCATTTGTACAAGAACTTATTTCATTTTTTCGCCGTAACTCCTATATTTCTTTTCATCGATAGTCACTCAATACAGACTCTTTTATTTCCACTCTCAGTATTAGAAATTTTGGAAAATCACCTGAAATTTAAGTAAGTTTCCCCCTTTTTTGTTGAATACTAGAACCATATCTGGTTGAATAAGGTTTTTATCGTGGAATCTGATATCAATTCATTAGTTTATAGTTTAGTAATTATCTTAATAATTTTATTTAAAAAAATCCTAATATGCCCTAGCTGATATCTCGTAATGCATCTTCCAGATATTTGAGTTGGTCTTGTCTTAGTAGGCTCCCTATGTTGCATAGTGGTCACTAACGGTTAATCTCGCTCTCTAAATGTATTCAAGTTGCTACCCTAAATTAAGGGTACACAGAAATATTTAAAGAGGAGAAAATGTTAGTCAGAGCTACATCTTAACCATAGCCAGTACAACCCACATAACACAATTACGACGAAGAAAATTGCAAAAAAAAAGTTTGCAATTTTTGTTTGATGTTTGTTCAGATTTGCTTCTGTTATATTTAAAAAATAGGTATCTGTTAGCTAAGTTCAACGAAGAAGTAATTTCAAAAAAATCATTTGGGGTTTTGATCTATGAAAAGGTCGGTTGAAACTATCTGAAGTGTTTTTTGTAAAAATGCAATAATTTTCGTCAAGTTCGATATCGCCAGATTTCTGCTCCTATGAAAGGTAACGAATCTGATTTGTTGAAAGTGCATCTCAACCACTTATCTACGAATATTTATTTATTTTATATGAATTTCCTAATTATACATTTTTGCGGTACAATCGTTCATAATTTTAAGATCTAAATGGAATCAAAGAAAGTGATTTTTTCAAATATATACCTCAAAAAATGATATTAAATGATATTTACCCCCGTGGTATGTCCAAACATAAAAAAAATATATTAAGAAAGTGAGTTTTGGGAATTAAAATTATTAACTAAACAATAAAATTTAAAGGAAAAATAATCAACCTGAAAATCCTAAAATATGTGCGATTTTAAGCGCAGTGCCGTTTATATAGTTAATAAGAAAAAAAATCATATAAAAATGAGCATAAAAAATACAATAAAAAAATTAGTTTATAAATTTAAACCGACTTCGAAAAAGCACTTAAAAATAAAAAATTACATTTAAACGACCTTAAAATGTTGACTTATAAAATCGGCGTGGAACTAATAAAGAGTAATAAATGGACAATTCTTTAGATATCATGAAATACATGGCTGCAGATGTTAGTTTGACATCGACTTCAAAAGTCAAATTTTTAAGGTCATTTAAAATAGCATTCATTTAAAATCAAAGGAATTATAGTGCAATTATATGTAAGTATTGGATAGAAGGAATTAATTGTCATTATCAAAAGTTAAACAGTTGTCGATATTTATTAGTGATTAAAATAGAACAAAAATGGAACCACTTTGTCGCAATTAATAGTAATGCGAAAACGTACATTTGTCTGGCGTTATTATGGTAAACGTGTTCACGGCTCACGGAAGGTTATTTATCGGCCTGGGTCATGAAATTAACGGGAAGGGTCAGGCTTATAAACAAAACGCCGACAAATTGCCTCCCTTATTAATATTAATTATAGGGGATGATAAATTCCCTCTTCACTGGCTTTTTGACCGGCATTGCCGTCGCAAAGATATCGTCGCATTTTGTAATGTAAGCTCTCATTTGTTTGGATTTCTTTGACGACGTTATCGCTCTAATAATACGAAAAAGAACAGGAGGGCAAAAATTAAAATAAATTCTAAATATAAAGTAGATGCGGAAAGTTACGATAATGATAAAAGCAAGCAACTATGATAAGCGATATATAAACTACTGCTCATAAGAAGTAGATAATTGACTTCTTTAGGGTTAATTTGAAGAGACATATTGCCAAAAATAAAAGAGGTATCGGCATGCGCTTACTAGCATAAACGAATCATAGAATCATTATTTTTGAAAGAGACAGTCTCACAATATTTCCCAAATTAATACATAATTTTTTTCATACAAAATGTATGAGTTAAATAAAACAATAACAGCTTTCTTGGACAAATTTTATAAAGTTTTATTACAAAGCCAACGTTTCGGCACCAATTTGTCGCATCATCAGAGCAAGTAAATTAAGATTCGTTAGGTACTTCGCAGTAACATGAGTGGTGTTGACAATCAACTCAAAAAACAAACGAAAAACATGCGACAGGCATGTCAAGGTTCATATATGTTTTTAAAATATTCACCGCCCAAATCCTCACACATAATTTAGCTACACTCCGCCCGCCATTTATAACGTTTTAGGATTGAGCGAAGGTCCTACTACGGTAAAAGAAATACAGATTACAAAATTTCGCTGGAAACATCATCTTCTGATGAACTTTGTAGAATATCTCAACGCGATTATCTCTTTCAATTGCTTATTACTTTATTTAAAGAGGACGATGGTGATCAACCAATCTTTGTCGCGAATTACCAGCAAACTTCAACAAAAGCGGCAAAAAGTTAAACGTAATATATTTAATTTTCTTACTAGAGCATGGTCAGATGGAAATGGTACAATTATTATTAAAAAACGCCCTACTGAATTCACGCTAAAAAGCTTGGTTGACTGTCTAAAACTTTTGATGAAACAACACAACTTATAGAAACAAAAGAGGAGTTGCTTTTACAGGATCTGCTGAAACATACTAATAAGTATGTATTTTATCATCGTTTGTTGCACTTCAATTAATAGGAGTTGACAACACTATAATTTGGCGCAATCCTCGACCATCATCTCCAAGATTTTACAGATCAATTATCCACAATGCTATTAAAGTCGTGGTAGGAGGCACACATATTGAAAATCAAATTAAACAATTAGTTGCTAGCCTTTGTAATGAATTTAAAATAACATACAACTTAATATATAGTATAATAGATGGAAAGGTATGTAATGCGGTCATTTCAACAAAATCAGCACAAAAATATTAACTTTTTTTTAACATCAATATAAATGTTTTATTTGGTTTTTCTTATTATTCGCAAAAATCCGTTCTAAACTGTTACTCATAACAAGAGGATCACTCACTCTTTTGAGGTAAATTTAAAAAATTTTAAGTAAAATATTTCGAAAGTCAAAAGTAGTGGAGGAAAAAATCTTTATGAATATAATATTGTCATAACGTGTAATACAGATTTATAAGAAAAGCATGATCTTTTCTCCAGGTTTTTACAAAAATATTTAACATTTCTCCTTTAAAATATTTTTCACGAGGGTAATCTAAAAAAAAGGCCTTTCTCAGTTTTTGTACATTTTGAAACCATATTTTTTAATTTTGCCAATACAATATATTATATTCAATGACATAAACATATGAAAAGTTTAACATATTAACAGTTTAATTAATACGAATATTTTGCCAACAGGACAAAATATTAGGGATAAGTGAGCGCTCCTCCTTATATGTTCGTCCCAGTATGTTGCCTCTCGTAATTCCTTACTTTCATTAATATCATTGTTTTCCGCATATACCTTATATTAAGAATTTATTTTTCACTCCTGTTATGGTTTTTATTATTGAAGCACATTGCTAGATAATGTCGTCAGAGATCCAAACAAATAAGAGCTTATATTGCAAAATGCGAAAACATTTTTGGGCTGGCTACGCTGGTCGAGAGTATTATCCCAAATAATTAATATAATAAGGGCAACTGGTTGACTTTTGGTTTATATGCTTGATCCATCTAATTAATTTCATGACACAGCCCGTGAACCGTGAACACGTTTAACATAATAACGCTAGCTAGACATTAGGTTTCTTCTGTTACCTGTAGTAGTAGATATCGACATGAAGACCTGCTTATCATATTAGTCACTAAAACCAAAATATTGATTTAGATATGTTCTGTCTATTTACCTATATAGAAATTGAATCAAAAAAGGATGGCCTTCCATCGCAATCTAATACAAAAGTAATCGGGTATTAAGAACAGTTTTTGCATTGAATATATTAGACGTTATCCTAAAAGATAATATAATAACCTGAGTCCAGAAAATAGGTGAGTTGTTCCTTTCATTCATACCACTACAGACAAAATACAAACAAATCAATTCAATCTGCTGTATCTGAACACCATCATCCAATTTAATAAATGTAAAAAATTATGGTCTATATTTATATATTAATTCAAAAAATGTCAATAAATATTCGGACTATGGTTTATACTTAGAAAACGACCCTAACGCTTGGCCATGGCCCAGTAAGCACAAATCGGGTATAAAACCCAGTCTGTTAAAACAAAGATCCTTTGTACGTTAGAAAATATAACTTCCAAGAGTAATATCATTTTAATAAGGTTAATATGTAATTTAATTTATGTCAAAAGCTGAAATATAATTTATCCCATCAATATATGAAAAAAAGGTCTAGAGAAGTTGCAGCCCCTCTCAAGAAAAATAAATCATACTTATCTTTATCAACTACATCCTTCAACCAACCACTCCACGCCTGTCGTTTTCTGCCTATAGCTTTTAAATGGTGGTATCTTTTTTTAATAAGCATAACTTGCAGAATTTGAATATTATATACATATCATTAAAAGCGTCAAGTTAAATTTTTTTCAATTCAAAATATGGGGGGTACGTGTCGCGACAATATAGTTTTAGTTGTGGTGCAGAGAGTAACATTTTAAAATGGAACACCCTATTTTTGACGTAATATTTCGATTCTACTAGAAAAACTAGATAAGTACCTATATCATGTGCCAAAATTCAATTGAACTACATTGTGAGCCAAGTTAAAGTAACCCTTTTTGCTCTATTATAACTTATTTATTTGTTAATCGATTTTCACCATTTTTGGATATATTGTAGATCCATAAGACAGGGATATTTTTTGCTAAAATCATACAGAAACAGAATTACAAATTTTTTCCCAAGGTGACGCCTTTAAAGTTGTTGCAAAAATACATTACTGGGTGTATCATAAATTTAGTAATATATGGGAAATATCCTATGAAAAGCAATATGAAGAACTGTTAAGAAAGTTGTACTTGCAAATAAAACTTCACATTTTTTCAAGTTATCGATAATGTTTTTAACAATTAAATAAACGATTTTAAACCGTATACTTTTACATACTGAAAATATAAGTTAATTTCAAAAGTCATCTCTTTTATGTATGATGATTTTATTAAAAACGGCAGTTTCATTAATGATATACAACTTCAAGCAGAATATAAATTGTGGGTAAAAAATTTTGGTTTCCAATTTTCTAAAAACGACAAAACATCTCCAATTGATGCACTGTCCAAATGTGATCAAAATCTTTTTCCAAATACATATATATATATATATATATATATATATATATATATATATATATATATATATATATATATATATACACTGCAACCAACTTCACCAAGGATTTTTTTACTGGAAATTCAAAATGTATATATTGAAACATATTGAAAATATTTCATTTTCAACATGAATGAGCTTTTCTTAGACATATTCCTAGAGTGTGCAACTTGTTAAGGACAGTCTCAGGACTCCAACGCTACCGTCTTATACCGGGTGTTATATAAGACCCTGTCATTTTTTGAATGGCTTAGTCGACCAGAACAGAAGATTTCTTTTTCTCTTTGTGCTAGAGTACAAAAAAAACAATTTTGAAGGTTTTGAAATGTTTTCTTCCTTTCCGACATACAGGGTTTTTTTTTAAAAATGGTCTGCTAAACAAAGCCCACTTATGGCAATCAGATTTAGTATAATCTGTCAGATTATGAATAGAAATGGTACCGTTAAGTATTCCCCCATGAATATTGTATACAGGGTGCACCAAAAACTCTACCGATTCCAAATTTTAACAATGTTGAATTTCTGCTCCGCAAGGTAGGTAGTATTTCAGACCTTTGTTACCCACTATATTATTGGGACATATTCTCAGTTAATTATGTGAAACTGTATTTTATTGGGAAAAAGAGAATTATATCATTGATAAAAGGCGATTTTTCACTTTCTTATTAAAAAATCTGTTTTAAATTAATGGCAATATCTGAAAGAACTAGAGCAAATTTCAAATGTAAAAAAACTGTTTCGATAAAAATGTCCATTATTACTAAAATTGGCATTAGAAGCAACATCGAATTCAATATAGATAGAAAAAAACTAAACCCAACAAATAACTATTGAACGCCCATCTCTTAGTTTTTGATGAACCCTGTATACAATATTCATGTTGAATAAATAAGGGTGCCAAACTTGTTTATAATCTGATAAATATACCTTTGATTACCACAAGTGTGATATATTTGAAAAAATCAATTTTTCGAAAAAATCCCGTATGACGGAAACGAAGAAAAAAATTCAAAATCGCTAGAAATTGTTTTTTTGGTACCAAGCTCTAGATTATTTTGGTTGCACAAAGAGAAAAATGAATCTTCTATAGGAAGAATTCTGGTCGAAGAAACTTTTGACTGAAAATATCCCTGTCTTATGAATCTACAATATATCCAAAAATGATAAAAATCGATTAAGAAATAAATAAGTTATAATAGAGCAAAAAGGGTTACTTTAACTTGGCTCACAATGTAGTTCAATTGAATTTTGGCACATGATATAGATACTTATCTAGTTTTTCTAGTGGAATCGAAATATTACGTCAAACATAGGGTGTTCCATTTTAAAATGTTACTCTCTGCACCACACCTAAAACTATATTGTCGCGACACGTATCCCCCATATTTTGAATTGAAAAAAATTTAACTTGACGCTTTTAATGATATGTTTTATAATATTCCAATTATGCAAGTTATGCTTATTAAAAAAGATTTCAACATTTAAAAGCTATAGTCAGAAAACGACAGGCGTGGGATGGTTGGTTGAAGGATGTAGTTGATAAATATAAGTATGATTTATTTTTCTTGAGAGGGGCTGCAACTTCTCTAGACCTTTTTTCATATATTGATGGGATAAATTATATTTCAACTTTTGACATAAATTAAATTACATATTAACCATATTAAAATGATATTACTCTTGGAAGTTATATCTTCTATCGAACAAAGCATCTTCAAGGATCTTTGTTTTAACAGACTGGGTTTTATACCCGATTTGTGCTTACCGGGCCATGGCCAAGCGTTAGGGTCGTTTTCTAAGTATAAACCATAGTCCGAATATTTATTGACATTTTTTGGATTAATATATAAATATAGACCACAATTTTTTACATTTATTAAATTGAATGATGGTGTTCAGATACAGCAGATTGAATTGATTTGTTTGTATTTTGTCTGTAGTGGTATGAATGAAAGGAAGAACTCGCCTATTTTCTGGACTCAGGTTATTATACTATCTTTTAGGATAACGTCTAATATATTCAATGCAAAAACTGTTCTTAATACCCGATTACTTTTGTATTAGATTGCGATGGAAGGCCATCGTTTTTTGATTCAATTTCCATATAGCTAAATAGACAGAACATATCTAAATCAATATTTTGGTTTTAGTGACTAATATGATAAGCAGGTCTTCATGTCGATATCTACTACTACAGGTAACAGAAGAAACCTAATGGCTAGCTAATGTTATTATGTTAAACGAGTTCACGGTTCACGGGCTGTGTCATGAAATTATTTAGATGGATCAAGCATATAAACAAAAAGTCAACCAGTTGCCCTTATTATATTAATTATTTGGGATGATACTCTCGACCAGCGTAGCCAGCCCAAAAATTTTGTCGCATTTTGTAATATAAGTTCTTATTTGCTTGGATTTCTGACGACATTATCTAGCAATGTCCTTCAATAATAAAAACCATAACAGGAGTGAAAAATAAATTCTTAATATAAGGTATGTAATGCGGAAAACAACGATATTAATGAAAGTAAGGGATTACGAGAGGCAACATACTGGGACGAACGTATAAGGAGGAGCGCTCACTTATCCCTAATATTTTGTCCTGTTGGCAAAATATTCGTATTAATTAAACTGTTAATATGTTAAACTTATCATATGTTTATGTCATTGAATATAATATATAGTATTGGCAAAATTAAAAAATATGTTTTCAAAATGTACAAAAACTGAGAAAGGCCTTTTTTTAGGTTACCCTCGCGAAAAACATTTTAAAGGAAAAATGTTATATATTTTTGTAAAAACCTGGAGAAAATATCATGCTTTTCTTATAAATCTGTATTGCACGTTATGACAATAGTATATTCATAAAGATTTTTTCCTCCACTACTTTTGACTTTCGAAATATTTTACTTAAAATTTTTTAAATTTACCTCAAAAGAGTGAGTCATTCTCTTGTTATGAGTAACAGTTTAGAACGGATTTTTGCGAATAAAAAGAAAAACCAAATAAAACATTTATATTGATGTTAAAAAGAGGTAATATTTTTGTGCTGATTTTGTCGAAATAACCGCATTACATACCTTTCCATCTATTATACTATATATTAAGTTGTGTGTTATTTTAAATTCATTACAAAGGATAGCAACTAATTGTTTAATTTGATTTTTAATATGTGTGACTCCTACCATGACTTTAATAGCATCGTGGATAATGGATCTGCAATATCTTGGAGATGACGGTCGAGGATTGCGCCAAATTATAGTGTTAGTATAGTGTTGTCAACTGCCATTAATTGAAGTGCAACAAACGATGATAAAATACATACTTATAGTATTACCTTCATTTTCAAATGTTTGGTTGTGCATATCATTAGTTCTATTGCATCCTCACTTTGACAGTAAACTTAGATATTGACTACCCCTACCAAAATTTCTATTTTCAAAGACTCTTTCTGAAATACCATTATACATTGCGTTATATATTTCAGCAGATTCTGTAAAAGCAACTCCTCTTTTGTTTCTATAAGTTGTGTTGTTTCATCAAAAGCTTTAGACGGTCGGCCAAGCTTTTTAGCGTGAATTCAGTAGGGCGTTTTTTAATAATAATTGTAGCATTTCCATCTAACCATGCTCTAGTAAGAAAATTAAATATATTACTCTTAAGTTTAACTTTTTGCCGCTTTTGTTGAAGTTTACTGGTAATTCGCGACAAAGATTAGATGATCACCATCTCGTCTTTAAATAAAGCAATAAGCCATTGAAAGAGATAATTGCGTTTAGATATTCTACAAAGTTCATCAGAAGATGATGTTTCCAGCGAAATTTTGTAATCTATATTTCTTTTACTGTAGTAGGACCTTCGCTCGATCCTAAAACGTTATAAATGGCGGGCGGAATGTAGTTAAATTATATGTGAGGATTTGGGCGGTGAATATTTTAAAAACATATATGAACCTTGACATGACTCCTATGATACAGAATTATATTACACTAGGGTAAAAGTCAAAATTCTTCTTAATATTTACACAAAAAAATTTAAAATATCACAACCGTTATTAAACTAGTTCTAAAAATTGTTTAATAGAGAAATTTTGAATTATTTTTTACTCGTCTCTAGGTAGAACCTAAATTTAAGTAAAAAATAATATGGTCCTTAAAAATCACAGATCACATCGAAAATAAGTTTATAATAATCTAATAGGCTTATATTAACACGAGTTCGTCAACGTTTTTATATCCCATAGAGTGGCGCGGCGTCGCCGTCGCATTTTGTAATGTAGCTTTCATTTGTCTGGATTTCTTTGACGGCATCTCGTGATGTGCACGAATAATAAAAAAAAGAAGAGGGGGTGAAGAATAAATTCTAAATGTAAGGTAGATGACGTGAATGACGATAATAATGAAAGTAAGCGATTACGATAAACGACATATAGAACGGACGTTTATACGACCTTGATACGCTAATAAATCATGGTTCTTGGGATTAGACCATATCAAAATAGAATAGATTTTGGATGACCATAATTTTTTACGTTTATGAAGGTGAATTCTGACTCCAACAAATTGCTTCCCTTATTAATATTAATTATAGCGGATCATAGATTCCCTCTTTACTGATTTTTTGAACAGCATCGCCTGTATTTTATAATGTATGTTCTAATTTGTGTAACTTTCTTTGATAACATCATCTCGCGATGTGCTCCAATAATAAGAAAAAAGAGCAGGAGGGGAAAATAAATTCAAAGTTTAAGGTAGATACGAAAAATAACGGCATAATGAAAGCAAGCAATTATGATAGGCGACATCTAAACTGCTGCTCATAATAACTTGAAATGAAATATTTCAAAAACCAAAATAGTTATCGGCATACGCTTGCCAGCATCTAGTAATAAGTATTTTATGAAGAAACCAGAATCATACTTTTCCCAATTATTTCCAAATTGTTAGGTGATTTTTTTTCCGAGGTTGCATAAGAAAAGCATAACTTTTTCACAACTTAACAAAAATAGTTTCTCGATTTGAGGTTATATCTTGGTCAGTTTCGTTATAGAATCACTATTCACAAATGTTTCTGTCAACGATTCAATTTCCGTTATATCAGACATATTGGATCTACACATGTATTAAAGAAATGAAAAATACCCGTTAAGATGTTCTATTTTTTTGCATAAAAACCGCGCCCCATACGAAAGAAAGGCAAGAGAGATTTTTTGTCACAAACTGAACGAGGAATTCAAAAATTATATTTAATTTGGAATGTCTCAGTGGCGTATCATTTTTTTGTTTAAAAAAATTGAGATAATTACCCGTATGTGCGTCAATGGTAAATATAAAATTCTTAATTGCATCTCAAAAAATGCGCAATAACTACCTCTTAAAACCCACCATAGTTCATTGGAATGTCTCGACCGGTTTTAGAGCAATACATAGATAGATATATAGATAGATAGATAAATAGATAGATAGATAGCGTCATATCTGTCGGATAGGAAAATTGTCCTAAGAGCTGAACACTCTGTTAAAGAAATAGGGATAAATAGTGGAGTTCCACAGGGATCGGTGCTAGGCCCAACCCTCTGGAATATACTTTATGACGACCTGCTCGAAACGGAAATGCCTGTTGGAACGAACTTGATAGGTTTTGCTGACGACATCGCTTTGGTTGTAGTAGCAAAGACAGAAGAACTCCTGAAAACTACTGCAAACACTGCCCTGCATAGGGTGTCAAATTGGATGGAAGGTAGACGGTTGCAGCTGGCTCCTGAAAAAACGGAAGCCGTCCTTCTGACGACCAAGCGGAAGATAAACCCAATACACTTTGAGGTAGAAGGCATTAGAGTAGCTCCAAAAAAGTATATCAAATACCTGGGCGTGTCGCTAGATACAAAGCTAACATTCGCGGAACATGTAAATAAAACAGTACAAAAGGCCCAAAAGACAGCAGCCGCGCTAGCCAGATTAATGCCAAATATTGGTGGACCAAGACCTTCCAAAAGAAGAATACCACACAGTGTAATTAAGTCGCAGATACTGTATGCTGCACCGATATGGCATTCGATAATCCACAACAAAAAACTAATAAAAAAGTTAGCCAGAATACAACGAGAAATGGCAATCAAAATATGTAGCGCATACAAAACTGTATCAACTGAGGGAATACAAACCATAGCAGGCGTCCCGCCAATAGAGCTTGCGATAAAAGAGAGAAACGAAACTTACAGGGGAGTAGGAAAGAAGGTGGCAGAGGAAAACCTCATGGCAGAATGGCAGGAAAAGTGGGCAAATGGTACATATGGAAGGTGGACATATAGCCTTATACCAGATATTAGAAGGTGGATAAATCGGCAGGGGGGTGAGGTAGATTATTTTATCACCCAGGCACTCTCGGGGCATGGGTGCTTCCGAAAATATCTGTATGATCGCAACAAAGTCATAAGTGCAGAATGTAAACATTGTAAATATCCAAACGATGATGCGGAACATACCCTCTTTGTCTGTAGAAGATGGGAAAACCCATGAATATGGTGAATATGTTAGTAGAGTCAGAAGAAGGATGGAACCAGGTCTATGCAGTAATCAGGGAAATTATAGAGACCAAAGAGGAAGACAGGGGCTAAGATGGCACAAGTAGTATATAAGGCGGGGTACTGTGACCGAGGATGGCCTGTCTGTCCAAAGATTGGGCGTGTCCAACTTCTTCGGCGACGAAGTGACACAATCCTGAAAAATTCCTGAAAATGGCCGAAGAAGAAGTGGTCGACAATGACCAGAGGCTGTTGACCAGAAGGGCCTTATTAGTGTACGGGTTCAAAAAGGCCTTTTATATTTGAAGTGTCTTTTTGGCACTCACACACATGCACCCCTATAATTATTACTAATTTGTTTCTTATAAAAAAAAAAAAGCCCACGCGCCCGCCTGGATTCGAACCGTCGACACCGAGATTTGTTTTTTGTCAAATTTTTAACTTCTAGACTACTACCGCCATGCAGTACGTCGTAATAAGTAAACAATTTAGATGATCTTGTTTATCTTTTAAACGAGCAATAATAGTAATAATACGCAGTTATACAGTACAACACATGTGGTAAAAAAAAAATAGAATGTTTGTAGGGCTTCACGCCGCACCTCTGGTATAATTTCATGAGCCGAGCCTCGCCTCGCCGAATTCCGAGAATTGTTTTTCTGTTAATATTCGACGTAAGACTAGAGGTCAGGTTCGCAGATAAGAAAAGGTCGAGTACCGAGAATTGTTTTTCTGTTAATTAAAATGAATATGTTCGACGTAAGATTAGAGGTCAGGTTCGCAGATAAGAAAAGGTCGAGGATGTAGATAAGGAGATGTTTGTGTAGTATTGAGATGAGCAATAAAAAGTGGTTTTATAGATAAGTTAAATATTTATTTCGAATAATAAACGATAAAAAACGTATAGCGCTTAAAATAATTAATATAACGAGATTTGTTTTCAACTATTTAAAATTAATGTGTTCGAGCCACAAGAGTTCGAGTCTGGTCTAATTTTCTATTAAGATAATGGAATAAAACTCAACTTTGAAATAATTTGGATTTATTTAAATTTTCAGATAGAAATATAAAAAAAAGTTAATCCTTTCAAATAATGTTTATTAAAACAATATTAATAAATACACTATTCTTGAAATTTTCTTTTCTTTCTTTCGTAAAAAGCAAATTGTGCAATATTGTACGAAGTTTCCATTTTAATTCGGGTCCAGTAATTTTGAGTCGAGTTGTCACTGATGTTAGCATAGAAATAATCTTCATCCATCTGTCGCCATCCCCAATCATCTTGTGGCTGTGCTTGATACAGATGAAAACATTTGTCCATTTTGTTTGTCACGAGGTTACTTTTGGTATCCAAAAACTGTTGTTTGGTGGGAATGGGACAGCTATGATGTGGCTATAACAAAAAAACAATTCTATGACTGGGGTATTGATTCCTTGCAGTACAAGTCAAGTTCCGACGTCGTTCCAACAAATGACTGTGCTCTGTGAATGCGAATTGATTCCTGACAAAAGCAGAAATGTAGCTTACAGAGGTGACAGTAAATTGTAGCTAATGGTTCGTGTTTTCGTTGTGATCCGACATCTAATTTAATCCGTTTATTCTGTCTTGTAGTAGCAGCGGGAGTATATTTGACAGGGGTCAAGTTGTGAAATCTTTTGCGATCATTTGCCTCCAAATATTTGATATCAGTCGTGGTCTGAAATAATATTTTCAATTTAAATATTGCATTTATATTTAAAATATAACTATTTACCTCTTAACTGGATGAGACGGAATTTTTGAATATAGTAGATTACCCGTAACAAAAGAAGAATAAATGAAACTAAACATTGTTATATCCCCACGGTAGAGTGTCTGTATTTAACTGTTGATAATAGTTCGTGTAGTTAACTATTCGCTTGTCGTCAAAAGGACTCAAAGCGGTTTTAATTTGATTAATAGTAAATACGTTATGCTTTTTGGATCTAATAAAATTTTGCGCAACATCGATGGTAGTATTGTTAAAAAGACACTGATAATAATCATGAAAAGAAATTTGTTTCAATGCTGAAGATTGAATACCCTTAGCTTTTTTAACAATTTTTTCTTTGTTTGCAGCGCTGTCTTTATCACTAAAAGTTTTAAAACAATACATTTTAGAACGCAAGCCGATAAATTCAGTCATAACCTGACCACAACATTCATCCTTCATTAGCCCATAAACTTTTTTATTTTTTTGTTGAATATTGTATACGTTGTCTTTAGGGTAATCTGACGTATCAAACATATGTATATTTTCCCTAATGCAGTCATAAATATTATAATTTGAAAATAGATAAATAAGACTGTCAGTGTCAGTGTACATTAATTTAGCATTAGACTGGAATTTCGGTATAATAAAATTGTAATGAAAATCGTATATTATCGTTTTTGAAATATCTAAAATAGACATACCGATGTAAATTGGTTTATTAAATTTTATGTTTAATCGGTTCATTTCGATTAAGACTAGATTTTCTGTAAAAATTTCACAACTGTGAAAATTAGGTTGTGAAATGTAATAATTTGCACCATATCTGCCTGACCATTTCGAAACTAATTTTATATCACGATATTTGCGTACATTTTCAATTGTTTTTCCATATGGTGCGTTATTCATCAATTTAAAGAAATTTTTTTCAAACTCGTTTTTACTGTTTATTTAGAGAGTAGTATTTAGATCTATATATTTTTTTAGCCATGGAGATTGTTTAAATTTTAAACACCTATGAATTTTTCCAATTTTTAGACCCAATTTGGTGACTAGCTGCAAATTTTTGTGATGAATAACGTAACGTTTCTTATCATAAAGAGTGGTTAATAGTTTGGGAAGTGAAGTAGCTGAAGTTGGTGGTACTAAATGTTCAGGACAGAGTGGTAAATCCTTATGTGTTTCAAATAACTCTTTTGGATAATAAAGGTCCACTTCAAAAATATACCCATATTCACTATTATCGGCTACATCTAAAATATTTGTTTCCTGATAGATATCTTCAACCCACTGAAAGTCTCCAGTAGGCAGAGGATAACTCATAGCAGCACCATATAAATTTACAACATCGAAATACATGAGATAGCTAGATGGTTTGTCAGGGTTATATTCTGCCCCCATATATTCATTATTAGCCTTAGCGTATCTATTTGAGCATTGTGAAATTCCCCCTCTTATACCCTTTTCAATAAACATGACCATATCAATATCTGTTAAGAGGTCCAATTTTACTTCACTAATTTTTAACATGCTATCAAATGCTAATCCTGGTGCTGTATAATAATGTAGAGGGTCCAATTGATATGTTTCCAAACAGACTTTGCGAAAGTTTTCAAAGACATCAACTAAAAGTAGGACATCGGTTTTAAGATACAATTCAGCATATTCTTGAAGCCTTTTAATTTTAAACGTATCCCACACCGTAGAAGCATGTTGATACTCTTCGGTTGATATGTTTGAATTAGAAATAGAACTATAAAATAGCTGTATTGGAGGTAAACTGTTATCTTGCAGTTTTTTCCAAGAGTCTAGATATTCGTAAGGAAATACCCCCTTCCTGGTCATTAGTTTAAATTTAACATCATCCGGATAATAGTATCTTGTAACAGTTTTTTGGTGATCCTCTAAATAGGATGCTAGTTTTTCCAAGGAACTGGCCATAAAACGAAATGAATCGATAAATCTAAAGCTGATATCTGAATTTTCAATGTACTTGGTGAAAGATATGTATTTTTCTTTATTAAGTGGAAGCAAACTAATTATACCTTTCACTTCTGTAGAAAGGGCCTTGATTAAGAAGTGACTATCGTATCCTGATAGATTATGAAATATTACAGGCACAGTTTTTTTTTTTTCTGAAAATTTTAAATTACATGATTTATGTGCAGCTCCTCGGAATAACCCCGTTAAATGACAATGGTCTCTTACTTTATAGTTATCCCCTAAAAAAGGTTCATTACAAAAATGACATGTTTTTGCTTGACAATAAGCCTCATTTTCTTGTTTACTTAGAGGTATCATAGATTGTGGGTTTGAATATATTGAATTAACTTTATAAGCAATTTTGCCAAGTTCCGTGACAAACCATTCTTGACACTTTTCTCCAGTATATGAATGAAATTCCGATAGCGAATCATCATAAGAACATTTTAGAAAATATGAAATACTAAATGGTTCATGTTTTTGATATTTTTTTGATTTCTTAGTGCATTGCTTGTCTTCATACTTGACAAGCATGCTCTCTAAATCTGCGTAAATTGCAAAAGGAACCAATAATTTATTTGAGAAATTTTTAAAAGTTAAAATTTTTTCATTTTCCTTTGGCAATGTAATTTTACATTTATTCAATAATTGGCAATCTTTGGAATGTTTTTTCAAAATGGGTTCAGTTTTTAAATGATTGAGACAACGCTCGCAAAACCATTTTTTATGTTTTCTATTACCCATTTGGGTATTCAATAAACCACTTAATTTTTTTATGCATGCAAAATGAAATGTTGTGTTTGCAGGTTCGAGAAAATATTGTGTGTTTTCTTATTCAACGTTATTACAAGGTAGTATAAGTAAATTAACTGTATCTGTAAAATATTCTATTTTGCTTAATAATAAGGGTAAAATTTCTCTCTTTCTTAAACAAAAAACATTAATAGCTAAGTTGTTCATTCTTTCAAACTTGGAAATATCTTTTAGAGCAATTGGAAATTGAATTCCATCATATTTCAAATAGTGACTGAAATTATCATAAGATGACGTGCGTGAAACGTTTTTGCCTTTTCTGGGTCCACGTACAGCACACATGATAGCCCACAAAAAACAATAAACGTCTTTATTTTTAATATTGATAACACTTTTAGTTTTTTTTATGAATTCAGGCAATTGCACATAAGTGGAAGACCCCACGCTTATTGGATTAAAAGAATTAATATTTACTTTCAAGTACCAAATTTCACACAAGGCCCAACCACTGTCTCTTTCTTGAAATTCTTCAAGTTGAACCAAAATCTTATCAGTAACGTGTATCTTATACCATTCAGTCAGATTCGTAGATGGTTCAATTAGTGAATTTTTCGTTGTAAAATGTTTAGCGGATTTTTCTAAATTTTGAGGTTTTATAAATAAACCTGAAAACACAACATTTACTTTAATCATAGAATTTTTAAGTTCAGTTTTAATCCTGTTTGAAAAAATACGAAAAGCACTATTTAAAAACTCTCTTGGTTCTTTCATCTTTAAATTGTTAATAATTTCCGTTTTTATTCTCCCTTTAAAACAAGAATCAACATCTTCCCAAACTAATTTTCTTTTTAATAGACCCTTGTTATTTTTTAAATGCAATTTAAAACGCAATAAAAAGTGTTTTAAAATTGACAAATTACTTTCCACTCTACTATAACTAGAAACACGTGAACTATTTTTTAAACATTTTTTAATAATGGCAATTGATTTTTTTAGATAACGAATATGTGTTTGGTAATCTTCTTTTGTTTTAAGTAATCTACTTACCATTTCAGTTTTCTGGACCGCTTCACTTGAAAATGAATCTAGGACTTTGTTGCTGCTGGACGACATTTTGGTTTTTGTTTTCTTTTAGTGTAGTGGCAAGAAGGACTACAAAGACTGCAGTGTGAATAAGTTCGGTGTGTGTATGATAATTTATATACAAAACTCTTATCAATCATTCGCGTCATTTCTATTGACAACACACGCAAAGTAGCATGGTATCATATCATGTATATGTAAAATTTTCCAAAAGATAAGTCACGTTGCACCAAAAACATGTTTTATCAAATATAGGTCACGTTGCATGACCTTTGCATTTTTATTTTCCGTTATCAAATACAAGTCACGTTGCACGACGTAGATTGCATTTTGCTTTTTCGTTATCGAATACAATTCACGTTGCAAAATATTAGGAAAATTTCTGTTTTTGCTAGTAATTATGATAAAAGATAAAGAAACATTTACTGTGGACGTGGTGTTATAATATGTAACGGAGCAAATTTTGTTGAAAATTTCCTTTGAAATTAATGAATACTTTTATCGTCGTCTACGTCAAAATTGCTAATTTTTTCAATGATAAATTTGTATTTATACTCATCCAGAGTTTGCGTTTGGTATCAGTTCTATGTCTATCCGTTTTTTGGAAACAGCCAAACGAAAATATTCAAGATGGCAACAGTACCCAGTACACTTGTTGTATTTTCTGAAGATAAAATAAACTTTCCTGTGCGTCACGTCTTGGTTGTTATGAAACAGCTTTTTCAGTAAGTATTTGTTAAAGTGTTAGTGAACGTACCATTTATTATAATAACAGCTCCTTTTATTACATTTTGTGCAAGAATTTATTTAGCTAGGTGCTGTAGCTTATTTTATATATTCCATAAATTTATATAGCACATTTTTTTTTAAATTTTGAAAGCTTTTCAGTGAAGCAATATTTTTTATTTTTACAAAAATACTGAATATATAAAAATGATTCCTATGAGGTGTTATAAAACCTGTATTTAGAGAAGTTTTTTGTTTCCTTTCAGATATGGTGTTGATAGGATTCTCGAAAGGGATGATAAGGTGTATATACACCTTACTTATAGTGCCCGGAGAGAAACCTTGAAAAGAAAATTTGGAAATCTCCCCGTACGCTATCTACGGACAAAAATCAATAATGATGAGGAATTTAGGATACTCGAAAGAGTGGTAAAACGGTTCAGATTTAATCTTGTGGACGAGGATGTGGAAACAACTGTTAGTGAGCAACAACGACGAACATTACCATCAACATCATCGTCGTCGTCGTCGTTGCCGTCGTCGTCGTCGTCGTCGAAACGGCAAAAGTTGACTGTGGAGGAGGTCTATTCCTCCAGCGAGGATGAAGAGCAACAACAACAACAACAACTAGAACAAACAAATGTAAATTCATTTTAGTAATTTTAGTGTTCTTTTTTCAGATTTAAATATAGTTAGAATAGTATATTTATTCTTTTATTACAGAAAAATCAACTAACTTTGATAGAAGGTTATAATTACCTAAGCTTAAAAAAGTGTTGGACTTCAAAATCATTACATGATGTGATTGTTGCTGAGGTTCTGGATGAGGTAAAAATCATTAACCTATTACTAAAATCTTGTCCGTGCAGATCCTTTGTAGCCGGTGGTTATCCTAGTTATTTAGTAGGTCGAACCAAAACTTACGCAGATATTGACATGTTTATTGAACTTAGTCCTGTATGTGAAGCGGTATGTTTATTGATTTTAAATATACTGATAGAGAAACTTAAGGAAAATGGTTATAGAAGTGTACAAAGTATAACAACTGTAAATAATTACTCAACAAAATTTTTCTTACGAAATGTTGTCGTCAAAAAAGGTTTTTTATTACAATTGATATTTTTGAAAGAAAACTCTAAGCATTTAACTTTTGAAGAACTAATTATACATACGATAACTAATTTTGATTTAGATATATGTAAAACTGCTTTATTTAGGCAAAATAATTCGTTACATACAATTCAAATTAATCAAATGAAGAAAATTGAAAATTGTATTCCAAGAAATCTTAATCGTCGTGATAAATATATAGAAAGACGCCTTGAAAATGGATTGAATGTAGACACCTTAGCAATGATATGTCTGAAAAAAATAACATGTCTAAAAGTAGGATAACGATTTGAATAAATACAATTTACATAATATTTTAGTTTTTTATTTCAATCTTCATTACAATTTCTACATTTAAATGTGTTCCAATGATATAAATTAAATACGTTTTCCAAGGTACAATTTAATGTGTTACTATCATGTTGCTGACAACGATATGACTTGAATATATTTTGTAATTCGGCCAAGGGTGGACATCCTCTTGTTTCCAAATCAATAACGGTGTAATTTGTTTTGAACAATAATCGGGTCAACCACTCCAATTTCTGATTTCCCTTTACTGCAATGATATTGTCGGTGTAGTCGTTATTCCAAGAGTCCACAGTGTCATATCCATTTTCTTCATTAATAAAATCTTTTATAAACTCAGTCAGATTTTCATATTCCAAATTTTCAAAAGCATCGTTTGACCATTCCAAGCCATGTACGTTGTTGGTTAACCATTTCATGTGATTTCTAATTTGGTCTTTGCAAAAGTCCAATTCAAAAGGAAGTTTAACTGAAGCATGTTTATAATTTTTATTTGAGGTATTAAGAATTGCAATTTCCTTGCACAAAAAAGTTGAGCTGCCATATTGAAATCCTTGTATATCTATTACAAACATGACTCTTTACAAAACGTTCACTATACTGCTGCTGCTGCTGCTGCTGCTGCTGAGACTACTCCACCTTTTACCGCGAACAATCGATGACTGACGTTTTACTTTTCACACTTTGAAATTTAATATACTTTAACTGTACTGGTTAAAGGATTGTATTTGACTAAACGATCATGCAGAATCAAACAGAATGCTGAGGTATTGTTTGTTATTGTTTTAGTTGTTTCGAATTCAATGCGAATATCAACAGCTCCACCTTTTAGGATGTCTTCACCTTGACGTGAACAGTCAACAACAATTAATGCTGCTTTAGTCTTGTATGTTGTTGGGTCATAACACGGATCACTCTGATTTTTATAATAATAGGATTTTTGAAATTGTTGATACATTTCATACGCAAGCGCATATTTATTGTTATCAAAGTCCAAATTTAGATTATCGTATGGAAACATATCAGAGTTCAAATACACCTTCAAATTTAATAAACTGCAATGCTGAAAATGACTCGCATTTTTCGCAATATTATTTTTCACACCAGTTTGAAAACCAATGATGATAAAACGAGGCTTCTCCAATTGATTTGATGATTTCACTGCCCATGCGTGGTTTTTGCTTTGCTGCAGTTGTGGGTATTCATGTAGTTCCCAACTTCTGAAAGCAATCGTTAATTCCCTGTTACTTTCAAATTGTTTAAGTAAACGTAATTTTTGAGTATCACTAACGGTAACATGAGGCATTTTCCACAATATCTTACTCAGTGTAACTTTATAGGTTTCCTTTTTGTCATTTTTTTGCATGATTCCCTCTGTATCAGAATTGCTTCTAATTAATATTAATTCTTGACGAATATTCATGATTATCTTATGAAAATCCTCCGTAAAACCCATCAACATTTTTAGCGGAATACAAACATTAAAACTACCGTTACCATCCAAAATTTTTGGATTGTCTTCACAATCCCATCCAGCATTCTGAAGTGCAAAATATTCAGCTTTCGAAAATGATACGTAACCTTTCATTGTTGTGGCTATGCCGGGATTTCGAACCCGATCGATAACCACTCCTCCTAGTTCATAGCGAATTTCATCAAACAAATGAACAATTCCGTTATTGATAAAAGTTACATTATCACTATAGGTATTATCGTTTTTAAGCAACTTTCCTTCAATGTATAAAAAGCTTTGACTCGGTAACGTGTATAAATCTTGTGTTTGTATTGGTATTCTAATTTCATCGTTATTGTTTAGAGTTGTTGAGGAATAAGGTTGATGTGTATGGTATTGATAATTTATGATTGAGTCATCATTTAGCACATTTTCTCCCACTTTTAACATGTTATAACTCATTGTCTTTGTGCCTATATCTACACTTGCAAACTAATATAATAAAAATTCTTTCCAAACTTGTAGTAATCCGTAATTTAAAACTACACCAAAATCTTTGTAATTTTCCAATTTTTAATTTTGATTTTTCTTCTTCTCGTCCTCCTGTAAACTGAATCCCAGTGAGAGTAGTACACGTTTGTTTTTAGATGTTAACTCCTTAAACGTTCTGGTGGAACTAATAGTTGTCTGTTCATCTAATTGGGTTTTATGACAATTTTCAAACGAGTCCTTTGGTATATTTAAAGAATTATGATTATACAGAAAAACCATTTTAAAGAATTCGCTTCAAATGTAACCTTATCGTTACTAGCTCGTTTCTGAAATTGACTAATTTCTTATCCTGATCAGTTATTTTAAGGATTATCTCATCGATATATCGTGTGCTGATTGGTAGATAAATAACATTCGATGGCTTCTCAACTATTTTGAAACCTGGTGGCACTGTTGGATAAAACAAATGGATAATATGAACTAAATCTCCGTTATTATAGGAATTTGTCACTAGATTACATTCTATACATATTGAATTCACTTTAAATATATTTACAGGATTATCGGAAATGTGTCTTTTATTGGGCTCGAGTTGCTTGCTACCGAATCCCAGTAAACTGCCAATTGAATTTTCTTTGCTGAAATCAATTTTACGGTAACATTTGATTTCACACTGTAAAGTGTTATGGTTCGCTTCCAAACGGAGTGTGATTGGATCCTTTTCTTTTGAATGAAATCTCAGATACGTCGTCAAATATTTTTGAATATCGCTAATTTCGTAGGATCCTTCAGGTATAACAACGTGCTCATCTCCACAATGAAAATTGTTATTGCTACTATCAATGTTAGGAATTGAGTTGTAACTTTCAAAATTTATTAAACCCAAAACATAATTTTCGTTTTCATTCAAAACAATGGGTGGATAAATTTTGGTTGAAAGTACAGACTCCGTTCCCGATAAGGTAAACGTATAAGACATGTTTAACTACTTTTCGGATCAAAGTATTTACATTAAATAAAACAAAAACTATAGTTATATTGGTATTTATTCTAAATCTACAGAATGATACAAAAATTTCAGACATAAGTGACCACATATAAACGAGTCATAAGGTTGGTAACAACGATGATTATAAAATATGTTACAAATACCATTAGAGTTAAAATATTTACACACTTCCAGAGGAGGTTTTAAATTTCCAAAACTATCAAAATAATAAACATTATTTCTATGTTTCCAATAAGCAGTCCAATGAGTTCCCGGTCCAGAAAAATTGTCTAAATTGATAATACCAGATTCGTTTTGGTAAATTTTCTTCGGTAATCGATCCTTCATAAACACTCCTCGAAAATAGGGTATTTTGAGTAGTTTAGTATACTTTTCAATATCAAAGTTACTTAAGGCACGGTTAGGTAAGATTATCGGTATTTTTTTTTCCTGAGATGATTTCCTAAAAAAAGGCCTAAACCTGTTTTGTATGGTTTTAAAAAGAGACCTTTTCCCAATGCAATGGATTCCATCGTCTTGTTGTGGCGTTCGCTTTCTTGCAATTGTTGTTTGGCAGCACGAGCATCAGATACGGCCTTTGCGATGCCGGCAGCTCCTCCACTTAACGCACCTAATGCACTCAGTCCCGCAAAGATAGGGATCAAAGGAAGAAAACCTCCAGTTTTTGGAATTTTAATTATTCTTGGCCGTCTGATTTTGGTATTATTAACTGCTTTCATAGCTATCTTAACAGCATCGTAAATATTGGATGGTTTTTGATTTAAAATAGTACCTTTAATCTTTTTCATAACTGATTGAAAACTTTTTAATTTTGTACTGCTTCTTTTTTTCCCGCTAACTTTTGGTCTTTTTGCCTTTTTGCTTTTCTGCTTCCGAGGTTTACTTTTTTTAATTGCTGCCATGTTTACTACTTTCTGTTGGAAAAGTTTTTAATACACTAAACGTTGAAGCCAGATAAATGAAAATATATACTATTTTTTAACTTTTTTTTTCAATGGACCACTAGCAAATTCCTCATGAAAATTATCGTCGTCGTCATCATCGTTTAATTTCCGCTTATTGGATAAGTTTGCCGAATTTATTTCAAATTTTAATTTTTTCCTATCCATTATATTATCATCAGAGTTATCTATCTTTCGTTTGAGTGCCCTATTTTGATGTTGTTGTTGTTGCAAATCTTGTTCAATCTCGTTCTCTAAGTTCTTTCGCTTCCTATCATCATCATCATCATTCTCAATAAAATTAGAAGGGTATTTCATTTTTTCCTTTATTTTCTTCTCATGATAATTATCATATTTTTGTTGTTTAATTTTTGTTCCCTTTTTGACTTGTTTTCGATACACCTTTCCAGTTTGACCTTTTACTTTTTCGAGTTTGTTTAGCAAGAACTCCATCTTTTTCACATAATCACGCATAGCCTTCACACTGTGTTCCATTATTGTTTTAAGATACTTCTTATCATGGACTCTATTGTATGACTGATTTAAATTGGGGTTATTACTCAAACTTATATCCCCACTGCTAGTACCCATACCTAGCTTTATTTTAGTTTGCATTGCAGCTGAAATACCTGCAGCGGCTAATTTTTCTTTCCAGGATGCATTCGATGAATTTATTCTGCTTAAAGCGTGTTTAAGTAAAATTTTATCTGCCGCATTACGATCTGATATGTTTTGATATTGTGAATAGGCAATATCATGATTTTTACATGCTTCATCTAACGGGTTAATTCCTTTATCACCACGTCGTAAACGTTTCTCTAATTTAGTTCCTGGACCACAATAGTTATACCCTGGAAGATGTAATTCAAATGGAAGTTTGTTTATCATTGAGTTTAACAAACCTTCCCCATTAATCGTTCGTTGTTGTTGTTGTTGTTGTCGATCAATCGAATAATACCTCATTTTAAAAGAAGTAAATAAAGACTGAATATAAATAACAGCGTCTTATGGCTTTATAATTAGTTTTACATCGGATATTTAACATGGAGGAGAAAAAGAAGAAACAAACAAACATCAAAATTGTGAAACAAAGAACATCTTTAACAGTAAATAATCATGATGTGAAAAAAAACAAAAATATTAAACACAGTATATTATTACCATCTACTGTACGATGCATCATATCGGGACCTTCAAACTGTGGAAAAACCAATATCATGCTAAGCCTTCTTGAACATCCCAATGGATTGAAATTTGAAAATGTCTACCTCTATTCAAAGTCTCTGTATCAACCTAAATATATGTATTTAGAGAAATTATTAAAACCAATAAAAGGAATCGGTTACTATGCATTCGATAATAGTGAACAAATATTATCTCCATCTGACGCTAAAGCAAATTCAATTTTCATATTTGATGACGTCGCGTGTGATAAACAGGATGTTATCAGAGAATATTTTAGTATGGGACGTCACAATAATATAGACTGTTTTTACTTGTGTCAAACATATGCAAAAATACCCAAACATTTGATAAGAGACAATGCTAACGTCTTAATATTATTTAAACAGGATGACTTAAATTTACATCATGTATACTCTGATCATATTGGTACTGATATGTCATTTGACAGCTTTAAAACCATATGTTCATTCTGTTGGAAAGAACCATTTGGTTTTCTATCTATATTTAAGGATAATAAAATTGATAAAGGTCGATATCGGTTATGTTTTGATAAATATATATATCTGTAGTATCGCTTTTATAAATTATTACATAGTTGAACGTTGAAAGTTCATCATCATTATCATCATGGCTCCTGCTCGTACCGCGAAAAATAAAAAGGAAAAAACTAAAGATCAATCAGTTAAGAAAAAAATAATTTCAAAGAGAAAAGATATAAAGAATAAACTAGATATCTTAAAACATGGACAAATAGCCCACGAGAATGTATTTCAGCCTATAACAAAACATTTGGAGGTGATTGAGAACAAATTGGATCGAAAGAAGCACACTCCTGAAAGTTTGATATCGGAACTTAAAAGAAGGGAACAATTTTCTGATGATGATAACTATGATGATGATGATGATGATAAAGATGACGAGGAGAAACTTTTTGGGGACCATAATAGTGAAGGGGAAAATGAGTCAGTGAAATCGGAACCTATACCCTCCACTTCTATCCCATTAGAGTTTAAGGATACTCCTACAGGAAACAAAATCACACATGCATATCAAACTGCACCAAAAATGAAAAGAAAATTATTTTCTTCCACAACAAAATCATCGTCGTCGTCGTCGTCGTCACGGAAACCATATAATCTTAGAAAATTAATAATAAAAAACGTGCAGGATGAAATCGAAGAAGAGGAAATTAGGAAACAAAGGGAATATGAAAAAGCACTAAATCAAACTATAAGAGAAAAATCATTTTCCGATTATTCTGATCAATATCATAGTTTACCTTTAAAGTACATCAAAAAGTTTGTAAAGGATCCAAATACTAGTAATTCTGATGGAAAATTCCAAGTAAAGTTTGATAAGGATATCGAACGGTTTTCTATCGGTAACAAAACGATAGATTTCGATGGAGCTGATTTGATAATTGCAGGAAAAAAATATAAAGGCACTAATGGATTATATGGCTTGTTATTTAATCAGAATGTTCCCACCATCTATACAAATGATGACGCAAAAAACTATACTCACATATTATTTAAAACAAATGCTATCAAAAATGTAAAATCAAGTAAAAATAAGAAATTTAGAAAATTTATTGAACCAATAATAAATAAAACTGAGAGTAATTATACCAGTCCAACTGATGATGATGTTTTGAAACAGGGGGAGGGAATGTCTATGAAACTTTCAAACAATCCTATTGATTACGTTTTTTGGGATGATCCTAATGAATTGGTTGAGAGATTGGAGCTACTAGTTGCGTCTCAGGCTGCTGGTAATACAAATCACGTTAACGAGATTAATGCCATTATTGAAGAATTACGAGAAGCCAATATAATAGAATAAAAATATGTCTAAATTTGTAACCAAAGTAAAAAAAGATATTGTTGAAGAACTCCATAAACCATCAAGAGTAAATTTTAAAAGGAGGAAGGTTATTATCAAATCTCTATTGGACTTAATGCAAGCTGATTTGGTTGATATGAAAGAATACGTACAAGAAAACAAAGGATACAAATATATACTCGTCGTAATTAACTGTTTTTCTAAATACGTTTGGGCTTATCCGTTAAAAACAAAAACTGCCAAAGAGGTATCTAAAGCGATGGAAAATGTATTCAAAGAACAGACACCTATACATCTCTGTACAGACGCCGGTGGTGAATTTACTGGAAAAGAAATGATGATTTTAATGAAAAAATACAATGTCAAACATTATTTAGTTTACAGTGAGAAAAAAGCATCTATTGTTGAACGTGTAAATCGAACCCTTAAAGGAATGATGTGGAAAGAATTTAGTCTTCAAGGATCATACAAGTGGTTTGATATATTAAAACAAATCGTTTATTCCTATAATAATCGAGTACACACTACCATAGGTTTAAAACCGGCTGAAATTTCAAAAAAGCATGAAAAACTGCTATTAAACACAGTTTATAATCAAATTAAAATGACATCGAAACCAAAATTCGAGATAGGTGACCATGTAAGAATTTCCAAATTTAGAGGAGTTTTTGATAAACAATACCAACCAAATTGGTCAACAGAAATTTTTAGCGTAAAAAAAGTTCAACTTACAAATCCAGTGACATACCTACTTCAAGATGCAGAAAAACAAGACATTAAAGGAGGATTCTATGAACTTCAATTGCAAAAAGTTAAATATCCAGACATTTATTTAGTGGAAAAAGTGTTAAAACGTAAAAATAATAAAGTATTTGTAAAATGGTTAGGTTTCAGTAATAAGCATAATAGTTGGATAGATAAAAATAATGTAGAGTGACTTAATAAAATAATTTTGTTTCATGTACGTTTTATTTATTATATATTATTTACATGTTTTCTACAAATAATTTATTTATCTTCAAACAGAAAAACAATATTTATAATTATATAACAACTTGGCGTTTGATAATGCACAGTGCCAAGTAGTGCCATATGGATCCTTGTGAAAGTGACATTCGGGAACTTTCTTAAACTTGCTTAGCTTCGGTTCACTCTCCAGAGGTATTTTAAAAATTTTTTCTGCACTTATAAATTTTCTTAGAAAATTCACCTTTTCATCTCCTTTGACATATATTTTTGGGGCATGATATCTTTTCATCACATGTTCTAAGACATTTGCTATTTCGTTCAAGTCTACTAAACCAGACTCCCATATTAGACCATGATATGAGTTTTCGAGATAAGATATCGTTTTTAAATCCTGGCCTTTTAACATGCTTTTGTTATATGGTGGTTTGAAAAGAAAATTTGAACAACGTGTTCCATCATACACAGCTAGTTCTTTTGGAATAAATCCAGAGGTACAATTAAATCCCTGGATATCAAGACACAAAATTGAATTTTCTCCTGCCATAGTTCGAGTTACGAGACCCACGAAGTAAAACTAACAACACATAAAATAAACCGTAGTAGTTTTTTTTACATTTTAATTTCCATATTTTTACACTGTTCTATTTTGACATTAAAATCATAGACCTAATACTATTTACACCAAATACAAAATTCGCTAAACAAGGATCACAAAATTTTAATAACTTCACTCTATGTTTTAAGTGTTTATTAATATTTTTTTTCAACTGAACAATTACTTCTTTGGCATAAAAATTGTATTCATTTATAAAAGGCTTACGTATATATTAATTATGTGTGCTATACATATTTTTAATCACCTGGTATACGTTATTATTCTAAACAAATATTATTTATTAAAACATTATTATTGCTCATCTCAATACTACACAAAGATCTCCTTATCTACATCCTCGACCTTTTCTTATCTGCGAACCTGACCTCTAGTCTTACGTCGTCGAACACATTCATGAAAACAAGCTATTCTCGGTATTTTTCGAAAAACAAGTATTTTACGTATTTATTCAAACATTGCTCATCTCAATACTACACAAACATCTCCTTATCTACATCCTCGACCTTTTCTTATCTGCGAACCTGACCTCTAATCTTACGTCGAACATATTCATTTTAATTAACAGAAAAACAATTCTCGGTACTCGACCTTTTCTTATCTGCGAACCTGACCTCTAGTCTTACGTCGAATATTAACAGAAAAACAATTCTCGGAATTCGGCGAGGCGAGGCTCGGCTCATGAAATTATACCAGAGGTGCGGCGTGAAGCCCTACAAACATTCTATTTTTTTTTTTACCACATGTGTTGTACTGTATAACTGCGTATTATTACTATTATTGCTCGTTTAAAAGATAAACAAGATCATCTAAATTGTTTACTTATTACGACGTACTGCATGGCGGTAGTAGTCTAGAAGTTAAAAATTTGACAAAAAACAAATCTCGGTGTCGACGGTTCGAATCCAGGCGGGCGCGTGGGCTTTTTTTTTTTATAAGAAACAAATTAGTAATAATTATAGGGGTGCATGTGTGTGAGTGCCAAAAAGACACTTCAAATATAAAAGGCCTTTTTGAACCCGTACACTAATAAGGCCCTTCTGGTCAACAGCCTCTGGTCATTGTCAACCACTTCTTCTTCGGCCATTTTCAGGAATTTTTCAGGATTGTGTCACTTCGTCGCCGAAGAAGTTGGACACGCCCAATCTTTGGACAGACAGGCCATCCTCGGTCACAGTACCCCGCCTTATATACTACTGGCACAATCACATTGAAGCAATGCGAGAGCGGATACCAGTGTGATTGACAGGCCAAAAAAGAGGAGGGATTTTAGTGGTTAGAAGTCCCACACTACCCACGATACACAGTGTCCCCACACATAACATCTAGTGGGCGCCTCTTGAAGGTTTCCTCTCCTCTCCAAAAAAAAAAAAAAAAAAAAGATAGATAGATAGATAGATAGATATTACCAAAAGTACAGATAGTACATAGGGTCGTCAAAACTTAAGTTACTAATACAATAATTTTAAAAATTTACTAAATCAAGAATAGTAAGATTTAAAACTAAACAGTATAGAAAACAAATAAACTAAAATATAAATCGAAAATAAGATTATAAATAAAATAATAACATAAAGTAAAATATAAACGAAATAAAACGATCGTGGGTCCCCAAGAAAATATATAATACATTGTGTAAAGCAGTATCTAAATACTACAGTCAATATTTGTAGTATCACAGAAATTATTTTTCCACATAAAGTAGCAGGTTGTGATATAGAAAATACATAAAACAAGACAGGTAAAACGTAAAATGTATCGGAATAGTAGAGAAAAAACCAAAAGGTATAATAAACAAAACACATAAAGTATAAAAAACAAAACAGCTTGTAGACTAACTGAACCAATATAGATAGATATTCAAAGTCAATTTGTCCGTTCTAGATATTCTCTTGTTGAATAAAAAGCTGTTTCTGCAAAAAATACTTTGGATCGTTTATTAAATTCATTGCCATTTAATGCACGTATTTCGCGAGGTAAAGAATTGAAAAAAGTTACACAATTGTACATTGGTGAACTCTTATACATAGTTGTCTTGTGTCTAGGTACTTCCAATAGGAAATTTCCCCTGGTTCTATAAGTATCCAAACCTAACCCTGAAAACAGAGCTTTATTGCTATTCACATATACGACACATTTGTACAGATAAATGGAAAGAAAAGTTAGAACATTTTTGTAAATAAAGGTATTTCGACAACTTTCTCGTGGATGTAAATTAAAAATTAGTCGTATAATTCTCTTCTGATCCAGAAAAACACGCTCGCTTGTATTTCCCGTTCCCAAGAAATAACATTGTTAAACATAAAACTACATTCTGAGGAATAATAAGTTGTTAACAGACTGTCTTGATCAAGAACGGACTTTAATTTTAAAATCGCGAAAAACGTCGAATTTAACTTAGAGCAAAGCAAACATGGTCTACGTGATCCGAAAATGACAAAGAAAAATCCAATGTAGTCTCCAAAAACTTAGTATTTTTTACAAATGTCAAGTCGTTTTGAAGCGCAAAGTATACAGGTATCGGTTTTCTATTATAGAAATTCATACACACTGTTTTTTGCTCATTTAGGATTAAATCATTTGCTCTACACCACTTGTCCATATCGCTCCTGGCTGCACGTATTTTTTCACTCAACTCGTACATATTATCAGCACTTACCACAACTGTGGTATCATCGGCATACATAGCTATGTGATCGCCTCTCACATGCTCTGGCAAGTCGTTTGTATATAAAATAAACAATAACGGACCGAGAACGGAGCCCTGCGGGACATCCATTCTAACTGACCTCGGTTCAGAAAAATAACCACCGTATTTTATCACCAAATCTCTTTCAGTCATGTAGGAATCAATCTAATTCAATAATAAACCCTAAATGCCCGTGTTATAAAGTTTGTAAAGCAGAAATCGCCTATTCACTGTGTTAAACGCGACTGATAAATCGAAAAATAGAGACACCACATACCTGCCCCGATCAATACTGTTGAAACTATAATTAAGAAAACTGAAAATTGCCGTCTCTAACGATCTACCTGGGAAAAATCCGTGTTGGCATGCATTAAGCACTTTTAGCGAACCTGCAATATCAACCAATTTATTACAAACAACCTTTTCCAACACCTTTGAAAACACACTCAACAGCGATATCTACCTATAGTTTTCGATATTATTAGTATCATTTTTTTGTGAACGGGAACAACATTAGAAGGTTTCAATATCTTTGGGAATGTTCCTTTTTTTAAGGCTATGATTTATAAGATCTGTTAGCGGTTCCAATATCAAAAATTGTATAGCTTTTAACCATTTTAAATTAATTTCGTCAAACCCAGACGACTTAGTGGCATTTAAATTATTTATAATATCATTTACCTGATGCTTTGTCACCTCGTCAACTCTTATTGATCCTAAAGGATAAGATGGTGATGTACAATTTTGACTGACTATACCATATTTATCTGTAAGTTTCGTAGTGGGTACATTACTAAAATATCTAGCAAATTCTTCGGCATTATGCTTAGGTTCTGTTATGATTTTCCCATCAATGTTACGTTGTATGTCTTTCTTAGTTTTTACACCTCTATTCAGACTACAATTTACAATATTCCATATGGTTTTGCTTTTATTAACGGAATTGTTAATTTTATTCACAAAAAACTGTTTTTTGTTCGTTTTAATTTGGTTTTTATAGTGCGATTGCAATACTCTAATGTGGCCAAATTATTAGGACAATTTTTTTACAACCAATATAACTTAAGTGATACTTAAAGTTCTTTTTTAATAGAATGCAGCTCTTCGGTGTACCAGTTAAAAGACCTTTTATTGTAGGAAGATTGTTTTTATGTGGACAGCAACAGTTTAAACAATAGATGACATTCTCTAAAAAATTTGACCATACTGTGTCGACTTCGAGTTCAAAGTTTAATGTTTAATTCCAGTCTACCCGCTCTAACATGTTAGCAAAAAAATGAAATTTTCGCATGGCTTTATGCTATTATAATTATTTGTAGTATTGTCCATGCTAGGTTTATCGAAGTCGCAAATGTATTGGAACTTTTGTGCAACGTGATCACTTAAGTGTGGATTAAAAAGTACACAGTGCATTAATTCAGAAGGCATATTTGTAGCAATATAATCGATAGCTGAAGTACTGGTGTGACCACTTCTATAGGTATAGACTCTTGTTGGATCCATAGTAGTTACCATCAATTCGAACGAGGAAAACAAATCAATTAAATTCTTCTTCGGTATAGACTCGCCCAAAAAATTAATATTTAGGTCATCACAGAGAATAACATACTTGGTCTGTGTACATATAGAAGAAACAACAGAACTTAGTACATCATAAAATATAGCTAAACTTCCATTAGGCGGACGATAACAACATACGATAGAGCAATTCTTAAAAATCACTCCGCACAATTGAATGTGGCCCTCTATACTGGAATCCTTTATTATGTCATACTCTCAAATGTCTGAACACATGCTTCGCTTGGCCGTTATAATAGAATCATTTATTATGAAACATCAAGCAACTACATAGTTCTCAACCTTAAATCCAGTAACAGTTTCCAGCCAGTGTTCAGTCAAACACATTATATCGACACTTTCTTGTTTGTGCAATAATTCCAATTCATCTAGTTTGTTAGACACACTTTGTATATTTAAATGACACAATGTATATTTTTAATATAATAAATCGCCAGATTTTAACAAAAACTTTAACACCCCGTATCCTGGAAAACGAATCATTTACGGACATACGTTTATATAGCAAACTGTCATTATTTTTCCAGGCAGAATCACCCCTTGAACTTTATCGCACTTATTTACTAACACCCTGTATATTACAGATTAAGTTTAGAGATTTTGGTTTTGAACGGATCACTTTAAACCTTTTTAAGTGTAATTTTTCAGATAGGCAGCAAAAAGTAGTTGTAAAAGGTGATACACCACTCTCTGTATTCAGATAGGCGAGTTACTCAAGGAAGCATTCTTAGACTTTTTATATTATCCCTTTATACAGCAGCTTCTGATCTTCAGATTAACAGTAACTTGAAAACTATGGCCTTTATTTCGGAGTCTTATGGATTAATGATGAATACTATAAGGCAGCCTTTGAAAATAATCAAGATTTTCACGTCAAGATTAATGTTATTGTACCGAAACCAATTCAAGAATGTATAAACCTAAGTCTTGTATTAAATAATGAATCGATAATTTTTTAAACTAAAAGAATTGTATATACATTTTTAACACCAAACTGAAACTAAAATTGTTAGACTCCTGAGTTCTGTGGAATTTATCTTACTGTAGCACTGTGTATTGGCCCGCTATAACCGAAATTACAGGATGCTTGCCTAAGTTTCGGTGGATTTAATATTGATAAACCAGTTTCAAATGCAGGTTTACAAAATCGTTATCGAGAAACCGCAAGTTTATTTATACAACCTACCTAAAAAAGATTTTAATTTCTATAGTCTTACAACTAAGAACAGAGAATCGTTTAGCGTACCCAACTCCGCAATATTTAAGCGATCGTTTAGCTGAAAAGCGGTAGTTACCTATAAGCGACTTTCACTAGACGTCAGGATTGCTCCCAGCCTCGGAGCATTCGACCGTAAATTAAAACAGTTTATTAACTCTACTTGCTCGTGTACCTCCAAGAGGGCCGTAGCACGTGTACTTCCATGAGGGCCGTTGTATATGAACAACCCTATTGGATACTGCCACCCATGTAAGGTTTTCTGTATAACGTTTTTTAAATTAAAAATAAACGTATTTTATTTTACTACACGTACTCTTGTTGTATCGGAGAAAATCACCCCAGAAAGAGGCAATCGAGAATTGAGCCAAATGGGCTGAAAATTGGTAAACATATAAAACCTTCCACTCCTCTTAGATCAACTCTGCAGGGGCTGCAAACCATAGACATAATAGCTTAATGAACTAGGCTTTCGACGCTTCATTGATTCTGACGAAATCTGAGAGAGATGGGGCTAGCTAGGGCGGAAATGCCATTATTTTGTGAAAGAGATAGAGCTAACTAAGGCAGAAATGATCCTTTCTAGCAACTAGTGGGATTTCCGCTCTAATTAACTCCACGTTTCTCACTCGTTGGCATCAAGGTAAGACATTGGTCATATGTGACGGGGTGAGTCCAAATACCGATTATGTCAACGATGCACTCGGAAGATAGGTAGAATTGGATGAAAATTGGAAAAAATGTGAACTGCTTGATTTTGAATATCAAAATGCAAACCATCTCCACTCCTCTTAAAAAACCCAAACCCAAAAAGAAGTAGAGGAAATCGGAAATCGAAGCATCGGAAACAATCACACCCATATTCACTAAAGAGGTTTAAATTTAGACCAGGTCTAACTTGACAGTTATAGGTTTAAGATGACAGTTTTAACAATTGAACAAATAATTTTTCTAACTGTCACAATTACAAAATGACAGTGACATAAGCGAAACATAACTGTCGAAGTAAGAGTTTTAAGTACCATGGCAACTAGACCTGTTCTAACTCTTAAACCTTTTTATTGAATACGATGGGGAGTGTTTTAAATTTAGATTATGCTCAAGAAATTCTTACAATTACTATTTATTAAATTCTAGTATCAAATCAAAAACTTCTTTGATTCTTATTATATGCAAATCTAAGATTAAATCTCACTATTCTAATACCATTGATATAAGTTCTGCAACATTTAATAATTATTTTTGTTTTATAGTTAGTATAGAACTGAATTCTTGACCAACCGTAAAAAATTACCGGTCTTTACTTTTACTTACTTTACCAACAAGATGCCTCGCCCATTGTTGTTTCTTTATCTCCTGTACTCGAAAGCGATGTTCAAAACACTATAAATAATCACAGTCTAAAAAATCCCAATTCTCATGATATTTATAACATTAATACTTAAATGGTAAAAAATGCTTCTCACATTATTTGTCCATTCTTAATAAATATAGTCCATAAAAGTTTTTTCGTTAAGGCAATTTCCTAATTCACTTAAACTTAGTAAATTGTTGCCAGTTTTTAAGAAAGGGGAAAAAACTTATTAGACAGATATAAGCCAATCGCTACAGTTCCATTTATTGGAAAAACTACGCCATATTGATATTGTTGATAGGCCACTTTCTTTAATTGAATGGTTTTTGTTAGGTCGAAAGCAGTTTGTTATTGGAGAGCAATGCAGTCAACTTGATATGTTTGTAGAGCTAATGCTTTACATATGTCAGAGAGATGGTTCGCATCTAACTTATTGAAGATGAACTGTAATAAAACCGCAGACAATCAATATTCGGTTTCCTGCTACCAAGGAGATTGGCAATGTTAAATTTTTAGGGATAATTATTGATGGTGGTTTGTAATAGCATAGTTGTATGGCTGACTTTTGCCAAAGATTAAGTAAACACTTTTTTTTATAAGAGACTCAAATAGATCCTTTTTAGATTAGATTTTGTGGACAGTTTACTTCGCAAACTCTTCTATTTTGAATTACGGTACGATTGTATGGGGTGGATTTCCGATCACCGATAGAGCTTTTAAAGTTCAGAAGAGACAAATTAGAGCCATTACAGGTGTTGATACTATGGTCTAGACAGCAATGTCAGGTGACTATTTCAGTCTAGGTTTAAGCGTAAAATAAAATTTTATTATTTGCAGAATTGTTTTTACTCGATTAAAGAGTACGTGAAGGCGCCACCATTGAATCTGACCTAATGCTTAGACCTATGTTTCTTATTGTTTTTAATTGTGTATTTTTTTTACATTACTTAAGTTTTGTCTTTTTAACTAAGCCGTTTTTACTTTATCTTTTCGTTTTATATGTTATTATTTTTTTTGACCTGCATCATACATGTTTGTATATAAAGATGTTAAATAAAAGTTTTTTTCTATACATAAACTGATCTGTTAAATTACATCAAAATATTGAAAAATAAAATACGAATTATTAATTAGCAATTATTATTATTTGTTTAGTACAGTACGTTCTCGTCTAGTTCTTCAATAATGTCATTTGACAGGACCCGCAAATCAAAAAGCATTGCAGAAGATGAGTTAGGCAAGAGCATTTGGAGCGGGATCTTGATTCATTCGCTTCGAGATTAATATAATTTCACGATCTCGAATCGAAGCCAATTCTTCAAGTGCCATGTGGTTTGAGAGACATGATTGCACTTGAAGATACATCCGGAAAATTGCTGCCTCGCGGCATTAGCTCTAGGGACTTTTAGAAGCTTTTATCTTGTCACATTTTAAGGCAGTGGTAACGATAGCTATTAGTGCACATGATTTTTCGGCGAGCTTCATAAACAAATAAATGCCCATTATAATATTCTCAAAAATAAGTTTGTCATTGATTGGGGTTTTTGAAAATTTAAATCGCACTAATTTAGCATCACCGATGAAGCGGTTTTCAAATACTATGAATATACTGATGCGGGAAAAAATAATATATTTAGTATTATATTTTTATAGTCTTCCTGAGGAATTAGGAACATTTTTAAAGTTTTGACTGGGGGCAACTGGTACTAACGTCATGTTAGGTCTAAGGCTTGCCAGATGAGTGCGAACTCTACATTTATCGATTTTGTGTCTCTTTTATTTCTTTATTATCACTGTATCTATTATTGACAATAAAAGCATTTATTATTAGTACTAATATTATTATTATCACATAGTAATACCAATTAAACTACCAGTCATTACTAGTGTCTAGATTTTTTATTTTGGATATGAATTCCTTATGCAGTTTACATCGATGGTTTCTTATGTTATTGTTGTTGTCTTTGGACATAGGTTGAACTTATTTTTGAGTGTATTTTTATTTTGTATAAATACCTCTATGTGTCGAGTGACGCCTAACTGTCTCGTTCCAAATTATTTCAAGTACTGCCTTTTTATATTTCTTGTATATTTTTCCTTATCCAGCTTTCTAGAAATCGAAATTCTCCGTTTTCTACACTCTACGGGGGTACTTTTGGGGGCAGCATAGATATAAGGGTACTATTACTTCATTTTTTTTCCTATGAGGAAAGAAGAATTTCATGAGAAGCTCACAAATTTGCAGGGGAGTCTGGCAAATTTCAGATTTTAAATCCCTGGGCATTAAATAAATTAAACTTGAAAAGGCCTGCTATTCGGCGACTCTAGTATTTTGATCCTTCCAAATTTGAGGTCGGTATCTAAATTGATGCCAAAATTAACCGGCTGGGATGAACAAGTTAAGTTTGCTTCGCACTGTATATTTTTCCATTCCATTGCTTTTAAATTACATCTCACCTTTGAAATCGAGGAGTTGTACTAAATATTGACAATCAGTCGTTTCCTTCGTTATCTATAACCAGTTCAATTTTTCTTTTAATAATCCTATCACGCTCGCCCTACTCTGGTTACTGACCTAAGTCTAAACAAAATCTCACCCCATCACTCCATCGCAACTTATAAATCCGTAAAATCATTATTTTAAACGCGAACGCATCGCTATCCATCCCGGTCTGGAAAAATATGAAAAGTTGTCGAAAAGCGGCGCTTGGATATATGAACCCATTTCGGCGATGTGGCAAATGATGGACTGTGGGAGAAGAAGCTTCCCCCGCACCTGTTTCCTAGATGGTCCAGAGAATCGACGTTTCCCGATTCCCATTTAGCCGGCTTCCTTCGATACAAAACATATAGGAGCTTTCTTGGTTTCTCTTATGGTGGTGTTCTCCCAAGCGTAAAGTAGATGAATGCAATATTTTCTACAGACTAACACAATTGAGTAAGTAATTTAAAACAGCTTGCAAATAATACTGGGTGTTTTATTACTTATCCGCCAAAGAGAAACAGGTGATACTAGAGATCAAAATAAAAAGATTTGTTGAATAAATGTGGTGGCAAATATTAGTCGTTAAGAAGACACAAGGTGTTAAAAGTGAAACTTAATTTTCGAAAAATGGCAATAATTTTAAAATAGACAAAAATATCAAATTCAAAATTAGTGTACTAGCGTTTTCGAAGGTGACAAATCCGAATTCAGTATACAGCTTTTACATACTTAATGATGAAATAAATTTTGTATATTTTTTTACCCTGTAAAGCTGAGACTTACAAAAAGTGTACCATGAATGTCGACAACATAATACGTGGCGATGACAACTGTTATTGTTTTCATGACAGTATCGTAGGTAACCCGAATGGAGACCGGTCAATTTGTGTGAATTTGAATAAGAAACTGTTCTACAAGTGTTATTGCTTTAGCTATTTTTCAGTGAAAATGGCACATGTGTACACTAACGAGGAATTAATAGACATTTATTTTAGTATACTGAGAAGGCAAAACTCGCGAGCGGCTTCTCGTTTGTATGCCCACCAACTTCCCAATATGCACATCACGAAATATTTAGTGCAGTTGTTTTACGTGGGCTTGAGACTGGAAATTTGCTCTTAAGACGAGGATTAGATGGAGGACAGCTTCGCCCACAACGCATTTTAGACATTGTGGAAGAAAATCCGAGAATAAGTACAAGGCAGTTACCTAGGCAGGTCTCTGCCGGATTACATACAACAGCGTGGTGCACATATACTCAACTGTGCCTTTATCACGTCTAGAGAGTCCAAGTATTGCTGCACCTTTACACCGATGAAGCTATTTTTACTCGCAGTGGTATAACCAATCTTCACAATAGGCACGTTTGGTCTTTGCATAATCTGCATGCAATAGTTCGGGATCACTTCCAACATCGTTTTTCTTTGAACGTGTGAGCAAGTATTGTCGAGAAACATCTAATTGGACCGTTCATATTGCCAAATTGGATGGATGGTCATCAATATATAGAATTTCGATATACTATTTTTGAACAGCCTTTGTAAAAAGAAGTAAATAGACCGTTTAGTCTCGTTTTTATATTTTTTTTCCTGGAAATATAATTCTTATGTCATAGTGCATATGCGGTTAAAATCTGTTAAAGCAAATTTAGAAAGTTTTTCTGTATTTTAAATGAATTGAGTTCTACAAATCTTTGATTTTTATTTTTTTTTTCGGTATTTTTATTTTCAAAGACGAATATCTCGCAAATGGCGTGAGATATCTATACTGACCAAGGGTACATTTCGTATGTATAAATTATGACTCTTTTTTAGTGTAAAGTCAAAACAGTCTCAACTTTAGAAAGTAAAAAAATATACAACATTTATTTCATCATTAACTATATAGCAAGCGCCCTCTAGGAGCTAGGTTCAAACTAATTTTGAATTTAATATCTTTATAAGTTTTAAAATTATTGCAATGTTTCGATAATTAAGTTGCACTTTCAACACCCTGTATCTTAACGACTAACATTTGCCACAATATTTATTGAACAAATTTTCTTATTTTCGCTTCTAGTATCATCTGTTTCTCTATAGCGGAGAAGTTATGAAACACCCTGTATATTGGTTCATGTTGATATTAAAAATTGGATTTAAATTAAAAATAGGTCCATAATACATAAAGAAGGAAATACACAAGATCCCTATAGAAAGAAGAAAAATCCAGAGTCTATCCCATTCAGCGGGATTATGGTGGCAAATATAAAACGAAGCGGCTTCGATTCGATATCTTTGCGACAGAAGAAAGTAACTAGTTGAGAAATAGGTTAATAAAATTTGGAAAGGGAAAGGTAAGGTAAAGGTCCTGGATGTAGTTAATGTGCCTCATATATATATATATATATATATATATATATATATATATATATATATATATATATATATTATATTACCTCTAGTTCGCATTTTATTTTATAGTATATTAGGCTGGGGTTGGGCTTGTTTGTTTTTCATGTTGCTTTAATTTTTTATATTGTATTTATTTATTCAGAATACACTACAGGATCAAGATTCTAAATGTTATATACATTAAAAAACTAAAGTAAACTAGACTAAACTAAAAGATAAAACTAAAACTAAACCAAATAAGAAAAGAAAAACCAAAGAGAACCTAGGGTTAAACATAAGGTTAAAAGTATGACTACAGAGGCACAACGAATAATTAATGGTGAGACCAAAGAAGTTATAAAGTGATATAATAGCTCTAGTGTGGTTGAAATGTCGGGAGTGTTTCTTGATAAATCTCAGCATTGGAAAGGCCTTCCATGCAATGGAATTGATGTGCTCGTTGAGGGATAATATACTGTCGAATACTACACATAAGTCGTTGACTGTGTAAGAGACCCCTAAGAGAGAGTTGTCAATCCTGTATGTATTTAGTGTCGGGTTCGGGGTTCGTGAGAAGTGAATATAGGAACACTTGGCTATGTTGATAGAGAGAAGGTTTGTCTTGTACCAAAAGACAAAACGATCCAATTCGGGCTGTAGTACAGAGTTGTTCGACGAGTTGGACGTGACGAATTTCAAGTCATCAGGGAACAGAAGACAGTTGCTGTTAATAATTCAAGATGTGACGTCGCTGATAAATAGGAGAAATAATATTCAAATTTCAGTTTAATATTAAAACTCAAAACGAGTTAAACTGAGATTAGAGATATTAAATTATGTTTAGTAAAAAGCAGTAAAAATAATCATTAGAATTGCTATCATTTGATTTTGATGTAACATCAAAATGGGCTCTAATTTAAAAATTTGGAAAATATAATCTGAATAGAATATTAGAGTAAGCCTCCTTTAATATTCCATTTAGTTTGTGAACGGAAGTGTAAAAAAATCATAGACATTTAAATTTCAAATGTAAAAAACTGTTTAGGAAAAATTACTTCTCAATTAATCGTTATAATTGATTAAATTTACTGTTTTTGTTTTATCAAAATCTATAGCTACAAATAAATATGAAAACACAAATTATTAAGGTTTATTAGGGGTTACTCAAGTTTTGTTACACCTTGAATATAAAATGTCTATTAGTACTTCACCAGCAATATCCATAGACCGAATGTCAAATAATTATAAGGACACAGAAGGTTTGCAAAAGCGAAAAAAAAAACATGTTATATTTTCATTTAGTTTCGAATTAAATTTTGTTATTTAGTTTTAACAAAAACAAAACTGACCTAGTTAATAAGAGAATGAAAAATTAATTTTAGATTAATAATGAAAACTTGCGATTTTTGAAAAACAAGTTAAAATGATGTTTGTGCAAATTTTATAACACACTCTAAGAATGCACAGGGTTTCTAAACGAATTCTACAAGGTTTATTTTATAAAATGGGAAAATATTAAACACAAAAGATTTTATTTCAACAAATAGGAATTGCTAAAAAATAAATAAATGACAATTGGTAAGTACAAAAATTAACCTCGACTTTGTTTGATATCTTTATCTTTAAAGAAATTGTCAAAAATTTTGCGATAAGAGCCAATGAGCTAGAAAAAGAGAAAACATTCTAACTTATAAAACGTAAATATAGAGTGAACAGGGATACACTGCGTGCTCTGTTGTCTGTAGAGATAAAGATACCCATTGTTGTCTGTAAAGATAAAGGTATTGAACCAAAGCGAAATGAGACCCATTTGATTAAACAATATTATACAGCGTGTTCCAATTAATAATAACAAAGTTTATGTTTACTTTTTTATTTTTCAGTTGTCATTTGTTTATTTTCTTAATAAATTCTGCGGTTGAGATAAAAAATTAAAACCTTCGTATTTACAATTTATTTCTATCTTTTAAAATAAAGCTTTTACCCGTTCAAAATATAAAGAGAAACCTTGTACCTAGTATTTCTCGTTAAATAAAACTCAATTTAAGACAGAAAACTAAATATTATAAAAGGAGTATAAATTATGATAAAACTTGTTTATGGATCTATATGACAACCTAAAATATTTTACTTTGCTTTAGAGACGTCACCTCTAACTATTTTTTTTCATATCATTCTGAGCACTGAAACATTTTAAGCAAACAGTTATGATAATATGCAATCTAATAAGGTTTTGTAACAAAAATCTCGATAAAAATATACGTGGTAGAAAGTCGAAGTGTTCTTACTCCCTTAGGTGTAAAAGTACTTTAATAAACGGCACGCAGCTGAATAAAAAGATCTTTGATAACGAAACCATCAGCTCTAACGATCGTGATAAGGAGGTTAATATCCACAACAAACATAGGCTCCATAATCGCGAGTTTGCGAAAAAATCGAGCGCCTTCACCTCAAAATGTCTTTTATGGTTATTGCATGCATAAAAAATTATGCAGTAAATTATCCAGGCGTCCTGAAGGGCCAATTTTTCGGGCCGCTTTCTTAGAAAATTTGTTTTATGCGCGCCGACAGTCATTCATACGCCAGGCGACGTTTTTATTTGCAGAAAATGTTGTAAAAATGTCCTGGCGCAGTTAGTTTATGATGATGTCTTGTGGATCTTTTTCTGTGGTAAATTGCGATATGTTTTTCCGTCGCGACTAGTACGGCATATTTGTTTCTTTATAGTGTATACATTTGCTCAACCAAAAAATTAAACACCGAGAAACAAATCGCTTTAAAATATTTACTGGAAATAGCATATTTAAGTACCTAATATGTTGGTTTACAGTTCATATATATATATATATATATATATATATATATATATATATATATATATATATATATATATATATATATATGAGCTAGTTTGAATTCTCGGGTAAGCGGTCTGTGGTGTGTGTCAAACAAAAACAAAAAATCTCATTTATCCATCAATCCTCTATATTTCGCCATTGATGGCTTCCTCAGGAGGGAAATTAGCTAAAATACAACTCCAAAAGAAAACAAACCTACATTCAGAGTTACCATACAAAACGTTAAATTTAAGTTGAAAAACATTGGTAAAAAAAACACGCATATTGAAGGTCCCCTGGCTAAATCACATCGTAAATGCTTAAAACGAAATGAATTTTTAGTTTGAGCTATGTAGAATTTTTGACAGTCCAGACACGAGATTTTATATACAACATTGTAATTTTGCATATACGATGTTTTGTCTTTAGTTTTTGTCAATAATTGACCAATTTTTAATGTATTATATTTAGCCACTTTTATACTGGCACATGAACTAAAGTGCTTAATTACGCTGTCAGCAAGTCCAACAACATAAGGTAACTTTTTAAATTTAAAATTTGTCCATTGGTCCGTCAAATATATTAGAGTTATAAAATAACTTTAAAGTTACATCTCTCGGGTACCCATTATTTAAAAACAAGTTTAAAAGGATCCTTAAATTTTTCCTTAAAAATTGTGGGTCTGATATATGAGTGATTCTGTTTTTCATGGCTATCAATGTGTTCCACTTTTGATTTTTTGGGTGATCCGAAAAATAGTTTATATACCTCCCCGATTATGTAAGTTTTTGACATCAATCTAGAATAACAGCATTATTACGATCTGATCTAATTACCAACGTGTCCAAAAAAGGAACACTATTATTTGTTTCACTTCACATGAACCAAAACGTTATTAAATGACGCTAATACTTACAGGCTGGTTACTGGGGACCCTACCCCTGGGGACCCTACAACGGGATTTAATTAATTTAATTAAAATATTGAAAAATAATAAAGAAATCAATGATAGTACTGCAAAAAACTTAACCAATTATAACTTCATCACCCCAAAACAATATTGCTTACCGAAGATTCACAAGCCAAATTCTCCTTTAAGAACTATTGTGGCCTGCATGGGCTCGGCTACTTGCAACTTATCAAAGTGGCTGACAAACATCTTAACCACTTCACTTGCGAATAAAACAGATTATAACGTTAGTGATGCTTTTATTTTTTTAAATGCTGTTATTGGTGTGATTTTGCCCCACGGCTATGTTTAAATTTCATTAGATGTCGTTTCGTTATTTACAAGCATACCATTTCAACTGGTTAACGAAATTTTGCAACTCCAATGGCAAAAAATGGAAAATGACACGACCTTATCCAAGGACAACTTTTTATGTAATAACTGTTATTTTTCTTTTGATAACAACTCCTATCAACAAATCTTTGGTACCCCTATGGATGATCCCATCAGCCCCATTTTGTCATGGACATGGGTAAAATTATAGAAAAACTTCCGTTTAGGCTTCCATTTTTGTACAATTTTGTTGATGATATTATCTGTTCAATTCCATCTGATCGAATAATATTCTGGAAATATTTAATTCTTATAATAAACACATACAATTTACTTTGGAAAGTGAAACAAATAATAGTGTTTCTTTTCTGGACACGTTGGTAATTAGATCACATCGTAATAAGTTATTCATTCTAGATTGGTATCAAAAACCTACATCATCAACACATTGATAGCCATTAAAAACAGAATCAGTCATATATCAGACCCATAATTTTCAAAAAAAAAATTTAAGGATCCTTTTAAACTTGTTTTTAAATAACGGGTACCCGAGAGATGTAACGTTAAAGCAAATTTATAACTCTAACATATTTGACGGACCAACGGTTGATCATATCAGACAAATTCAAATATCAGCCTAATTAAGCATTTTAGTTCATGCGCCAGTATAAAAGTGGCTAAATATATTACGTCAAAAATTGGTCAATTATTGACAAAAACTAAAGACAAAATACCGTATATGCAAAATTACAATGTTGTATATAAAATCCCGTGTCTGTTGTTGTTGTTTGGCATCCAAAGAACTAAAACGTAAAGATCTGTTAAAACCTGGGAGGGTGGTTTTTCAGGATTGCAATACCGGAGGAAATAAGACCATTTAGAACTCGGTCGTGATTTTTTGCCACTTTGTATTTTAGTAAATTTAGAATATATACCTATTTCCGGTGACTATATAGTGACGGCCAAAAAAGTTGGAGAAGCATACTTCGTATGCCGCTATAGCTACCGTTATTTACGTCATGTTTATACCGTAAAGTATATCTTTAAGGCAAATTTGAACTTCATTCGGAAAGAGCGGCAGCTGCTCCTGAACTCGTCCCCTTATAGTATTAGTATCGCATTTCGCGGCACCTTTAAAGAGAACATGGTACTAATCCGGCGATCGTTATTTTATCGCTACAATAACTGGTACCTCGTATTAGCAGCCTGTCTGACGATAACGCTTCGTATTCCCCAGGGGGAATCAAAACACTATCTATTCATTTCATTCAATTACTCTTTTTTTATGTTTTAATATTTGCAACATTTTTATATCTGTCTTAAAATATTTCTATTTTATAAACGTTAATTTGAAATTTATTGAACTAAAAATAGTTATAAAATCTAAAACGATTTTGTCTGCGGCTTCACCAGCAATTCCCACTTGTACAATTTGGATACATTTTTTTTTTATTAAAGCTTTCGACCTACAGACATGTTATCACTCCTTACTATTTAGATCTATTATAATTTTCACATGAAAAAATAAAAATTAGATAAATTATTTAAGGCGCTGCCGAGCTTCTGGCGGGCACGTGGAAGAATATTCTCGTATATACTTAATATATTGGTTTAAAAAATTCTATCAAAAGTACGTTTTTTATAATAAATTGTATCTAACTATCCTCAAAAAGATTGAACATTGATTCATTTTAAATATAAATCATGAAATTACAACTTAAGATGAATAAAATAAAAAAAGCTGCGCTGTCGTGTGTTTCTTAGCGACGGGTTTCATTCATATTCGTTTATGAATTGTATGAATTTAGGTTTAATCGTTTTTATTGATTTTGCTTTTAAAGGGTTGGTCGGGAAGATTGAGACGCTATAAAATTATTTTGTTAAATTTAGAGAAGGTTCAGAAAATCAGAAGGTTCGTCGGTTTGATTATTGTTTCTATTTTATTAGGTTTGGAATTTTACTTTTACAATTATTAGTTGTTAGGGGATTATTATTTATATAAAGCTTTAAAGGGTTGAAATATACCCTAATAATTCAATACTAAAAACATTTACGCAGTTAATTGATTTGTATATATTTTCACCGCCAAGCCTTGCCATACATTAACTATCTACTAATTCCTCCCTGCCTAATAGATTGATGTAGAGCCGTTGTAATAAGAGATGAACAGATATCAGTGAGTTCTAATGATCTACTTCCGTTTTGTTTGAACAACATGTACATAATGATATGCATATTTTAGTATAATATATTTTTAAAAATTACGCTTTATATTTTATAACACTATAAAGACAATTATCGTAAGCTTTCATTAGACATTAGCTATATATATATATATATATATATATATATATATATATATATATATATATATATATATATATACACCAATAGCTAAAAACTAAGCATTTTAAAGTTAATTAAAACTAATGGAATAAAAGTTGCGAAAAGATTTTTGCCTCAACCAGAAGTAGATTAGACACTGGTTAGACACAAGTGTTCTTCAATTAAGGAATTTATTGTATTTAAAAATTATAAAATCTTTTCAATTAGCCGTATCCGCCTACATAGCTAAATATGTATTGAAAACTTTTACATTATTGTTTTTAAGAAAATCTTTGTCTTTTATTCAGGGTTAGGGTTATACATGGATTACCGATCTTTTTGACGAATGCAACAAACTGGGTTGCGAATCGATTTTCAAAAAATTGATAATTTTCTTTTCCTAATTCTTTTAATTAGTCATTCAGTTATAGTATATTATTTCGTTTAAACTCCATAATAATATCTCTGAAAACTGATACACAGGGTGAAATTTTTAAATAGAGCACTAGTTTCTAGAATTTTTTTCTTGGTACATGGAATGAAACCCAAGTTTCACCTGTTTTTGAAATATTCATGTTTGATATGTTGAAAACTTTTTAATGCTATAAAATATAACCGAGTTGACTTAGCTTCTTGTGATTTTTAAAATGATATCAGCTCAATGTCTTAACTTTTTTTATAGATCTGTCTCTAAAGAAAATTTAAAAGTTTATTGCAAACTGGGAATTTTCAAAAATCATTATCTTACAGGTAAAATTAGATATAGGATCCAACATAAAAGTACTTAGAATTTTGAGAAAATTGCTAAACTCGCAAAAGAAACTGGGTGTTCTATGTCAAAAATAAATGTTGCTACTACCGCCGATTTTTAAAAATACCCTGTATATATAAAAATGATTGTTAAACTATTGTAACAATAAAAATCCACGGGAGGGAACATTTTTTTTTCGTAAAATTGGATGATCTTAAAATATAGAATGGTTTCTAGTAAAACATTCGACCCCGTAGATTATTCCTAGCATTAAAAATCCGTTCCTAGCCCGGATCATGTCAGCTAATAAGTCACACAATATTAAGCTAATGTACAATTTTTATATGGGTTGCTGACAAGAAGATGGCTTTGAATCATGGCATTTATGTTTTGATTGTTTTACTGCCTCCTTTTTTGTAAAATTGGGGAGAAGCAAAAATGCAGTTTTTTTGACATCATCGTATTTTTATTATAATTTTATGCTGAAGTAGGATCGTGAGCAAGCCCACTTCCCTTAACCAAGTTCGAATTACACCACTAGTATTTAAAAACTTTCTGAGCTAAATATTTTCATAGTATGAAACAGTTTTGAGTTTGTATTTCAAAATTAAATATGTTGTAAGGAATTTGATTTTTAAATGTGGTTCCCTGTGTCAATAAAGTTCAAGATAATGCTGACCCAAAACGATAATTTTTTTCGATATTGTCTACCACGTTTAAACAATAATCAAGTAAGATTTTAAAATATATTAATCTTAGTGGATCGGTTATGTTAACTTCGCCCTTCGAATATGCTACTCGAGAAATCTTTCATCAGTTAATGGTTTCTTTCTCACTTAGTTATTCATGCAGTCGCGCCCGGAAACGATCAACCGAGGAAAAGAAACCGAGTGATATATCACCAAAGTTTAACAGTCTTTAGAGCAAAAACCTACATACATAATAAAAGTACTGGGTCTCCATTATCTAACAAAACTAAAAGAAAAGAGATTTTATTGAATGGTCAAGGAAGGCACTGTGTATAAATAAATAATTTTATCTATACACATGCACTTTAAAATTGAACTGACCACTAAATAATGGTGAATAAATCGAAACAATTTTAAATTATTGTAGAAAAAATCAGTACCGGATATAAACAAAAAATAATGAATATGATACTGACAAAATCAAAAAATGCTTTATTGTCTCAAGAAATGTATCTCATTGACAAAGCTGTACAAAAGAAGGTAAAGTTTACAAAAGTAAAATTCAATAAGACTTATACTGAAAAAAGAAAAACAAAATGCCTCGAGTTTTTGTAATAGGTCACATACCAAAAAAGACATGAAAATATATTATAGCAATGGTATCGTTTTCAACACAATCCAATACAAAATAATTAAGGATAAACATGAAAACAACAATAAATAAAAAGGTTAATATAGATACATATAACCAAATAGATAATAAGGGAGTCATGTATTATCTCTACTAAATTAAACATAAATAAATTATGACTTTACCTAAGACAAACATTTAGAATAAGGAGCAAAAACCTTATATTAAAATTCCAGCATAGAAATATGTACCTAATACCTACTTAAAAACAGATGTGTAAACAAAAGAGACAAGTTTCATGTCTGAAACAAACAGTTTAGAATTACTTAAAAATGTATAACGCTTAAAAATAAAAAGACTATAATGACTACTCAAGTCAAGGAAAAAAGGTCAAAAGAAGATTTAAAACTTAGAAGTACATACCTATACACATAGTATACAGCATACATGAGCATAAAACACAACATAGAAAAACAGTAAAACAAGATAAGAAGAATTTTAAAATTTGGCTATACAAGAGTAGGTCCATCTTATTGTAATTAAAAAACTCGTCCAAAGAGTAATAAGCTTTCGCTAAAATCAGGCCGTTTACTTCATTTTTGAATCTTCTGTCATTCTGCATTTATCTTATATCAAAGAGCAGGTGATTAAACATTTTCTTGCTACTGTAATGGATGGTGTTCTTTATCTGAGTAGTAGTTGGGATTGGCAGAGAGATAACATAAGTTGTCCAGTTCTCTGCGAGCTACCGCCATTAATCTTATTATTATGTTTTTATACATTAATTATACCGATTCCAGTATAAATAACGACGTTAAGTTATAGATTTTAAATGACAAAAACAATGGTGTACAGGAATCTCTAAAATGAGCCATACACACGTATTTTACTGCTCAATTTTGTAGAATGAAAATCATATTAAACAGATTACCTGCGCAAGTCCCCCAAAAGCAGATGCCATATCGCAAATGGGATTAAATAAGAGCGATAATGCATTTCGTGCAAAGCTCATGCCCAATTCATTGGAAATTACCCTAATTTCGTTAACAGTTTGCCGACAGCCTACTACTAAGATTTACTATGTGGTTCTCAAATCTTAATTTTTTGTCCATGTCCCAATAACTTATTTACTTCCACAACACTTATAATTTCCTTGTCTAGTATATACAGTCAATATCATCCAGATTACACTTACAGTTAATTATATTCGTCTTCGTGGTATTAAAAGTGAGTAAGTTGACATCGCCCATTCTTTTACTTTAGCTAAATCCCTGTTAGTTGTTGAAGCAAGGTTTGCCCCATCATTATGCCACATTATAATAGAGTCGTCAGCGAACAATCTAAATTTACCCTGTATACCTATCTAAAAAAACTAGATCATTGATATACAAAAGGAACAAGATCGGTCTCAATACCGAGCCTTGTGGGACTCCATATTCTATACTTCGACGGGCAGATTTCTCTTTCTTAAGACGCACGCATTGAAGACGTCCATACAAATATTACTTAAACCAATCCAGCACCCCACCTCTAAGCCCATAGACTTCAAGCTTCCGCAGCAGTATTTCATGATTTACACAATCAAATGCTTTTGACAAATCATAAAACACTACCGCGGCCGCCTATCCATCATCAAGTAAAGATTCTCCAGGAAAAATATGGCGTCATTAGTGCTCTTTGATGACTGAAAGCCGTTTTTTGATTATTTTTTCTATAACCTTTGCCAGAGCGGATAACAAATCAATAGATCGGAAGCTGGACGGGCTATCACGGTCGCCACTTTTAAAAATTGGCACAATAACAGCAACCTTTAGGCATGCTAAGAACACTCCAGGGCAAGGGCCTCCGCTGAAAGTTGAAGAGTATTCTCTGACAATCTCAAAAGTACGTTTAATGATATTTCATCCCAATCAGAAGTATATTTCTTATTAATATCGCAAAAAGCCCCCATCAGATCTTGTTTCAAAACAGAAGTGAAGAAAAACGAGTTGGGTACTGATAGATGCATTTGGAGCATCTATTTAACTTAAGAATTCTGTTTAAGAGTTATCCGCACAGACAAGTCAGCAGCGATTAATAAGTAAAAGTTTTTTAGATCATTTTTATATCACTCTCAGCTCTATCGGTCCTAATATTTTTTCCACGGATAATATTCACAATATTCCAAGCTTCTTTTTGTTTATTTGTAGAGTCTTCGATTTTTCTTTTATAGTAATTTGCTTTTGCGGCTTTTACAGTTTATCTATAAATCTTGTGGTATCTATTAAAGTAGAACACTTAAATCTATTTTTATGGGCTAAGTGGGGTTTTTTTTGTAACGTTTTAGCTACGCAACTTCTATCCATCACCAAAATGCTCGCAAAACATAAACAGTACTAAAGTCATTTTCCATATTCTTAATTACTCAATGCCGTCATTTGGAATTTCCTGGTGCTTTAGCTGTTTTTAATTCCCTCGTAAAAGGGAAGTACTGTAATCGTAAAAAAATCACTCACCGAGATTTTTTCAGATCTTCACGTTTCAGGGTCTCTAGATGACGAAAAACATGTTTTCTCAATTCCGTCGGTCTGTCTGTCTGTTCGCGGCGTAGCTAAAAAACTACTTATCCGACTGACTTGAAATTTTGGTCAAAAATTAACGGTCATATGGGGATAACCTGGTAGCATTTTGGTAAAAATCCAATATGGCGAAACAAAATGGCGGCTTAGTCAAATGTTATATATTATTATTAAAAAACTACTTATCCAATTTATCTCAAATTTTGCAAAAAGCATCAAGTATTATGTTCGAATCAACTGGTAACAATTTGGTGCGAATCCAAGATGGTGGAACAAAATGGCGGCTTAATACAATATTTAAAAATTTAGCCTAAAAAACTGCTTAATAGTTTGACTTCAAATTGTGTGTTATAACTAATTATGGTATAGGGATCAACTAGTAAAATAGTGGTACTAATTCAAGAGATAAAATGTTTGTGATCGTGAAAAAGACACCGACCGTCTCAATTTTACACATCTTCTCCGTCGGTCCGTCTGTCGGTCTTTCTGTCTGTTTGTCTGTCTGCCAGTTCGCGGCATAGCTTAAAGACTACTTACCCGATTGACTTCAAATTTTGGTCAAAAATTAATGGTCATATGGAGACTATTTGGTAAGATTTTGGTAAAAATCCATTATGGTGGTTTAGTAAACTGTTAAAAATATTATAATTAAAAAACTACTCATCCAATTTATTTCAAATTTTGCAAAAACATCAAGTGTTATGTTCGAATCAACTGGTAACATTTTGGTAGGAATCCAAGATGGTGGTACAAAATGACGGATGAAAAACTACTTATTGATTTCAAATTGTGTGCATAGCTAACTGTAGTATAGAATTAGTAAAACTATGGTACTAATTCAAGATCGCAGAACAAAATGGCGGCCAAATAAAATGTTTGTAATCATGAAAAAAAAAATCACCCTCTCAGGATTTACATATCTTTTTAGGGTTCCTAGTTGCCAAAAACATGTTTCATCAATTTCGTCGGCCCGTCTGTCGGTCTGTCTGCCTGTCAGATCGCGGCTTAAAAACTAACCCGATTGACTTAAAATTTTGACAAAAAATTAAGAGTCATATGAGGTTGATCTGGTAATATTTTGGTAAGAAACGAGTATGGCAAAAATAAAATGGCGGCAAGTGATATTTAAAAAAAAATATTATGAAAAAGCTACTTGTCGAATTTATTTCAAATTTTGCGTAAATATCAAGTATTATGTTGGAATCAACTGCTAAAATTTTGGTACGAATCCAAGATGGCGGAACGAAACAAAAAAGTACTTAATGATTTCAAATTATATGCCACAATTAATTGTGGTCAGAACTCAACTAGTAAAAGTGTGCTACGAATTCAAGATGGGGGAACAAAATTGCGGCCAAATTAAATGTTTGTATCGTGAGATCATCATCAAATCAGCCTCTCAGATTTTACATATCTCCACGTTTTAGCGTCCCTAGATGCCAAAAAACATATTTTATCAATTCCGCCGGTCGGTCTGTTGGTCTGTTTGTCAGTTCGCGACATAGTTTAAATACTACTTACCCGATTGACTTCAAATTTTTACCAAAAATTAAGGGTCATATGGAGATAAGCTGGTAATATTTTGGTAAAAATCCAATCCTGAACAATGTTAAAATAATTTGTTAGAGTGATGTATTATTTAGTATCTGAAGTACCGAAACCGCTTGTTTGTTCCCTGTTTATAACTAGAGTTAATAGGTGGTTTGAGAATTTGGGTGCCACAAAAACGTAGATTATGTAAAAAACTCCCATAGCAACTTTTGTCCTGTCCATACTTTGATCAATATTTTGTCTATTCGAAATGTTATAAACAAAGTTTATGTGGTAGCCTTCTCTCAATGATCCACCGAATTCTTAAAGAAAGAACTCAGATAGAGACTATCTTATGAGAAATTCATGGCGATTCATTGAAATGTAAAAGATTGAGTTGGATAGCCCGAGCGACGCTGTTACATATGTATTGTTATAGCCAAGGAATGTTTGCTTACACAGACTTTGAATAATACTTGCTAATCTGTCTAAAGGAAACAACTAAGCATTATTACCTAGAATGTTTACAGGCACGCCTTTGCTTGCCATAAATTTAAGTTTTTTTATGTATATATGTATGTAGTTATTTGTTGGTTTAATCGTATGTATTTTATTATTATAAGATTCCTACATGTTAAGGTCTTAACCTGCCTTCATTGGAATTTAAAACTAGGGGTTTCACACTCCAGATAGGCGTTATAACCATTTAAACCGAAGGCCCTGACTTCAAGAATAAACTTTTTCGTTGCCCAATATTTTTACGTTTTTACAGAATTTAATGGTGTTTTTATAAATTAAAATTCATTCACTTTGCCCGTATTGTACATTTTCTTTAAAGGAATTGAAACAGAAGTAGCACATTGAAAACCTTGCCTTATTCATATGGTAAATATGCACCACTTTTGTTCATCTTGCTTCTTAGTACTCTTCAGGAAAATCCCGTGATCAACAGCAAATAAAAACCTTAGGTAAATTAAGATTCACTTCATATTTGGTATCACTTAAAAGTTAGAAAATAGGAATTTTTAACGAGTTTTTCGTTTTTTCTAGAAGTATTTCAGTTTAGGAAGGTTTTAAATATCTCTCATTACTGCCAAACTCGGACATTTTTATGCATTCTATGTAAATCATTTTTGCCGCATTGTGCACGCGTGCCTTCGTATATGCCCCACTTTGCAAGCAGAAATAAATTATCACATTTTGTAACCACGGGTTTTAAGTTCATTTTTAAACATAAAAAAATTATTATTTTGACGCGTTCACAACTTTTAGATTTTTATCTTGACAGGTAGCGAAAGAACTGTTTGAACGCAAGGGGCATGGCACAAATTAAACGTATTTTAAGTTTCTTTAATATTTCAATACGTTGATGTCGATGCTATAAGGAATTTTTTTGGCTATTGCATGAACATGTCCTGCATCGCAGCAGACACAATGATCCGTTTTAGTTAAACTAAGATCGCGATTTCCCTCTTTGTAGAGCTCATCAGGCCGCCATAGACTAGCAAGCCCCGTGTAGGGCAAAGGCAAAAAAATGGAATCATAGAAACAACTACTCCGCTGGCTACTACCGCGACCGGCATTGAATTACACGGTTGATTACTGGCTTTCATAGGAACCGATGAACTTAATATATATTTTTGATATAGCTCTATTCCAGACTGGAATCAAAATATCTTTATTATGACGTTGGTATAACGTGGAATAAAAATATATTAATTATTGCTCACAACGAAAGCCAGGAGTCAACAATATAATTCAAGGGCGGTCGTTGTACTAGCCAGCGAAATAGTTGTGTTTGTGAGTTCAATTTGTATTCTAAATCATCTTGTAACATTTTAATTTTAAAATTATACGACTTACTTATTTTCCAGCTCCTGTAGTGGGAAATTAAAACAGTAATTTTAATTTGTGTTCGTTTTCGATTTTATTACACAACAGTCACGACCCTGCGGCATGAACGTTACCATATTTGGTGTCAACGAAACATGTCATTTATTAACAACGTTGCCAATTCTCCCGCTTATCTTGTGGTTTCATGATTTACATAGATTGTCATTAATGATTTCCTTAGTTCGCAGATTTTTCTATGTAATATGACTTATCCCTAATTCAGTCAGTTGTTAGGTCAATCGATAAAAAAAGGTCAAAAGAATTTTTAAATATGTTATTTCTCGACGGGATCTTGTGGTCGAAAGACTTGCAGGCATGTTAATGCCCTAAGATCTTATCATTTTGTTTCCTAGTTTGGCATGTTTGCACTTTGTATTAGTTTGTATGTATTAAGTTCTCTTTGTTTCTCTTACCTTTTTGGTATAATAAGGACCATAATTTGAAAAATTAATTGACTCCCTTAAACTAAAGTTATCTTTTTTACTTTTGGGGCCTTATTTTTTATTGTAAATATTTTTGTTTCGCAGGTTTTTTCTGTATTGGCATACAGATCGGCTTATGTGGCAAGACCTGCATCATTAATCTATGATTCCAGAAAGGCCCTCCCAATATATATAACGTTATCCTGAATTCCTATCATGAAACCCTTTGTTTCCGGAAATAGTGTTCCGCTAACTTCTCTAACCTCACCTAACCTAACCATTGGAGCGATGCCTCCCTATCAATTTCTTCTGCAAGTTATTATAGAATTCTACGTGGAGCCCCTTCGAAGACCATTGTCGTATTTTTTCGTCATTTGAGACCATTATATTAAACGGTATAAATTCCCTATCTTTACATATATGTTAAATCACTTTCTTGCCAAATTACTTTTTAAAAAATTATTTTATTACTCAAAAATAATACAAATTAAAATATATACGTTTGAGCTTGCAAAGAGTAATATTTAACAAAATGAATTCAAGCTAGACTGAACTGTACTGAACTGACTGTATACGTAGTATGGTTTTAATCTATCAAAATTTATTTTAGATTTTTGTTTAGTATTAGGATTTAATAAGGGGGCTGAGTTTTGATCAATTTCGAGAATTTCGAAAGGGCCATTAAATTTGTTTTGAGCTTTATCTTTAATTTGGGATTCGCGTACATATACATTTTCACCTATTTTATATTCATGAAGATGTTTGGGAACATGTTGATCAAAACGTTCTTTTGCTTTTTCTTTTTGTTGTTTCGTTTTATCACGAGCAGATTTATAAAGGAATTGCATACAATTGTTTAAATCACGTATGTATTTTGATATAAGGGTTTTCTCATTATATAGGATTTCAGGGGGTCTAGAAGAAGTATGACCAAAAATTAGTTCAAAGGGCGTAAAACCGTGGATTTTATTTTTCGTGTTATTGTAACAAATAACAGCATATGGAAGTACGTTGAAGACCATTGTCGTATTTTTTCGTCATTTGAGACCATTATATTAAACGGTATAAATTCCCTATCTTTATATATATATATATATATATATATATATATATATATATATATATATATATATATATATATATATATATATATATATATATATATATATATATATATATATATATATATATATATATATATATATATATATATATATATATATATATATATATATATATATAAATATATATGTTAAATCACTTTCTTGCCAAATTACTTTTTAAAAAATTATTTTATTACTCAAAAATAATACAAATTAAAATATATACATTTGAGCTTGCAAAGAGTAATATTTAACAAAATGAATTCAAGCTAGACTGAACTGTACTGAACTGACTGTATACAAAGAAAAATAACTATTTATATGTTTCGTTATGCTGACTCAGTGGGAACTGTTTACTTCTTTCTTGAACACTTGGGTAAGGACGAGGGTTCTGCTGATGAAGCTTTCTTGGTATAGACTTGTTTTCGTAAACAAGTAACACCTGCTGTTTATGAGAATAGGATGATCTACGTTGTTGACTGATATGTGATACTTTGTTATTGAGATAAGCTTGGCTTTCTGAATAACTGCGTGGCGGGTGCTAGCTGATAGTCTGGGAACCAAGGTTAGCATAACTTGTATGATGAAATAGCTGGTGAGAATAGATATAACAACTCCCCCATCAAGATGAAAGTTGGTACGTGGAGGCAATGTTTGTTCAGGTTAAGTTCTATTTCTTCAGATTCTTCTGTTGGTTCACCAACACGTATGTTTGGTCGCCTTTTTGGAAATATTCTTCTCCATTGTACAAAATTTGTTCTGGACCTTGGTGGAGAAGGTGGCATTGACAATTCCAATACTGAGGTGTTTAGGTTTTCTTCTATAACATTTACAAAATATGTACAGGATAATTAGACTGATGATCAGAGTTATGGTCAGGATCGTAAACCAACCGATATGTTTCTTTACGAATGGTTGATTGATTAGTCTGTCCAACTGATCAGAATATTCATTTAATTTATGTTGAGCGATATTTAAGTTTCCTGTGTCAATGTCGTGTAACTTAAGAGGCTTCAAGTCTGGTATATGAATCTTCTCAGGATAATGGCTGCAGCAATCATATGGAATTTGGATTGGAACGTTGCTGTAGGTAACATTATCATAAATATTTACAAATTTCTTCGCTAGAACTTTGGTGCTGCCAATAAATGCACTGCACTCTGGTTGAAGTTTGATTATGGCGTTGGTATTGATTGTTTGGGTAACAACGTCTCTGGAACCACATTTAATAGTCACAGGTAGAGGGTCTGCAACACCAACTAACCAGGAATTTTGATTAAGTTCTTGCACATGATAGTCTTTGGCTAGGATAACTGAAACTTGGCACGTTCTTGGAAGGCGATTGATTAATCGTAGTAACTTGGCTTCACAAGCAGCATCACTGTCTATTGGATATGGCAGGATGTTGGAACATATTAGTATTCGGCTGCTCAAAGATTTACATGATTCCAAGTTGCGAATTGTGATATATAATAATGAATCATCGTTTCGCGCAATTAAATTATTTGTTATTGAAAGAATATGGTGAAGACCTGTTCGATTATCCAAAATTGGTATTGGATATAAATGAAAGAGAATATATTTTTCTGGATCAACTAATGGGATTTCGAGAACAAAAATTACTTTTGAATCATATTGATATGTCTTTAGTTCTATGATTTCGAGATATTGAGCCACACTTGAAGGGTGAATTAACAAAGGTAAATTATTTCTTTGCAATGATTGAGATATGTGCTTTAGTGATTCTATTAAGTCAAAAGGTGTAATAATTGAAGTGTGTAAAATCCGTAAACGGGCGAAAACAATTGAATTTATAATATCATTCAAAGAATTTTCAAGAAATGAATAACTTTCCATTAATAGTTCGCAAATGTTTAATATTTCTATTTGAGAGGAATAATATTTCAGATCGTCAGAAATATCCAGTATTGATTTTCGAATTTCTATAATATCATTATTAAATGTTTCCTCGTCAATTTTGAGTTTCTGAATAGTTGAATTAAATTCTTTTATTACTGAGGTAGTTACCGACATTTGATTTTTAAGAAGATTTTCGATTTGATATTCATCATGCGTTATTTTTTCTATACAGTCATTAAAACATTAGCCATCAGAGGCATCTAAGTTTCCTGTAATTGCTTTCCAAAATGTTCCTATACCATTAAAAATTCCACGTTTTTCTCTAAGAATATATTTTTTAGTATCTGCCATTATCTCTGTATATTTTTGATTTACAGCTCCTGATATTTGTCTAAGGAGACTAATATGTGTTAATACTTCAGATTTAAATGCTTTCATTCGTGGTACGTCTTCGTTGATATTATTTATAAGGTTTTCTAAAATTCTATCATTATTTACAATTGTATCCTTAATTGGTTCTAAGTCTTTATATACAAGTAATGTCCATTTGTCATTAGAGATTCTTATTTTTGCTTCTTCATGAAAGAAGACTCCTATCGTGTTGTTAATTGGACTTATGGAGTATTGGGACTGGACGACTGATGACAGTCCGAGGATGGTCCTGGAAGAGAAATTTGCTCGTAGTATGGTTTTAATCTATCAAAATTTATTTTAGATTTTTGTTTAGTATTAGGATTTAAGAAGGGGGCTGAGTTTTGATAAATTTCGAGATTTTCGAAAGGGCCATTAAATTTGTTTTGAGCTTTATCTTTAATTTGGGATTCGCGTACATATACTTTTTCACCTATTTTATATTCATGAAGATGTTTGGGAACATGTTGATCAAAACGTTCTTTTGCTTTTTCTTTTTGTTGTTTCGTTTTATCACGAGCAGATTTATAAAGGAATTGCATACAATTGTTTAAATCACGTATGTATTTTGATATAAGGGTTTTCTCATTATATAGGATTTCAGGGGGTCTAGAAGAAGTATGACCAAAAATTAGTTCAAAGGGCGTAAAACCGTGGATTTTATTTTTCGTGTTATTGTAACAAATAACAGCATATGGAAGTACGTTGAACGGATGTTCATGTGGGTTTTCGGTTTGATTAGCTCTTATCATTTCGCTAAGTGTAGCGTGAAATCTTTCTAGAGAGCCGTTTGATTGGGGATGTCCTACACTAGAAAATGTTATTTTTATGTCGTATAGTTCACATAGGTCTTTCATTAGTGTAATATTAAATTCACGGCCATAATCACAATGGATTCGTAGTGGGGTACCATAATGTTGGAAAAACAAAATAATAGTTTTGATGTTTTATCTTCAATTGGATAAGCTTGGGTAAATTTAGTAAGTTCGTCTCGTATTGTCAAAGCATAGTTCTTAGATGGATATTCAAATATATCGATATTTATTCGTTCAAATGGTGTTTTCGGTGTTTCTGTTATCACTAAAGGGTTGCTTAAATTTTTTCGACATATTTTAATTTTTTGACATGTTTCACAACTTTTTATAAAATTTTCTACATCTTTAATCATTCTGGGCCAATTATATTTTTCTTTGATGCTTCTTAAAGTTTCGTTAATTCCGCGATATAAATTACTTTTGCCTAAATGGTATTGTTCCAATATAATTGGTATTTGGTCTTTATCTGGGATAGTTACAATATTTTGACAAATACATATTTTAATATCTTTGTCTGCAAAGATAAAAGAAAATATGTCAAGAATAGGAAGGTCTTTAGTTTCAAGAAAATATGTTGACGAAAGGTTAAATTCGTTTTGTCCTGTATAAATAATATAGAAAAGATGTTGGACTATATTTCCTGGATCGAGTAACAAAGGAATTATGTAATATTTCCGATTTTTAACTGTTTTACTAGAGAAAATATTTAGTCTCTGTATTGAAAAATCTGCATTTTCTTCAAAAATGTCTTCTAATATTTCATGATGTAATTCTTCTAGATTCTTTTGTTGAAAAAGGTTATTATGTTTTTATGTGATTTATTTAGAAGTTGTTCGTTAGAAGTTTCAACTTTTGAATAATCAATTAAAGATTTTGTTTCGTACATATTAGCAAATGTGTTGTAATTTTCGGTTATTTTTTCATCATCGAAATTTAAATTTGAGTTATTAAATTTGTCGTCATCGTCTTGATTTGTCGCAAAAATAGAGAGTTTTGATTGGAATTTTGCGCATTGATTAAAATGATTAATTTTAATTCTTAATAATGCGTCTGCGTTTTTATTGATCTTACCGGGTTTGTAAATTATTTCATACTCATATTCTTCGAGAAGTCTCCAGCGTGCGAGTCTACTACCTGGGTCTTTGATTGAAAAAAGCCAAGTAAGAGGGCGGTGGTCTGTGATTAGTTTAAATTTTCTGCCAAAAAGATACGGGCGAAAATGTTTTACTGCCCATACGATTGCAAGGAGTTCACGTTCAATAGTTGAATAATTTGTTTCGGCTTTACATAGGGTTCTAGATGCATAGCCAATTGGTAAATCTTTTCCTACAGGTCCTTGTGATAACACAGCGCCTATTGCAAAAGCACTAGCATCTGTGGTCAAAAGAAATGGTTCGTCAAAATTTGGGTATATAAGAATTGGATCGGAAATTAACAATTTTTTTAGTTCGTTAAAAGATTCTTTGCAATCAGAATCAAAGTCAAATTTTATTTCTTTTTTGAGTAACCGAGTAAGGGGTTTAGAAATTTTCGCAAAATTGGGAATGAATCGTCGATAATAGCCTGCTAAGCCAAGGAAAGATTTTATATCCTTAGGATTTTTTGGTTGGGGAAACTTTGCTGGATTTGTTTTAACACCGTCTTTAGTTATTACGTGTCCAAGATATGCCACTTCTTTGCGTAAAAATTCGCATTTGTCTGGTTGTATTTTAAGATTAGCTTTTCTTAGTCGTTTGAAAACTTCGCGTAATCGATGAATATGTTCGTCAATTGAAGCGGAATAAACTATAATATCATCCATATAGACAAGACATCGTTCATTTAAGATTCCTAAAAGAATATTGTCCATTACACGTTGGAATGTAGATGGGGCATTCTTTAGTCCGAAGGGCATTCGTACAAATTCATAATGACCGTTTTCTACTGAGAACGCTGTTTTTTAAATATCTTTAGGATCTATCTCTATCTGATGGAAACCAGAAGCGAGATCAAGAGTAGTGAAATATTGACACTGTGGTAAGTTGGTCAAGTAAATCTGAGATATTAGGAAGTGGATATTTATCATTAACAGTGGATTCGTTCAATTTTCTATAATCTATTACGATTCTCTATTTTTGTTTATTACTAGAGTCGATTTTTTTCGGTATAACCCAAACGGTAGATGACCAGGGAGAAATTGATGGTCTAATTATACCTTGTTGTAACATGTTGATTACTTGCGTTTTAACCTCTTGTTTGTGTATTTGGGGATATCTATAAGATTTAGTAAAAATGGGCTTTGTATTATTCGTGTCTATTTTATGTTTTATTTCACTTGTAAAGGAAAGGTTGTCACCTTCTAGATAGAAAATGTCTTCGAAATTGACACAAAGATTTGTGATTAATTCTTTTTCTTCTTCGTATAAATGGTTAAGTCTAAGCCGGGATCTAAAAGTCGGGATTCTATTTGAAGCTTGAAATTCGGGAGATTCAGGAAGATTGAAATTAAGAAGTGTGTGTATCGAAAATGGTTCTATTTCGATATTTGAAAAATCAATTGTTTTTGGGATGGCGTTCGCATTGATAATTGTTGTCAAAAATTCGCCTTTTTGATTGACATGGACAAGGGCATTTGGGATATGTACTTTTTCTATTTCTTTTCAGGATAAAATAGCATCGGTATTGATTAGATGACATTTTAATTTAAAAACTTATTCTGTTCTACCTTGTATAGTTATTTTATTTTTATTTGCCTCGTATGTTTCGAGTTCTGTTGAAGAGTAATTGTCTTCAACTTTATACAGTGGTAGTGTTTTAAAATTGGTAATAAGTTGTTTATTTTTTAAATCGATTGTACATTCGTAGTATTCTAGGAAGTCAAGACCTAGAATTCCGTCAAAATCAATGTCTAAGTTGTAAATATAGACTTTGTGAGGGTCACCGTTGTTGAAATTTATCAAGGTTGATTCAGTTATTAAAAGTTTTTGTTCGGTAATGCCTTGAATTGTTGCATTTTCGGGGAAACGATTTGGAAAGTTCTTTACTGTATTTTCTTTGAAAATTGAAATACCTGCACCAGAATCTATGAGTAGTTTAAAAGTATTTGTTGCGTCTTTAATATAGTAGAGATTTTTGGGATTTATAGCAAGGAAGGGATTTAAAGAAATAGTTGTTCGGGGAAATTGAGTGAGGGACTCATATCGTCTAGCGTGAGAGTTTCGATTTGGGCTTGTATTTGATTTGTTTCTTGATTGGGTGGATGGTTTTGATCTGGGGATAAAAGAAAATTTTGATTTTCCTCGATTGGAAAATTTTGGTGCTCTTCGATTGGCTCGTTAAAGTTTAAATTGGAATCTGGATTCTCATAAGAATTGTCGTATTCGTTTTCGAATAAAGTAGAGGGGTCTTCATAAGAAACGAATGAGGGATCTTGGTAATTTTGTTGATAGTCTTGATAATAGTCATTAAAATATTTTTCTTGATCATTATCGGTGCTAACTAAATGAGCTTTGAAATTGGGATTTTTCTGAATTACTGAGGGTCGAGAATAATTAAAATTCGGTTGACGTTGGAAATTATTTTGATTTGATTGGTTATTTGTAATATTTGGGGTTTGCGTATTTGGACTTCTTTGTTGTTGCATGTTCGGTCTGTGTGACTGAAAAGAATTTGTTTTGCGGGGCAAACTGGGGTCGCTGAAAATTTGAGTTTTGGGAAAAATTGGGACGTGCTTGTCCGTTATTGGCATGGCATTGATTTGCTGAATCACCAATACGTCCACATTTAAAACATTTTTGTGTTTGAAAGTTTGGTTTTCTCAAAGGTTGATTGAATGGCTTTGGTGGGTTCGGTTTTGAAACTTTTTGAGATTCGAAATAGGACATTTGAAGTTCACGTCGGATACGTATTTGGGCTTCAAGAAGATCTCTTGGGTTACTGGCACGAATTATATGTCCAATACGGGATTCGAGACCAGTTAAGAGGGTGCTCAGGGACATGGATTCGATCAGGGTTATTTGAGCTTGTTTCTGTTGTGGGATGAGATTAGACTTTTGTATATTAGCGTGCATTTTTGCATTTAGCACTTGAAGTCGGTTGAGGAAGGTTAAAGGACTCTCATTAGGTAATTGTTTGATACGTTGTAAGTCTTGTATTAAAGAAGACAAGTCTCGCGTATCTCCAAAGTGAGAATTTAAAACTTGTTTTATTTCAAAGTAAGAAATAGGATTGCGAGAGCTTATTAGCTGCGCTGCTCTTGCACATAATTTATTTTTTATGTGGATTACTAATAAATCTTTTTGATCGCGTGTCGACATATTGTAAGCACAATCACAAGCATTGAGAAATGTTTGAAGAAAAATTTGATCACCATCGTATTCAGGAATTATCGAAAATATTTCAGATAATTTATACGGTTCAATTTCAGGTGTCTCAAGGACATTTTGTATTCCGTTATCAGTCATGGTTGCTCAATATATCACAATATCAAAATAAAATAATATAGGCACACAATATTATATAAAAAGGATACGAACTTAAAATTAAGAATTTAGGTTGATTGGCAGTACGTAAAGTAGTACACAAATCAACGTAAATTAAAGCAATACTAAAATCTACAAAATTTAAATTTTTCTTGAAATTTGATTAACTGTATAATCAAAAATTTGAAATTAAAATATTCTTTTGGATTTTTGAAATTTGTTTTTGAATTCAGTTTTTCGTTAATTAATTATCAAAATTGAAAATCGAACAGTTTCCTTCAATTTGAATAAAATTTCAATATTTTGGAAAATTGAAAAAAATGAAAATTAATAAACGAGATGATTCAGTCTTACGTTACTAGTAGAAACATCAGACTTCGTCGTGTTCTCTGCAGCAAATTCTACCAGGGGCTTCACTAGGTGTTCCTAATCCGTAGATTGACTGCGAGTTGGTGACGTCGGGTCGTGATTTTCTCTGTTTTTCTTGTTTTTCACAGGTTCTTCTGAACAATGGATTGGGATCCTCCGTCGACAGTTAGAGTGCACAAGGGCTTCGTGTTCTGTTAGACGTTTTCAGATCCTACCGACTGCGTCAGTTTGTTAAATCACTTTCTTGCCAAATTACTTTTTAAAAAATTATTTTATTACTCAAAAATAATACAAATTAAAATATATACATTTGAGCTTATATATATATATATATATATATATATATATATATATATATATATATATATATATATATATATATATATATATATATATATATATATATATATATATATATATATATATATATATATATATATATATATATATATATATATATATATATATATATATATATATATATATATATATGGTGCAACCAAGATGGGGTGGACGATTGTGGGCAAACGGAGAGGAATTTGAAAAAACATTTTTGGGATATGATTGATAGTCAAGAACGCTGTGTTTCAAAATTATACCCATTATACAGGGTGGTCTGAAAAGTTCGTGGTGAACCAAACTTGTGTTTTTTAAATGGGACACCCGGTATATTATTATTTTAGTTGATTCTCCTATTCGTTACAATCATTTTGATATGAGGTTTGTTGGGTCTAAAATTTATATCAAGGGAATGGGACGAGGTTAAATTGGAAAAAAGGGTTATACTCCGGCCATTTTTTGAAAACCATTGAAGCAGGTATGGAAAAACCAAATATTCTATAAAATGTATTGTATCTAGGATTACAATAATCGCTTGTAAGTCGTTCAAAATTATTCACTGTTATACAGGGTGGTCAAGTTTTGCAAATTTACCTTGGATTGAATTTTTTCAAATGGAACACCTCATATATTTTACTGTCATATTAAAGATAACATCGCCAGCTTTCAGAAAATACCCTATTTGATATCTTTCTAACCAACAGTTTTTTAGTAAATTAACCGTGAAACCAAAATTTACGTTGCTTAAATTGACTACCTATAATATAAGGAGGCCATGATATAATCATAAATGAAAAGAAAGATTGACATTCTTGTCAAAACCGCAAAGTGTCAGAGAATTGGCATCATTGTTTTTTGACGATAAGCCGAGAAATTGTTAAGTAACAATGAGTTTGAGTACTCCAGAGTTGATAAACATGACTTTTATGTTGGGCGAGTGTCAAAAAAACCCTTTACTAGCAAGCAGGGTTTATGCGGTACGATATCCCGATGCCGAAAAAAAACCAAGACCTGAAGCTTTTGCAAGTTTATTAGAGAGGTTTCAAGAAACAGGCAATGTTGCTTTTAAGAAACGTAAAGTAATTAATAAACCAGTTACCAATGAAGATAATGCTTTGATAGTGTTATTAACAGTGCAAGAAAATCCACACACAAGTACCAGGGAAATTGAGAGAGCTACTGATATTGAACGCACTAGTATTAAACGGATTCTAAAACAACATAAATATCATGCCTACCACATTGAATTACACCAAGAACTGTATGATCGCGATTACTTCCAACGACAAGAGTTTTCAATTTGGTTTTTAAATACAATTTGGGATAATCCAGGTTTTGTAGATAGGGTGCTGTTTTCAGATGAAGCAACTTTTAAAAGCAACGGCTTGGTTAACAAACATAATATGCACTATTATTCAACCGAAAATCCACATTGGATTCGTCAGGTGGACCATCAAAATAAATGGTCAATTAATGTTTGGGGAGGTATAATTGGCTCTCATGTTATAGGACCATATTTCTTTGAAGAGCATTTAACGGGAGAAGTCTATTTAATTATATTGAGAAATGAGTTGCCCGTATTGCTCGAAGACTTACCTTTAATGTTAAAAAATTCCTTATGGTTCCAACATGATGGAGCACCCCCGCATTATCATAGGCATGTAAGATATTTTCTCAATAATTGGAAAGGAGAGCATTGGATTGGGCGAGGTGGACCAGTTAAGTGGCCTGCGAGGTCACCCGATTTAACGCCACTAGATTTCTTTTTATGGGGACATGTTAAAGAAGAAGTTTATAAAGAGGTTCCAACCACAGTGAAAGATATGAAGTTGAGAATAATAAGCAGTTTTCGCAACATTTCAGACCTGTCTTTGAGAAAAGTGAAACTTTCATTTATGGATAGACTCGAAATGTGCCTTCAGCAAAACGGTGGTTTAGTTGAACATCTTTTATAAGTTTTAATTACATTGTTTTTGTAGATTTATATTAAATTTATTTTTTTTGTAAAAAAAGATCTGTTATTAATACTGTCAAAGCATTATCTTCATTAGTAACTGGTTTATTAACTACTTTACGTTTTTTTGAAAGCATTTCTATCTTGTTTTTATTTCGGCATCGCATCATCAAAGAACAATATTTATTTATTTACTGATGACGATATTCTGACACTTTGCTGTTTTGACAGGACTGTCAATCTTTTGTTCAATTTATGATGATATAATGGCCTCCTAATATTAAATTATCAATTTTAACAACGTGAATTCAGAGTAATTCGTGTTAAAATGAAGAAATTTTGATTTCACAGCTAATTTACTGAAAAACTGTTAGTCAGAAAGGTATCAAATATGGTATTTTCTGAAAGCTAGTAATGTTATCTTTAACATGAAAGTAAAATATACAGGGAGTTCCATTTAAAAAAATTCAATCCAAGGTAAATTTGCAAAACTTGATCACCCTGTATAACAGTGAATAATTTTGAACGACTTACAAGCGATTATTGTAGTCCTAGATACAATACATTTTATAGAATATTTGGTTTTTCCATACCTGCTTCAATTGTTTTCAAAAAATGGCCGGAGTATAACCCTTTTTTCCACTTTAACCTCGTCCCATTCCCTTGGTATAAATTTTAGACCCAACTAACCTTATATCAAAATGATCGCAACGAATAGGAGAATCAACTAAAATAATAATATACCGGGTATCCCATTTAAAAAAACACAAGTTTGGTTCACCACGAACTTTTCAGACCACCCTGTATAATGGGTATAATTTTAAAACACAGCGTTCTTGACTATCAATCATATCCCAATTTTTTTTTTCAAATTCCTCTCCGTTTGCCCACAATCGTCCACCCCATCTTGGTTGCACCACCCAGTATATATATACATCTATATATATATATATATATATATATATATATATATATATATATATATATATATATATATATATATATATATATATATATATATATATATATATATATATATATATATATATATATATATATATATATATATATATATATATATATATATATATATAGATTCATAAACATAAATATTCAAATGATCATTCAATGCTCGAAAGTATTCGAATGCAAGGTATTGATTGAACTCTAGAAAAATAAGAGTAGATATCATCGGGAGAAAATTAACAACTAATAGATTTTTCTCAGAACCTCTCGGATTAGAAAAAAATATTCAAGTTCATTTCTGTACAGGATATTCGGAACTTAATTTATTATAGTAACGTAATTTCTATCTACAATAGTTAGAAAAAAATGGTTTTTATTAATTGTTTGCAATGTTTTTTACCTAAAAATTTAACAGCTTGATAAGTACAGTAATTGCACTATTAAAATATGCTATGGGTCCCAATGCATTTAGAAATTTCGGTAAGCAAAAGCAATATATTTTATATTGAACCAAAGATGTCACTACACAAAATTTCCCTGGGTTAATCCTTTCAATAAAACTTTATGAGGAAACGAAAAACTACCGACAGCTATCAAATTGAGGCATGTATATTTTTGGGCAAATAAAATAAACCCGTAATTCCAGCATTACCGGCTATTATGGTAATCAATATAACCCATTATTGACTTTAATAATAATCTCCCAGAATATATCGGTCTGGTGGCATTATTGTTAAATAAGTTAGTCCTCACTGAATTTCCTACGATATTGCACAAATATTGGGTAATTATGAACATGAAACATGTCAGGTTGACCCTGTGGAGTGCCTGTATTAGTCGTGTGTGTGAGTTTAAGTGTCTAGTCCTACACACTTATTTTCGATCCTATTTTACTATTATCATAACCTTGACGGCTATTTCTGATTAACAAACATCCGCTAATCCGATACATCCGGTTACGGATATATGCTATACATTTATCTGTAAAAATCTCATTAAAAAAATTAGCTATTTAGAAGCTAGAAATACTAGACATTTTTTAGACAGCTGCAAAATAGTTCTCTAAAATAAATTACGACATTAAATAAATAAAATAAATAAATAAATAAATGCTTTATTGTCAAAAAAAAATTTTACAATTTTGTGGACAAAGCTGTTGTAAAAAAATAGTTTACAAACATAAAATTAGCAAACAAAACAAGACAAAAACACATCATAAATATTATAGAAAAATAATATTTAAATTAGGAATTTAGGGAGGGATTTAGGAAAAGCTACAAGAAACTGTGAAACCCGTATCTAAAAATTTTAAGAAGTTCAGAAGTTATGTGGAAAATATTTTTTTTAACATGTCATTTTTTTTTTAATTAGTTACCTCGATAAAACCCAACTACAAATGGTTCAAGACACAGTAAATAATCGTCATGCTGATAAATACAACGCATTTATCAAATGTGTGAAATATGATACTAAGATATTGCTAATTGCAAAACTTCGATTTTTGTTTTAAAAACATTAATAACTAAACACTTACATTATATAACAGAAACTGCCTAGGCAGATGCCTTGAAACACGTTTGTAATTTCTTCGATTTTTCAATAATTTAGGCAAAGTCTCGTTGAAAAACCACAGTTTTCTTCTCACAGGAGAATTCTCTCAACATAATAAAATTCCTTAAACTGGTAAGTTTAAAATACAGATCCTGAAAACGACTCTTTAACGCGTAAATGCACCAATATAGATTGAAACGATAAAAAATATCAGAGAAATATTTTCTTTAAACAAACCAAAAATCAGCCGTGACATCTATAACAACTGACATGTCCATGGCCAAAGCCACCCATCATTTCGCGTCGTATATAAGCAACACCGACTCTACTAGAAAGCCTAGAAGCGGGCATCGATGAGTCATCATAAGTAGTTTTTCCCGCAACGAACAGCTGGAGTTGTGACGTCACGGCGGCCATACTGTCATGTCAATGTTCATTTTTCGAAGTTTGTTTACATTGATTAATCGTCAAATAAGTTCTTTTTTCCTGGTTTTTCAAGTGAATGTTTAGTTTTTCTTACATGTAAGTATACTTACGAATAACTACAAGTACATATTGTCGATTTCTAATAAAGCTTGATTTTTACTTAAATAATCATAATAGATATATGTGTATTTGGGCTATGATTCCTTCTTAGATTATTATAGCAACGAAATCAATTATCAGTTTCTCAACAATAATTGAAGCTTTTGCAAAGAAGAAGAAAACGCGGTAGATTCAAACCGTGTAAAAGACCTGATTTTGATGAGGAAACTTCCTATAATCAAAGGGAATGCTCTTCCAAGTATAAGAGAGATCGTGTTTAGACGGTTGAGGTAAGCGCTCTTGGTACATTTTAGGCACATATTCATATTGCAAAAAATATTTAATGTGTTAAAACAGTATTTAATTTTGAAACCATTGTTACTGATTTTAATATACTTTGTCAATAATATATTTTTGAATTTGTTACTTGCAGATTAAACTTGATGAATGACATTGACGAATCTATGTGCAAATGCTCTAGAGGTCAATTGTTGTGTCATCATATAGCTACATTGCTAATATTTGCATACGACAATATATTCGTAACAGATGGGGTAAAAACCATAGATGATTGTTTGGTAGAAAACGGTACACGGAAAAAAAAAATTTCTGACATGCCTGAAAACAGTAGGCCAATTGCTAAATGAAACCTGGTTAGTCACAAGGAAGAACCGTTTGAGTTCCAGGAATTTTGGTTCTGCCCTATATGATAAATAAAAGATTCCCACCTTCATTATATAAACAACTCACAGGTGATATACATTTTCTTTTTAATAATTATTTATTCGCTGGGTATAATAATTCGTAAGTTTTATTGAGCTTTAAAAAGTGTATTGTGTTTCAGTTACTAATTCTGTTCTATATATGTATATATCTAAATTATATGTTAAAAAGTTATTTACAACAAACATCATGAAACAGATTAATTTTGTATATTTTGCAGCCCTCTCAAATGAAAATATGTTTTTTTAACCACTGAACCTCCCAGCGTAATAATTTTCAGCTTATTGGAAGTTGGATATGTTTTATGGATGGTTGTGGTAATCATCGATTATACACGTCATTTAAATCAATTGCTTATCAGTAATGTCACTGCTATTCTATTAAGTGCAGTTACGAAGGGCGTCCATAAGGGGGGGGGCTTGCCCCCTCCCTGTATTTTGGAAAATTCCTCTAATCGCTGCTCCTGCGGATGCCCTTGGCAGTTAATTTGAGCAAGGTCATATGGAATGATATTTTTGTAACTAGTAAAAGCTGAATCGGAACTAACCATTTAAGCGGTCGAACTGAGAACTGTATGCTTCATTAACTGAAAAATATTAAAAGAGTGATTTACTAAAGTCTAAAAATTTAAACTGGTTTTATTGTATAAAAGTTTATGAATATTTTTTTGACAAAAATAGGACAACTATTAATTACTGCTTATGGCAATATCTGAATATTTCTGAATATGGCAATTTCCGATCTGACATTTGCAGACTAATAAATATTTTTTTTTTTAGTAAGAAACACTTTAGATGGCATAAAGACCATACAATGTGGGCAAGAACACAAAACTAATAGAAATATTTGAAAAAACCAAAACGCTACCGTTACTCCCACATCATTGTGGCTTGATAAGCCTTGATTTATTGGAGGGAGTACTGTTGGCCTAAGGGAGAAGATTATATATATATATATATATATATATATATATATATATATATATATATATATATATATATATATATATATATATATATATATATATATAATCATAATAATAACAAACAAAACGAAATAATCGAGGCGTTCAATAACTATAATAACAGATTGCAATTCACTATCGAAACTGAAAATCAAAACCGAATAAGCTTTCTGGACCTCACCCTACATCACCACTCCAACAAAATTACATCAGAATGGTATACCAAGGAAACTTGGTCATCACGCTACCTAAATTTTCATTCCCAACACCCTCTACCCCAAAAAAAATCAGTTATTATAGGTCTTGCCGATCGTGCCATAAAGTTGTCCGACCCTGAGTACCGTGAAAATGCGATTAAGAAAGCAAAAATTGCACTAAAACAGAATAACTATCCCGACATATTAATTAATAAAATTTTTAAAAATCGAATATATATTTTCTACAACCAAACAAATAATAATAGAAAAAATAATAACAACAAAACTAATACTTTTCTTACTTTACCATACATTCCGGGCTTATCTAAAAACATTAAAAACATTTTTAAGCCATATAACATTACCGTAGCTCACAAAGCACACAATTTACTAAAAACAAATTTCTCCAAAATCAAATCAGAAATTCCAAAAGATAAAAAATCACACGTAATCTACGAAATCCCATGTAAAGATTGCAATAGTGTGTATGTTGGACAAGCAAGCCAATACATTAAAAACCGAATTAACGGCCATAAATATGACAAAAAAAATAAAACAGCCCTCACCAACCATGCTCTCGAGGAAAAACATAGTTTTGATTTCAATGCAGTAAAAATATTAAAGACAGAAAGTCACACTAAAAGACGTGAAATTTTGGAAATGATTGAAATACAAAAAAGACTCCATTGCAAAAACTCCAAAACCGACACAACACAACTCAGTAAAATTTACAATAATATTATAAAATAATACACCTATAATGGCAAACAAAAAGAAAAAATAGTATCTTAAGTTTTTACAGACATAGACCTAATCTCATCGTCCATACACCAAACCATTCGTCATTGTTAGTATATTGCTTGTGTGTGTTCTTAAAATTTCGACAAATGTAAATGTATATACAGCATGTCAAGTTTTTAAATGTAAATGTTCGTCGCTGAGTGTTTGTTCTTAATTTACTGACATATACAGGATGTTATCCATGAAACCTTCCAATTACGTAAGTTAAATATTTCATTAATTTTCTAAAACAAAAATTTTTTTGAATCTTTCCTTTTTGTAGTGTTTCAAGTGATATAAAGCACTTTCTAGTGTAAACAGTGTTTTTTTGTCAGTTTCATATGTAGCTGCATGACAAAAAATTTTGACGAAACGAATTTACTGCAACTCCAATTTGTAGGAAAATACAACGCAACAAAACCTGCTTCTGTAAAATTAGCTGAAAAGAGAAACAACCAGTTTTTTAATGAATTTTCTAGTTTTTGTAAAACCTTTTTTCTTTCCTGTCAGAGGAAGGATGTTCTTAATCTGAAATAATATTCTCTTATTTATTATGACAAACCAACATACCAGATATCTTTAACAAAATGAAACAATATCTACATTTTTATCGCAGTTTTATTCATAGACTAATTAACAGATACAAAAATATATACATACATACCTATGTACAACTTAAACTAAGGAAAAGAGACTTATATAATATTAAAAAGCTAATAAGATTTTATTAAAATAGAAGAATAATAATTATATAAAATATACAATGTTACATAAATTCAGATTGATTCTATTCTTGTTATCAGAATCTGCAAAAATTGAGAATTTTGTTAACGTACCATGTATGAATTTGGCAGAAAGTTTCAATGCCAAAGTGAGAATTTTGGTTCTGGGAGTTTTCAATGTATATTTTAATAAAGTAGATGATAGTTATAGTAAAACTGAGATGTTAACTCAACTATTTTTTCTTTTAGTTTCACCTAGCTCATACACAGCGCAACTCGTGAAAAGTGAATTGTTTAGACAATATTTTATTAATTTTAAAATAAACGGGGTTTAAAATGAGATGTTCTGATCGTAAGGCTCAAATTGTGGAAGTGGAATTTGTCTCAATGGGAATGCAGATGTATAAACATATATACAATCGAGTTAAACATGAAACCTTTTATAATTACCTTTCACAAGTTGACAAAACTCGGAAAATGAATATGAGGCTGATCTAGTGGAGTTGAAATATATATTTTTTATATAGACTTTTCATTACTTTTACGACCTGTGCTTTCCACTAAAATTAAATAATAACTGGAGCCACATAAATTTAATAAGTTGGATTACTAAAGAGGTAAATACAGTAAAGCAAACAATTATGTTATGCTATGAATGCTTTTGTCGGCGGTTGGAGTAAAACCTTCTCTTTTTATTGCATGAAGCCACTTCTTTCAACTTTCTTCGTCCTTTGGAAACCCAAAAAATGAACCTTAGGTCCTTTAGGATAGTGTCCATTGCAATTAGATACACAACAAATAAAGGGCATTGTTCTAAATTCACATATTTCTTTGCAAATCCACTTTTCATTAAAATTCAAGTGTTAACCTCACTACCACAAACGATGTTGAAAGTTTTACAGCACGAGTCTGAAAACTAATAGCACTAACACAAATATGTACAGAAATAGTTAAAAACTACTAATGTTCTAATTTATTTGTAAAAACGAATACAAAAAACGCGCCGTAAACGAATTTACAAATAGCAGTTTACTAAAAAAATTTACTACTAGTGATGACTCATCGCAAGCTGTCAACGGCCGTTTCCAGGCTTTCTAGTAGAGCCGGTATTGATATGGGTCGGTACCTATCGATTTTTGACCGATATGTGAACTTTTTTCTTTAAATCAAATTTTCAGCCATTTACTGAGTAGTTAGAGGAAAATGTTTTTAGAGCTTTTTTGTAGTCAAATAAATGCTCCATCCGCGGGTCTGGAAATAATTTCGATTACTATTCGCAGTAAGTGGCAAAATGAGGTTAATTATTAACTATACGGGCTTAAATATATTAGTTTCCTTGTAATACAGGGTGTTAAAAAATGTACACATTCTTGGGAACTTTGGTGCAAACTTCACCTCGTTAGTGCACCCTTTGTATATAATCCAGGACCCTTCCTAAATAATCCCTTTTGTGTAGCTTTTTAAGCACTTTTCGTTGCCGTAATTCGTTTTCTAACCAGATGCTTACTTTTTTTTATAAAAAAGAAAAAGTGACAAAATAATTTTTTATGACTACAAAAATTTCAATTTTTCGAAAAAAATTTTATTTTCTGACAATTTTTCCAACAGAGATGCATTTAGACTTTTATTATCCGAGATATTTCGTATGAAAAACATCTCTTAAAAAATTTCAATAGGACTCACCCACTTTTAGATATAAGCGCCCCAAAACACCCTTTTTTTCGAACAAAAAAAAGCGTAAAATCGTCGAACGAAATCGAAACCCAACCAAAAACAATAAGGTTCTGTAAGACCGGAAGAACCATAGTTCCAGAAAATTTGGTCAGAAAAAAAATAAAAGTGCGTCCTCAACGTGTTACATCGAAGTTGACTTTTTTTGGTCAACTTTGCGGTACCGATATGCCATAGTAACAAACAGCCGCGAAACGGACGTTGGTTAACAAGGAATAAAAACCCTTTAATATTCATACATAATTTAGTAATCGCAATATACAGATGTTTTCTATAAACAAAACTGGCATTAACTTTTTAAAAATAGACCATGAAATGGGGAAGCGCACATCTTTTTGTAATAAGATGAACCGTTTGTTATTTTTACCATTTAAGTTAGAGTTAGAAAATATTTTAGTTCACGTTAGTAAGGCAAAGGAAGATTATTTTTTGTTATTTTGGTGGTACAAATCCTGTTTATTCGACTCTAAATGGTAAAGGTACTAAGGATCCAATAAATATTCTCAAAAGCCAGACCAAACAATAACGAGTTTCTTGCACAAGGCAATATACCACGTAGTTTTGACTTAAACGTAGTCAATCACGACATTTCTTTCTTGTTATCAGTTTAAAAGGAACATTGTTTTAATCTAAAAATCACATCTCGCATACATCAACGAGGCAATTTTCCACAGAGCAAGCTAGTAAATAGATGACTGACAATTTGCTTCCGCTCTAAAGAATTTTTAACAAAGCTTAGAAATCACATTAGTCCTGCATGCGTTGGTCTGCCATCGCCAAAGACGGAAAAATTCATTTCAAAGGCACAGGAGTATTCAAAAAGGGACAACTGCACAAAAGGATCAAAACAATTGTTTATCTACTGCATTGTACCGATTAAAAATTTATGCTCAAAGCTACGTAGCTTTAGTTCGCTCGTTTTAGAGTTGAAATTGATTAGTATGGTTTGTACAGAAAACTAAGATTTTATTATACCTAATAGCACGAGTCATAGTGAGGGCTGAAATCACACGAATATCGTGAGGAGACATTTCGCACGGGTGCTGCATACTATTATTTGCACTATAGTGCATGTATCTTTCGAAATTTAATAAAATTATTCGGGATGGCAAAGTGGTTATTAAATGAAAATAACTTCGACAATTAAAGGTATTTTTGTTTCAGTTATATGTCCTCGGTGTCCATTAATTTAAAAACTTCATGAACAGATAACAGGTAGGGTGGATGTCATAGCTGTAAACAATGTTGTTTGTAGTAACGGCGCATTCTAGTGGTTTTGACTTTTACAATACATTTGAGAGAATAATTAATAAGATTAAAATGAATTTCGATTAAATAGATGACCAGTAAATGTGTATGCTGCCTAAGTCTGCGGCAATCGTGGAGGATATATCTTCCGACCTTTTACTATAAAAATCAAGAGAAAGGTACGGAAAAGGGCGAATTAAATTCCTTGGTTGGTGCAAATAGAAAGAAGTCACGAATTCCCAGAAAATACTTTTTTTACGTATTTCGTAGAAAAACCCAAGACAGTTATGCCATCAATGTTATGCCATCAAAGTTATGAAAAAGTATGGTCAACTTAGACATATCGAAGTGTGCTAAATTTCAATCATTTTTAAAACGTAAGCCACAAGCAGAAAAGTACACTAGTTTTTACGAGAGGGCAGGTTAGTTTATTAATTATAAATAATAATTAAACAAGAAAAAGGGTAATATTACAGAAACATAATGCCCTAGGACATTAACAATAATAGTTTATAAATATATTATAATATATACATTTTAAAAATAAATATAATAAAAATATGTTTATTTCTATACAGTAAAAGTACATCAAAATACAAATGCAATAAACAACTCACTTTTGAAATGGTGTTAACCACTTGTGAGAAAAAAGTCAAATTTGGTTTTTTGGACACAATTTGGAAGAGTCATAATTTTGGTTTCATAGATAATTTCGATACAAATTCACATCCAGGGTTAACTACACAATTCTTTTGGGTTTATTTTTGCCACTATTCTTACACTTAGAACTACACACTACCTATGCTACGGACCAAGGGTAAGATAAAGGTTTATATTTACACAAACAAATTTTATATTTCTTGTATTTTTTCATTCTAATAACTTTTTAATTAGTCTAGAATTAAGTTATACAGTTTAGATGATAGCGAAGCTATACTTTTGGATCCTACAACCTTATTTGATTTGAATGTTCTACATTTTTTTTATTATACTTCTTGTCTTGTGTGAATGTCGGAATAGCTCATTTTTTGTTCCTTCAAATATTCTTGTTGCAATTTTTTGGCAGAATAGTTGTCTTATATTTAAGAGGCCTGATTCTTCGAAAAAAATTTTTGTTGGATAATTTATATTTTTTTAAAGATTACTTTTATATTATTTACACCTCCCCATCCACACAGACCGTAACTTAAATGTGATTGAAAAAATGCATAATAAAGTATTTGTAAAGTATTTTAATTTAAGATAATTTCTGAGATACTTAAATCTAGTTGTTAAATACCTTAATTTTTTTATTAAATGATAAATTTCAAAATTCCATCTTAAATGTTAATCAATTATTACACCTAAATATTAAACTAATTTAGTAGCTGTTATTTTAAGAGAATCTGATATTTTTAATTTTCTTATATTTGGCGTTCCTGATTTGTAGAATAAGAATGGAATAAAAAATGTTTTATTGATATTGAGGGGTAAGAGTATTAAAATCAAACCATTCTTTCAATTTTAATAAATCCCGTTTTGCCATTTCTACTACTTCAGCCCATAATTTAGCTTTAAAAACAAAAAGTGTCATCGGCAAAACTTGCTAAAATGCTAGTTATGTCTAGGTCAGAGATGTTATTCATGTAGATAATAAATAGCAATGGTCCGAAGACCATGCCATAAGGAACTACATAGTATGCAGCTTGAATTTTCATTTATCTTTACTGATTGTTGTATGTCGGTTAAATATCTTTTAATTAACTCAAGGCATAATCCTCTAATGCCAAGACGTTTCTTATTAACTTAGAGTGGTATCAAATGTATTGGCTAAATCAATGAAGATGCACAGTACAGCCTCTTTGTTGTCTAAGGCCTTATGGATTTGTTTTGTTAGGTACAATATTGTATTATCTGCTGATCTGCCAGATCTAAAACCAAATCGGTGCTCTAAGAGCCTCAAATTTTTTTCTAAGAAGTTTACCAACCTATTTTTAACGCTAATTTGAATATTTTTAATACCGTTGAAATTAATATTATGGGTCTATAGTTAATTATTTGAAGTTTATCACTACCTTATAAATTATACATAGGTCTAATTAAGCCAATTTTTAATACTTTTGGACAATATCATTTTTCAATACATTTATTTATTAAGTAACAAATATGGGGCGAGATTACTTGTGAAATTTGTTTACGATTTTCTGACTTAATTCCATCGTATCCTGGTGATTTTTTTACTTTCGATTCTTGTATTAAATTTTTTATTTCTTCAGCTGAGTTGAAATTCGAAAATAGAGAGTTTTGGTTCTTCTAGAGGTACTTTTTGGCGGAGCTATTTTTTGCATACCTTTCTCCGAGTTTCGAATAATGGTTATTAAAAGGATCAGCAATATTTTCTAAATTTAAACAAGTATATTATTAATAATTTCTCTGATGAGTCTGAATTTTGTTCTACCTGCTTTTAATACCCTTGATACCTTAAAAACTATAGGAGGCACTTGTCGAAAATTTTTTATTAATGAAATTCGTTTTAATTAGGTGGATAGCGGGGTCTGCCTAAAATGACTGTTGATGATGTTCAAGAGCAAGGTGTCTTCTTTTGGTCTATATTATATATAATGTATGTTATTTAATTAAATAAAAAGGCGTGTCGTAGAAAAAAGTACTTTTCTACAAGCATGAGGAAAGTTGGTACTCTCTCATATATCTGCTGAGAGTTCCACTTTTCCGTACTAGTATTGAAAACATTTTCAGCGCCAGTGCTAAAAGCTTTTTAACAACAATTGACCTCCAAAACCAGACTACCTCTCCCAAATCTCGGAAACCAGCAACAAATCACTTTTAACGACCTAATGTTGAACCCTGGACCGAGACACGGAATAGTTTGGATTTCAACGCATTCCTATATTGTCAAAACTATTACTTGTTACAAAATAAACGTCTATGAATAAAATTTGTACTTGCGTAGAATATTAAAATTATTTTTAAGTTGGTTCTTATACGGCCGGTTACAGAAACCTCAATTAAAGTTTAGAATGTTTAACGGGATGTAAAATTTGACAGCGAGTTCCTAGATTTCTTTAAGCAGCTTGTCAAATCCGAAAGCTCGGTAAAATATTCTAAACAGCAATTAAGTTTTTGCAACCGGCTGTAAGTGTAATAATAACCTCTGTAATATTTCATTAACTATAATATATAGTTATTATCAACAAATAACGTTTTTTATTTCCATACAATCCCATTGCTTATAAATCGACAACATCGCCGTTTTTTTGTCAGTTGAAAAATACACGATTTTACAACAACTAATATAAGAGTAAATCGAACATAACGATGTTACTTTTAGTCAGAGCGCATTGTTTTTGGTCTATTTTTATGAATTGTTGGGTTATTTTTGATAATTCTTGTGGAAATTGAAAATTGAATAAAGCAAAACCTACTACTAAGGCATTATGGGTCGTACGTGCAAAGTCTGAAAACTGTTGGACTATTTAAATCCTAACGTCTCTTTTCATAGGTAAGTCAAAATGTTGTTTTGATTCCATGTTACCACAGTGCGTATTAGGGTTTTATAGAATCGCAGCTTGGTATTTTTGTAGACATATCGTGCTCTCATAATACGCAGAAAAGAGAAGAAGGTGCAATTTCCTGCTGCAATTCCCTTTTGCATTTCTACCAGCTATAGGTTTCCATTTCTATGTTTTGTCATGGTATATTTCTTGGCCTAAGAGTTAAATCTATCCGAGCTAATTCAGTGTGAAATAAAGTTCCCAGAAAATATCTCGCGCAATCAAAGGCGAAACGTCGGAAAGTGATTTTATTTTGACACGGTCTATTCTCAAAACCCCAGATTTCCTGATATACTAATACGCGTTTCATAAAACAATGCAACTGAAGGAAAATTTACATAAGCTACGCAGTAAGACTTCGGAATTGCTAAAAATGATTCTCAAAGGGGCCCATATCTTAAAAAGATTTAAAGACTTTTATGTCTGAGTTACAATTAAATTTTGATTAGATAAACTTAATTTGTTAATCCCACATGCATTTTAGCTTTCTTTCTTATTATTCTAAAAATTCAGAATATCTACTATTAATAAGAAATTTAATATAAAGTAGGCTTCCGAAAGCATTAGTGCATACTTCAAATATTAAAGATCGTTCACTTGATTTTACCGCCAATTAATCCATTAAAAGTGAATAATGGTACTCTGTTCGTAGGTATTATTTACACTTGTTTTACTAAACTAAAAATTTGAAATAAAAATGGAACAACAAAACCTTTTAATTTTCTACAAAAATGAACATCTCTCGTAATCTGAGACCGGTTTCTCTTCAGTGGAGAGATAAAGACACGGGTTAACAAAAGGTCGAATACAAGTTAGAAAATGGCCTGATATTAAAAATGTAGAAAAAGTTCTCTTAGTTCTGTTTCGATGCGTGGTTTTTAGAACATCGTTTAGTTGAGGTTTTATGTTTTAAAAATATGAATTTTAGCTTAAAAAGTAATTAGAACCGAATAAAATAAAAACTGTATCTCTTTATATAAAGTCATTATTTACAATAGGTGACTTATTGAGAAATATTAGTAGATGGTAAAGATAACAAAATACGAACATACTCACCATGTGTGTAGTTTTTTTCTAATTTCTGATTTAATAGCTGGTTTATTATTTTATTTATTTTTTTTGAATTCTTGTTGGATTCCTTTAAGAATCTAAATATTTGTCATGAACATATTCATGACAAATATTTAGATTCTTAAAAGAACATATTCTATACCTACCTTCAGTTATTATTTTTAAGATATCTATATTTGAATATTGATACAAAAGAGGTCTTTCATCGATATCTCATTATGCTTATTAGAGAATTAACTTATGGTATAGACAGAAGCCCGTACTTCCGCAGACAAGATCACCAGGACGCGAATTCTGTGTTCTGTCGCTCTCTACACCTCGAACTCTAGTGTCGATTTCCACATGTAGAAACGAGACGTCAGGAAGATGTTATTCCGTGTACGCCTTGATACCGTTGTGGTATTTAGAATTTAAGTTCGGATATTTTTAAAACGAGACGACATACTTAGGTGCAGTTTTAAGTTGTATCTTGAAAATTTTATTACATATAACCGTTGTTAGTCGTAAAACTTACCTAAGCTAAAAGTTATTTATACAGGGAGTTAAACAAGACTGCAAATTTTTCCATTTTTTATTTGTTCCAAAAATCTACAATAACAATTTCTTAATTCTAATTGGTAGATTAGCGTAATCCTTGGTGAAATTATAAAAAAAAATTTCAAACTTTTTTTAAAATTTTTAATATTTCTTGAAATATGATTTTTTTTGTCAAAAAATTAAATTTTTCTACATAATAAGCTGCAATTTTTTATTAGCCATTTGATGTAAAGTTTTCTTGCTAGAGGACCCTTAAGTCATATTTTTTTATAATGTGCATGGTCTGCACTACGCAGAACACACACAGTGTGTGAAAAAAATGTGGTAAAGTTAGTTAAAAACCTGGCAATCCTAAAGATTATGTACGTATATTTCAACACCCTGTAGCATAAAAAAAATCAAAATTAAAAGTTTTTACTTAAGTTTAAAGTGGAAGTGAATATTTTCTCCGAACGGTTTTTTAATTTTCTCTATGAAACTTTATGATTTTAACAAATACAGTTGTTGATTTTACAGCCAAATTTACCAACATCGAGTAACACAAGAGACATGTAACAGGTTGCCACCTTTTTAGTTTTACTTACCCTGTGATATATCGTTGATAAGCTAATTTTAAGCTGAATACGATAATTAATAAAAATGTACAGGGTTCTATTTAAAATAAAAAATTAGGGGTCACTTCCGGTAAAACCGGAAGTAATCTTTAATTACTTTTTTATAGAAAGCTTTCCTCTTCTCGAGCTATAGAAACGTCTTAAGTTTAATTTTTTTGGATATTTTTAAAACTAAAAAGTCTGTTACTTGCCTCTTGTGTTGCCCGATGTTGGTAACTTTGGCTGTAGAATCAACACCTGTACTTTTTAAAATAATAAAGTTAGAGAAAAAATTAAAAGACCGTTTGGAGAAAATACTCGGTACTACATAAACTGTACTTTTTAAAATAATAAAGTTAGAGAGAAAATTAAAAAACCGTTTGGAGAAAATACTCGGTACTCCATAAAACTTAAGTAAAAACTTTTAAATTTAAATTCTTTTTTATGCTACAGGTTGTTGAAATATACGTACATGATTTTTAGGATTGGTAGGTTTTTACCTAGCCTTGCCACATTTTTTTCACACCCTGTATATTTTCTGGGTACGACTTAAGGGCAGTCTAGCAATAAAATTTTACATCAAATAGCTAATAAAAAGTTACAGCTTATTATGTGGAAAAATTAAATTTTTTGACAAAAAAAATCAAATCTGAAAAAATATTAAAATTTTTAAAAATAGCTTAAAATTGTTCTTTACAATTTCACCAAGGATTACGCTAATCTAACAATTAGACCTAAAAATTGTTTTTGTTAACTTTCGGAACAAATACAACATTGAAAAATATGCAGAGTCTTGTTTAACACCCTGTATAAATAACTTTGTAGCTTAGGTAAGTTTTACGCCCAACTTCGGTTATATGTAATAAAATTTGCAAGATATAACTTAAAACCGCAACTCAGTATCTCGTCTCGTTTTAAAAATATTCGAACTTAAATTTTACCAAAAAAATGCAGGTCAACTGTTTCAAGTGGCCAGCAGTTTATTATTCATTCTAAAAATGTTTTGAGAAATTCTAGAGAATTTTCTACTTTCACTAAATGTTTTAGGGACTTTTCTCTTGGTGGATTTATTTGTTTGGTTATGGCTAGTTTGATTTGAATTTCTTTATGTTTATTTTATTGTTTCTACGATTTTTGCAATACAAAATATTAAAAACGGCACGTCGCTGTAGAATTTCACAGTACGTAGAATTCGCCTGCTGACCCAAGAAACGACGTCTCTGACCAATCGTTTTGACACTAACACGCGGCTAATTTTTCGTTTTTTAAATTGCAAAATAACTACCGAATACCAAACAACTTCCTTGATACCAATAAGTTCTACCAAGCATATTCTTAATGAGCCACCTCTATCCCATGTATCTTAATCAACTTAAAGTACTTGACTTGGGGGGGGGGAGGCAAATACAAAATCCAACACATTTTTATTTATCTGTAAGATTCTAGAGATTGAATTTGCTATACGAGGTATAAAAATTAAGAATCATATGTTTAGTTTTAATCCTAATAAATTTCCCGCCACCACTTAAAATGATTAAGGTTAATTATATATTATCTAAATTATAGGATTAACTTAAAGTTATAATTTTGATATACCGAAGTTTGACGGGTGAAACGAACCACCACAGTAGGAACGAAAATAAAGAATAGTTACTTTTACATGTGAAAATTGTCAAGTTAAATTTTACCACCAATATCAAGTACTTCAAAAATCAAGTTATAGATGAACAAACACACTGAGAGGTAAAGCAGTGTCAGCCTTATATATTACCAAGATATTGGAGTATATTTGTAGCGCTACATAGCTGGCCGCGTTTCACCTTACAACAATTCTGTATAGGGTGCTAGACACTGGATACCAATATTTAAAGTAATAAGCATAAAGATGTTAATTAAAAAATCGGTAAATTTTCTTCACCCGGAACTTCCTCTGTTATGAATCTTTCCTTTTGTTACAAATAGACGAATTGCGGCAAAAAATAGAGCACGAAATTGCATTTCATTTTTAAATACAAAATGTCCCATTTTCGTTATCAGTGCTATTAGGAAACTGGAAAAAGTTTTCCAAAATTGCTTGAATATTGGAGAGGTCACGTGGCATGTAATTAACTTATGGAAAGGCTGTTCATTTATAAAACATTAAAATATTATGTTACCTTGATTTTTTTGTTAATCATTAGTTTGTATTCATTGAAAATATTATATTAAAATAAATTTTATTTGTTTTTTATGGGTAAAGGGATTTTAGTATCTTCGAACTGCATCACGGTGATTTATCATATGTGGCAACTTTAAAGCCGAATAAGTCAAAAACTGCTGTTCCGAGTATAGACTTATTATATATTTTTGAAAAGAGGAGAATTCAAAAATCAAAAAATACAGGGTGTTCTATTTAAAATAACAAAGTTGAGGGAGATTTCTTGATTTTTCGATCGTCATTTGTTTTTAAATTTACCGACATGTAAATGTTTAGGAAAAATCCTACAACTTTCTTATAAATATTTTTTTTTCTTTAAGGAAAAGCTCCCCTCAAAGGGAGGCAAATTATAAGAAAAAACTCTGTACCAAAAAGACATTTTTAAAACATTTTTCTGCAGCATTGATTTTTTTGTTTTTATTGCATTTTTTTCTGTGTCTTTTTTTGGTACCCCTCCCCCCTCGGATTTCAATGTGAGTGTCCTAAAATTAATTTTCGAACCAGCCGCCAAATGTTATCGGTACGCCACTGTTGCTTAGTAATATACGAGTAGAGTCATAGATACTGCTCAAATATCCATCGTAAAGATGAAGACAGATTTGTAATGTTCCGTTGCTACGAAAGATACGCTGTATGTGTAAATCCAGCCAATGGAAAGTAAAATACCCCCTTATGGATTCCAACTTTGTATTGTATTCCGTATAGTTGAGTTCCATAGGGAGATCCCCGCCCACGGTTGCCAGCCGCGACATACTGCATCCGATCGGCTGGTTAAATAATTTTATAGGCATTGTATTTCCAAACAAGTAGACGCAAGACAAGCCAAATATTGCTGCGTGCGTTCAAAGTATGGCAACGAGAGCAGTTGTAATGGTTTATTTATTTGTACCTGACGGACTGCCTATGTGGAGCATAATCGGTCTTTGTTAAGTACAAAAAAGGAAAATCTTAGTGAGTGATGTTTTATTAATATGTTTGAGTTTATAGCTTATAGACGGTTTCCTAGGCTTGATGGTATAAAATGAAATGGTTTTGCAGGTTAAAATAAGACTTTTTTGTTCATAAACATATGTCCTAAAATACAACCCTTCCAAATTTTTTGAAGAAAGCACCTGATTTTATTAATTACTCGTTAACTATCAGTCCTGGTCATAGGACACCTTGTATACAGTGACGGCAAACTAATTAGAAATGATAACTTACGAAAATCTGAACCGTTGCTAGTAAGAAATTAGTTTAAGATATTTCGAATATTATAATCATTGTTGCTATTGTTAGGGTGTACATCTATTATTATCGCATTAAGCAACCTTATTAAGTTTAAAAAATAATGTATTCATTACAAAATTCGAAGAACACTACATTTTTTTTTAAGTGGCAAACTAATTGGAAATGTATTTCTGAATCAACATTTTCTAACAAGTAGGCCGATTTTAAAATTGAGAATCAACATTTTCTAACAAGGCCTTTTTTTTAAATTGACAATCTTTACCATAGAGCTTTAGTGGATTGTCGACTTCCTGTCACTAATTTAATGTTAATCTTCATTCGAATTTCTGCAAATATGGGTTCGCGAAAAAGTTGTAACGAAAATGAATGACAAGTCATTAATAATCTTCATAGGAAAGGCTTTACGTATCAAAATATTGCAGAAATGGTTAATCGTTCCAAAAAGGCGGTGTTTAACGCTGTTCATCATGTTAGGATTCATGGGAACGCTAGAACTGTTCCTAGGAAACGACGTCCCAGAAAAACGATTATGGAAACAGATCGTCGAATTGTTCGCATTTCTAAGGCAGACCCTCACAAATCAGCAGTTGATATTTGGAAAGAAATTTTTGTTGAAAATCTGAAGGAATTTAGTGTTGGAAGTGTTCGTAGTCGTTTGAACGTAGCACAACTTTTTGGCAGGGTACCAAGGAAGAAGTCTCACCTTTCTGAAGTGAATCGAAAAAGCCGTTTGAAATTTGCTAGAAATCACCTTCCTTAGAACGTCCAACAATGGAAGCAGATACATACAGTAAGCAGTACTCGGATGAAACAAAAACTTATAAGTTGTTAGAAAATGTTGATTCAGAAATACGTTTCCAATTAGTTTGCCGCTTAAAAAATGTAGTGTTCTTTCTTTTCGTAATGAACAAATTATTTTTTAAACTAAATAAGGTTATTTAATGCGTTAATAATAGATACACATCCTGACAATAGCAACAATGAATATAATATTCGAAATATCTTAAAAGATTTTTTTACTAGCAACGGTTCAGATGTTCGTAAGGTCTCGTTTCCAATTAGTTTGCTATCACTGTATATTAATAATTAATTTATAATTGAAGATTACATGCTAAGCGCAAATCTTAATATTTGCAATATGTAGATGTTATTATACTGCAGGAATGATGCATCAAAGGGGCTAAGTTCCAAGTAAAAAAATTGCTGAAATGTGGCGTTGTCATTGAGCTGAAATGGGATAAGTATCAATGGTGCCAAACGCCAGTTATCCAGTAGTTTGCTGCTGTCAAATACGGCACGCGTTTTGCATTAGTTATATTGTTTATTTTTTATTATACGAGTATCTCTTTGCTGACTGATTTCTGTGAAAATAAATATCTGACCCAACAAATAAGAAATAATACAATTGACACTTAACACTATTATACTTTTCAGGTTGGGTCAATTAGCGATTTAAATAATTTTTATTTGTAAGGACCAAGATTTTTTTAAATAAATAATTTTTTTAAATACTAGATTCGCCGCAATTTTTACTACCCTTTCTGAATGTATTTATAATTCGTTAAAAAAGAAATAATCTGTTGTAACGCTTCATTTTTAGTAATGCGCAGGATGAGAGATGGACTCCAAACGAATCATTGGTAAGAATCATTTAGAATGAATTTTTTTTTTAATTATTTCATCAAATTGAATCGAATCGCCCACCACTATGTTAGATTGCTGCATTTCTAAATTAAATATAAATAAATAAAATTAATTTTATTGCTTCAAAAAATGATAAACGTTGTTTATAAATTGAGCCGTTGTTTGTATATTATTACCTTTGCCCTCCTCCCCTACCCCTGACGCAAAAATTCATTAATTTTTAGCGTTTTTAAAACATAGATGTAATTCGAAATTCGATAACCTAGCCAGCGTTTGGTCGATAGCTTTAACAAAAGCGGAACAGAAAGAAAGCATACTTTGATTGTGTATCGGAAGTGTTTTATAAAAGTTGAGTATCTTTATCAGCGAGTTGAAAAGCGTTTTGTTTCGACCTGTTTTTGTATGATAAAATAAAAATCTGCTGCCGATTGCATAATAGAACAGCTCTCCACTTTTTCGTTTTATTTTCGGGAATTGGGTTAAGTATTCCGGTTATATTTGCAATGTTTTCATGCAGATTACCCGCACTGATACGAGTTGAACTTTGCGGAAATGCTGCATTTTAATTGGTATGAAATTGCAAACTATTAGATTTTTATTAACGGCTAGCAAATATCTATCAAAAACTGTATTTTAGCTGACTAGGGCTTTTTGTGTTTTAGCGCTTTGAACGTTTAAACAAGTGACTTTTTGTGAAATAAACGACCACTAACCCATAATTAGAGTTAGTGTCGATGTATGTTTTTATCCGACTGCAGATGCAAAGGAGGATAATATGTTTAAAAATAATGTAAACGAGAACGTTCGCTACTCACTATTCGTGAATACGTTGATTCGTCGAATCGTCCGGATAATGTGGAGGGTCCGGCTCGCCCGTTCGATTCGTTGCCCGGCAATTCCGAGTTTTGGGGAATAATCAAGTAGGCTTTGACTTCGGCGAACCATGCGTCCGTATCTCAGACTAAAGATTTATAAATCTATAGTCTGCATAAAATCTTTTTGTCTTTTGTGTATTGTCAAACAATGAAATGTATAAAATCCATGCGAACGAATTAAATAAAAATTGATGAAATATATTTCAATTCGTTGATTCGCCAATACGTTCATGGATATAAAGTGACGAATCGATTTAAAGAATCGGGCAGAATTGTGAGTAGCAGGCTTTAGTGTGTATGTATGTATCCATTATTTCTTATCATCTTTAGGATAAACGCCTGAAGTGATGTTCTTAGCTATGTTTGATGTAAAAAAAAAATAAAAAGTTGAAGGTAGTACGCAATTTTACTAAACGTTAAAAAATAAATATGTTTATAATAACTTATTTTTATTGGTATCAAAGACGTCTACGTTCCTTCTAGAGATTGGTATAAAATTCAGCCCGATTGGTTTTGACTGATTTTTAAGACATTTTTGAAATATGAACCTTCGAGCTGGCGCGTGGCGTCGTCGGTACCTCCTAAGACAAAAACGATTAGGCAAGGCAAGCGTCATATTTTTGCTACAAGGCGTAGTTTTACTTTCCTTTGTCCTAGGTCAAGAAATTTGGAGAAAAGAGAGTCAGACTATCCTACATGTTTTTTGGAATTTACTTACATATTTGTGTCAGTCAATTTTAAATTAGATATTTTTATTGTCTTGCTAAAAAGCCAATAAAGAAATTTGTTTATCCGATGAACATTATTCTAATAAAAATAATAAATAGATGAATAGTGTCACACATGACATCAGAGTGAGTGCTTTCTTCAGGATTCAGAAATCGTTTTATTTTTATTTTACATGTCGCTTGTTTTGGTATATTTTGCGGTTTCTTTGCCTTCATTAATATTTTTTGTTTATTTATTAATTTATTTTTGTTAATATATTGAATAAGTGAATGCAAAATGGCAGCAAGCAACATATATGTACCTGCCTAAAAAAGAGATAGTTAGCATATAAAAGATTTTTATGCTGACTGAAACATTTTATTTTTCTAATGTCAAGTTTTTACCAATTTGTTAAATATTTATATCCACAATTTTGGTCTTTTATTACATTTGATCACTATGGATAAGTAGTTTTTGAGCTATGCGACGAACAGAAAAAAATCCTTTTCGAAATCTGGAGAACACCAAAAAAAATAAAAGAGTGGTTTTGTCACCATTACAATACATACTTCCTTTTACAAGGAGAGTAAAAAAATACACTGAATGTGCTAATTTGGACCATGTTAGACTTTCTGTCCAATAAAAAATATTAAAGGGGCATTAATTCGAGACAAAATGAGCAATTTAATTTCTTTCTTATCTGCTGTCGCTTTTAGTCGTTTCTTGTCAAGACGAGCCCGACATAAAATTATACTTTCAAATTCGTTCGCCCGTAAAACTTGTAAAACTTTATAGTTTATTGCAAATTAACTTACCTGGCTACATCAAAATAATTCCGTGATTCGCTATAAGCAAATATAACTCCACACATTTATATAATCGCCTTCAGTGTGAGACAAAATTATTATTATTTTATTAGTTAGCACTAGCCCATTAGACTGGAGACTAGAGTTACTTATAAAAATGTACATATTATTACTAAAATAGTGAATGTATTTGGACAACAAAATAAATAACAAGAAATACTTTAAAACAATACTGCCTGTTAAAATGTCTTTTTGGCACCACTTGGTATATCACGCCACTCTCAGAACACATTGTTTTGTTAAACACTGGGAGGTTTTTACAGGATGACTCAAATATTTTAAATTTGGTAAACTTTAACAGCTACAGTTATAGGCATATGAAAGTCAAGGAAAATCTTAGCAATTTGCTGAGTGACTGCTGTCTAGTTATCAAATAGCTCAGTAAGACGATATTAATGTATGGTTTGGGACAAGTTTATTTCCCATACCTATATTGAGATGTAGATATGGATTTATTTTAAAGAGATAACAACACAATTTTTTATCAAAATATTACCAGGTCGTCCCATTACAACCCTTAATTTTTGACTAAAATTTTAAGTCAATCTGGTAAGTAGCTCTTAAGCTATGACGCGAAATTGCAGACAGACCAACAGACGGGCCGACGAATCTGATAAAACATATATTTTGGCATCTAGGGACGTTAAAACGTAAAGATATGCAAAACCTGAGAGGGTTTTTTCACGATAACAAACATTTTATTTGGCCACCATCCACAGTTTTACTAGTTGATCCCTATGCCACAATTACTTGTGGCACACGATCTGAAATCAATCCATTGAGTAGTTTTTTCAGGTGGAATTTTTAAGTACTTTATTATGTCGCCATTTTGTTCCGCCACGTTGATTTGGTACCAAATTATACCAGTTGATTCCAACATAATACTTGATGTTTGTGCAAAATTTGAGATAAATTGAATAAGTAGATTCTTAACAATAATTTGTTTAACATTTCACTAGGCCGCCATTTTATTTCGCCATATTGGATTTTAAGCATATGATCCTTAAGTTTTGACCAAAATTTGAAGTTAATCGATTAAGTAGATTTTTGGCTATCCCGCAAACTGACAGACAGACGGCCCAACGGAATTGATAAAACATATTTTTTGTGACGCTAAAAGGTGAAGATATGTAAAACCTAAGAAGGCCATTTTGTTCGGCCATGTTCAGTTAGTACCACAATTTTACTAGTTGGCCCCTATACAACAAATAGATATGGCACACAATTTGAAATCAATCCACTAAGTAGTTTTTTCAGGCTGAATTTTTAGATATTTTATTAAACCACCATTTTGTTCCGCCATCTTGGATTAGTACCAAAATAATAACATAATACTTTGATGTTGATTGATACTTTGTGCAAAATTTAAGATGAATTGGATAAGTAGTGTTTTAATAATATTTTTAACATTTCACTAGGCCGCCATTTTGTATCGCCATATTGAATTTTTATCAAAATATTAACAGGTCATCTCCATATAGCCCTTACTTTTTATCAAAATTTCGAGTCAATCTGGTAAGTAGTTTTTAAGCTATGTCGCGAAAAGACAGACAGACCAACAAACGTAATGGTTTACAAATCGAGACGGAGACAAGCTTAGTCTCGAAAAAACTCCTCGGTCCCGGTCTTGGTCCCGACATCGAGACCGAGACCATACATGATCTCGGTCTTGTCTCGGTCTCGAGATTCTGAATTATTTTCTTTTTTCGCATTTCAGTTTCACTTAATAACATTTTATTACACAAGAGTAGTAAATAACTATTCTCGTGTTTATTACGCATGATGTTTTTTAATAAGTCAGTAAATGTATACTAATTACACTTAGTTGAAATCTGAAGTTTAAATAACAATATCAATATTGGGCAATAATATTATTGTGTGTAAACTATTTAAAAAATCAAACACATGATGCTAATTCAACAAAAGAGTATTTTTGACCAAATTAGAGAACTCAGTCGACCCCGTTAAGAGATACTATTGTCGAGAGTGACCATTCATTTAAAATATTCTAAAGAATCTGGCACTTCCGTTAATACCGGAAGTAGATGTCGATTTGTTTTAATGATACGCGATATTTTATTTCCTTTTAGATTTTAGGAAAAATGTCAAAATTTTTTTATGTAGCATGTCCTATACTTATCATGAATATTCTTGAGTGATTTTCGATAAATAAAGGAATAGAAGTAGCTCTCAAACAGTTTAAATTCCGTAAAACCGTTTACACTTCTTATCTTTTTCTTTTCGTTCCTTTTGTTATCGTTTGATATCAACTTCCGGTTTAACCAGAAATATTTAGTAATTAGAAACTTATGTCAAATAATACGATTATGAAAAGGTAAACCATGCAGGAAAATGAAAAAGGTCTTACACTAAACTTCTATAACCTTCGCTCAAAATAAGTAATTATACGTACCTAGATAAAAGAATAAAATTTCTCTTAAAATCTAAAAACGTAATACGTCATAGGGTTTCACATTCAAAATAAACAAGCGGTATAACCGGTATTTCCAGATTTTCTCATTTTTTTGCTGATTGGTCCCCGTTGACATAAATTGCAAATATAATAGAAATTAGTTTTTTCCAGAAACATTAGTTTTGAAAATTCAACAAATAGAAAATATTTTTTCGAGACCGAGGGTCTGATTGCCTTGGTCTCGGTGTCGATAGGTCAGTCTCGATCTCGGTTTCGATTTTAATTTGCAGGTCTCGGTATCGGTCTAACCTAACCTAGCCTAGATGGAGACCATTGCCTTGTAAACCTCTAAACAGACGGAACGATGGAACTGATAAAACATATTTTTCAGCATCTAGGGACGCTAAAACGTGAAGATATGTAAAACATGAAAGGGTGATTATTTTAATTTTCTTGAATTAGTACCACAATTTTATTCAATAGTTGATCCCTATACCACAATTAATTATGACACACAATTTGAAATTAATTCATAAAGCAGTTTTTTCAGGCTATGTTTTTAAACATTTTACAAAATGTTACCAGTTGATTCCAACATAATACTTGATGCTTACTCAAAAATTATGATAAATTGGAGTTTTTAATAATAATTTGTTTAACATTTCACTAAGCCTCCATTTTGTTTCGCCGTATTAGATTTTTACAAAAATATTACCAAGTCATCCCCATATGACCCTTAATTTTTTGACCAAAATTTGAAGTCAATCGGGTATGTAGTTTTTAGCTATGCCGCGAACAGACAGATGGACAGACAAACGGACCGATGGAATTAAGAAAACATGTTTTTTTTTCGGCATCTAGGGACCCTAAAACTGAAATATTTTTTCACGATTACAATACTTCCCTTTTACGAAGGAAGTAACACTTTAAAGTTACACATGAAACCTATACCTGAAGTACGTTTGAGACATCTCGTCCTATTAAAAATGTTCCGAGAATAATAATAACAAACATGGTACATCTAACTTAGGTTTCTAGTGTTCAATATTCAAATTCAAATACAAAAAAAGTCTGGTTCTGTACATGGGTTGAACTGTTGTGTCAGAATTTGCTATATTACTATTATCAAGTGGCAATAACACCTCAGTTCACAATAGATCTTTACCTTTTAACTATATTTTATAAGTATTCAGGTAAAGGAATAAAATTACGACAAAAAGATTCGGCTCTAGTTTTGATGTTAGCGATATTTCCTAAATTATTTACTGAGCAAGTATAAATATACTGAAAAGGCAATGAGCAGCTATACCTTACCTTTTTATAGTCGATGAAGTTGGCGTAAAATATTTCACTACGGGTTACCAATATGAAATTTTGCAGAGCACATATAAATGCTAAGGAACACAGAACAGTTGGCTAACACAACCACCCCATGGTGACCTCATCAAAATGGCTACCAGTAAGATGCTGATATCTCCATTACCGATCATAAATTTTAATGTAATAAATTATTTGAAAACTTAAAAAAATACAAATAGGCTTGTTATAACTTTGACCTAAGGCAAATTAAGTTAATGCAAGTCCGATAGATAATGTAATAAAAAAATTTATCTTTGTGTTTACATTTATACATGTTTTAATTTTCTTTCCCTATTTACTAGAAAGCTACAGTGTTAATGGGTTTTATTATCAGGAATTACAATATACAGCTAGAATTTCTTGTCTTTAACGTCATCTAGGGTCAAATAAGTTAATTTTTTACAGCGGCAGGCGCCTGCCACCTCATGCCAATGTGGCTAACTCTTACAGCGTTAGAACGTGTCCCAATCCTTATTTTGCACTGCATGCCACTTTTGGAACTTCTTCTCTCCCATCATTTTCTAGGTATGCCCTAAATTGCAAGTTAATGTAATTATTCTTGTGAATGTTACATCGATCGTATGGTGATTTTGGGATTTTACATTCACAGGGACTAGTCATTCATTTCTATTTTTCATGGCCACTGACAGGGATCCTAACGTAAAAAATCCGTTAAAAGCAATTCTTCCATAAAGAGCATTGCTGATTGGTAGAATATTTTCAATTATTCAGTTCTTTTGGGCAAATAAAATTCGTATGGGTGTAATTACGGTCTCCACTGAAATTGATTAATGAGATATAACGATAACGAAGGGCTGAATGAGTAATACGTACTGGACATGCAATGATCTTCTCGTGAACTTTGGAATAGCCCAAAAAAGCTTTAAATATGCTCGAAATCCTATCCATATCTTCTATGAAGCAGATTTACTGATCCCTGCAAAACTAGGTTTGTGTTAGGAGTAAAGGCGTGAAGTTTCTGTTTCATCTGTAAAACTCGTGTATGTATTTGAGATGCTTTCCATTTCCATACTCCAGCCACAATGTTTCCAGATTTTCTGATACTTGAGCATATACTTGGTTGAATGTATACGATGAAGTAAGAGTGCTCTTAGTGCAACTGGTATTGCTAGACTGTTGTCGTTGGTTGAGTTGATAAACAGGAAACATCTACTCGTATTTTTGTCTCCTGAAAAAGACGGTTAATTTTTTTGTGTTAGCCCTTGATTCACATACCTTGTAATATTTTCCATGTTTTTCGATGAATATATGAAGCAAGTTTTTGTGGTCAGATGAAGGGGTAAAGATTCGAACTCACATAATTTTGGAGGTTATTTAAAAATGAATCGTATTCTTGAAATATTTACAATATATAAGGGGTTTCTTTTTAACTTTTTGACAAGTTAAACGAATATTCGAATTGAATCACAAAATTACTTTTTCTATTTTCTTGGCCGAAAGCAATAAAGCAAAATTCATTTCATTTCCTGAATTAAAATAGCTATTTTCCTAACTAGTGCGAAAAATGACTCTTCTCCGCCATTGAGTGCGGAAAAAACACTTTCCACACGAGTTAGATACAACGATTTCTACGAGCGTGAGGAAAATTAACTAGTTTTGATAGTTATTTTAAACAATTTATATTAACATAGACGTCAAAATGAAAATACAATTCAGAATTCAAACTTCTATTATTTTAATTGATTACTAACAATATTAAAGTTAAAATAAAACCTACATTCATTAAATGTATGGTTGAAGTTAATTATTCATTTATAACTAGTATGTAAAGATTTTGCCATTTCAAATTTATTCGTGCCTTTTGTATGTTCAACATGAGTTGATTGAAGCTTAATTGTTGCTGGTTGCTGCGCTTTGGTGGTAGCTTTGTTTTGGGGGACCAGATGTACATCTTAATTTTTGTTTAGTAAAGACTATTATTCACATATCTTTCAGCAATTTTTGTAGACTTCCATCTACCATGTCATTTAAGATTCGTGATGTCCATCCACAACCTACTAGAAGAGAACCTGAAGTCCGCCAGACAATGACCAGTGTAGAGCTCGGGATTCGGGAGTTTCAGATATCCATTCACGTCCGTGCTGATTTTGTTGATTCCAACCTATTTATGTAATAAAAAAATTTATCTTTGTGGTTACATTTATACATACTTTAATTTTCTTTCCCTATTTACTATAAGCTTCTGTGTTGATGGCTTTTATTATCAGAAATTGCAATATACATCGAGGATTTCTTGTCTTTAACGTCATCTAGGGTCAAATAAGTTAATTTTTTACAGAGGCAGGCGCCTGGCACCTCCTGCCACCCTAATTTGTCAAAAGATATAAATGGCCTGGAGCCTCGTTCACAAATTGGTATATACCGTTTCTTGTTAGCGTTTTAGATTTTTTTTTGGTGAAAACTAATATATTTTTCTTAATAAGGATTTCACACACTATTTACTAAATGTTTTCAATTCTTTGACATAACTGTATTTTGATTTTCCTGATAACAGTTCGACGTTTATATTATTTGCTTCTTCGATAATGTCTTCCGGTATTTCAACAGTTATATTATTTTAATTTCCTGCTCGATGTCCATTTTTCACGCAAAGCTTAGTTAAAAGTCAAATAACTTTTGTACTTTTACTTTGACGTCTATACTAATAAGTGATAATAAACAAGCAGGTATTAGAACACACTTATTTTCATAGGAACGATACAGACAGAGAGGCCTTGTAATTATTCAGTGGATTCAAAATTTTTGGATTTTTGGATTTTTTAGGTATTTCTCATTAATGTTTTATAGAATACATACGTATCTTGGTTATACCATAAGATTGGGCAAAGAGAATCAAAATGCAGAAATAATTGGAAAACTGCGATATATACTTAAAAATAACACAATTTCCAGCAAAAACAACTTGAAACCATCTCACTTACCAGGTTTTAAGCAAACAAACTTAGAACAACACAGAGAGTGATGGAACATATCCTACTTGGTATCACACTCACACAGACAAAATAAGAAATAAGGTTATCAGCAGGAGAACAAAGGTTTTAGACATCATTGAAGAGGTGTCGAAAATGAAGTCGCGTTAGGCAGGACATAGCCTGACAAAGAGATAACAGATGGACAAAGAGAGTTACAGAATCGTGACCAAGACAAACGAAGAGAAAAGCATAGGACGTACCCAAAAAGATGGGAGACGATGTCAGATAGGTGGTAAGCAAACAATGTATACCTCTAGCACAAAAAGAGCAATGGAAATTTTTGGGAGAGACCTATGTCAAAAAGTGAACAAATAGAACAAATATATATAGGTTGAGAAAGAAGAAGAGGAAAAGGTTGTATTAAATATGTTAAATTGTATCTCTGCCGTCCAGTCCCGATGATGAGCATTAGCACACGAAATCTAATTAAGTTGCGATATAGGTGTGTGATTGAATTTGCAGCACTCATATGAACGCGGAAAATACTTAATTTCCGCACGCTCATAGAAAATAATATTTTTCGGAATCCAGTAAAAATGCCAGCTGTGTCAGAGAAATTAAGAAACAAGCAGCTGTCAAATTTACAAATCACATGTCTACGCAGGCAGATGCTTAATAAATTTGTTACTTCAGTTTTTTTAGCGATGTAGGAAAAAACAATGCAATATTTACATTTAAATAATATACTACATTTAGTTATACTCAGGTATATCTAAATCATGGTTTGACTACACAATTTACAAAAGACAAGTAATGTAATAAACTTTTGTCATAGTTTCATTTTGTTATATAAACAGTTTATATTTTGATGAGTCCTGGTACAATCAAGTTCACATAAATGTAAATTTTACTCTGTAACTTTGCTATTTTCGGCGGTATTGTGTAATAGTGGAATAATTTTTACGGCTGTATTATTAATATTTGATTTTCCCCTAACGTCTCCTTGAAAGTTCTTGTTTCAAATTTAAAAGCCTAATCGGCACTTAACTTTTACTAGCAACCCTTAATTCTTGACGAAAAATGTCATTAGGAGGGATGTAATTCCTGAAGTGGCTATGTATCAGGCAAGCTGAGAAACTATTTATTATAACTTCTAAGGTATTTAGTTTGGTTCTTTTTTAATAAATATTACTTGCGAGGTATTTATTTTGGTTGTTTTTTAATAGGTATTATTGCCCTCATTATCTTTAAAAAAAATCACCCTCCCAGGTTTTTATAGATCTTCACGTTTTAGATATCAAGGTTTGTCAATTTTGTTGGTCTATCGGTCTGTCTGTCTGTGGATCTACCTAGCTGTCCATTTGCGGCATAGCTTAAAAACTACTTACCCCATTGATGTCAAATTTTGGGGAAAATTAAGAGGGATGACATAGTAACATTTTGATAAAAATTCAGTATAGCTTAGTAAAATGTCTATTTGTCTGCCAGTTTGCGGCGTATCTAAAAAAGTCCCTTCCCGATTGAATGAATGAATGAATTTTGGTCACAAATTAAAAGTCATATGGGATGACTTGGAAAAATCCAATGTGGCGGAACAAAATGGCAACCTAGTGAAATCGCAAAACAATTATTACTAAAAAAGTAATTACCCATTTTGTCTCAATGTTTGCATATCAATCAGGAGTTCCATGGGAAAGAACTGGTAACATTTTGTACAAATTCAAGCTGGCAAAACAAAATTACGGCCTAATAAAATATTTAAAAAATCATGCATAAAAATGCAATATATATATATATATATATATATATATATATATATATATATATATATATATATATAGTAATTTATTATATTTGATAAACTATTTTGTATTAGGAGAGTTTTTGATCAGTGAGAAAATTTTTCCGAAACATGATAGATGTATTTGGCTTTTTAATTCAATAAGAAGCAAATCATGTACTTTTATACTAATATACGAACGCCAACGTTGGCCAATTGTTTTATAGGCTCGGAATTTGGATTTTTTATCTGAACTAGAACGTATCATACCGGTCAACAAAGCTATGACGTCATGGGTGGACTTGTTTTTTTTTAATCCAAATTGAGAATCAGATATTAAATTTTTTTTGCACCTTCTAATATTTTACTGACGTTTGAGAGCAGACTTTTCGACATTGGTAGATCCTCTTTTTTAACTATATATATAATAAAAGTGGTTTTAAAGTATGTTTCAAAAATATGGAATTAATCAGGTTTGTTAGTGGTTTTTGAATATAAACTTTTTTAGTGTCATACTAGTTACATTGTCAAATCCGGAAGAAGAATTGTTTTTTAATGATTTCAATACAGCTTCAAATTCAAATTCGGTAGTTGGTTGTAAAAAAATGATTTGTGATTTTTTTTGTTCTACAAAATTATTGATATTTGTCAATACAGAATTCTTTTTTTATAGTTTTTTTGCCCAGAGTAGAGCAATGGCTATTAGATATGTCACATATTTTTTCAATTTTAGATGTTAGTACATTATTCTCATCATATATCTCAAATATGCCGTTATTATGATTTTATAGGATTTAGTTATGTACGTATTTAGGGTTTGTCATAGTGTTTTGCTATTAGTCTTGTTTTTATCGACTTGATTTTTAATACGAGATGTTAGCTCATTTCGATATAAATTATAATTTTTATGTTTCGTTACTGTTGTTTCTTTTATATATTTTGTACAGTTTGTCTCTAATTTTCATAGAATTAATTAGGCCTCTAGGTATACAGGGTTTTTTATTTATAAATTTTATTTCTTTTTGGAACTTGCATTTATTAATTGAATTATTGAGGATATCAACAAAACTGTTTGTTATATCTATATATATCTATATATCTATATATATATATATATATATATATATATATATATATATATATATATATATCCAAACCTCTAATATAGTTGCTAATTTTATTATTTATAAACAGTTGATATATTAAGTTTTCAAATAAATATGCCTGATTTATCTATAATTATTTGAGGTGTACAGAATACAGACCGTTTCTTCTTTCTCTCACAACCTGGTTCCTCTGTTTCCTTTTCTATAGCTTTCAAATCTTAATAATCTTGATTTTCGATTGTTAGTTTTTGTCCAACTATTTTAGCGTTTAACTACTAAGATCTTACAAGATTTAGGAATTTTTCTGGATTTCTCTATCATCTGGGCAGAGCTCGTTGGGAATAAATAGTCCGTGTTCCTTCAAGAATTTTAGGTTTTCCTTGTTCTTGAATAAGCTTTTTTTCTTTAAGTAGGAAATAAACTGTAGAATTAAGGGGAGATTTTCTGATTGCCCAGTTGGACAAAAATTATTAATATCATCTTGGTTAATCTTTGTTTCCTAGAATAGAATTCTACTTATTTAGTGTTATTGGTAAGTTTTCTTCTGACTGGTTGGAGTTTTTTAGTCCAAATATTATCACGTTTTTTCTGCTGTTCTGCACTAAATCTAAATACTTATTTTTTAACGTTTCTACCTCTTTTTGCGTTGTATCTGATTTTGAATTATCTGTTAAATTTTGGTTTTAATCTCTGCAGTCTGCTGTTTATTTGTAGTGAAGATTAATTGGTACAATCGTTGCAGGTCACTATTGAGATTAGATATTTCATCCATGACACTCTGAAAATATTCAGGTCTACTGTGATTGAAAGCCGATAAATTTTGGCGCACTAAACTTTCAGCAGAATATCACTATTACATATATATATATATATATATATATATATATATATATATATATATATATATATATATATATATATTTACGGCTGTTTGAAAATGAAATGGACAACACGAAATAGCGGGGTTGCAGCCTAATATATATATATATATATATATATATATATATACTACAAAATGGTTTGTTAATATAAAGTAAATTATTAAAATATTTTAGACTTATATACAAATATAAACATATATAGGAAATTCATATAGGAACACCTCTTTATATAAGTATTTAACACAAAACAAACAGACTGGAAAAAACAATAACAAAAAATTTTTTTTTTTTTATATAGGTATATATATACTAGAATATTAAGAATAAAATATGTATATATAGCAAAAAAAAAAAAAAATAATCCTTCTTTTGTGTTTTGAAGGCCAGGACGATTATTTGGTTTTAAGGTTTAATAAATTGCTATATATTATATTGAGATTCTGTATATCCGATTTTTTATTCATCGGGTTTTCCTGATTATTTATGTGCACCATTTCGAGAAAATTTCTTTTAAAATAATTAATTTCACATTCGAGAATCTCCGCCTCTGCGAAATTTGCTGAATGACCTGTGTCTCTTACGTGTTGGGAAAGGGCACATGCTTCGGGTTTTATTCTTATATCACTTTTATGAGATATTATTCTATCTTTTAGAGGCCTTGAGGTTTGCCCTATGTATTTTTTATTGCAATGTAAACAATCTATTTTATATACTACATTTGATTTGTTATGCCTTTTTGTTTTATCTTTAAGAGAACTAAAAAGTTTGCTCGTAGGTTTAACGGCTTTATTGGCTATAACAATATTTTCTTTTTTGAATATGTTCGCTAATTTAGGGGTTAATTCCTGAACGTATGGAAAGGAAACATACTTTTTTATTATTGGAGGGCTAGTAGAAACAGTTGGTGAATTGTTTGGTACTATAGTGTCAGTTGAATAGATTAATTTCTTTAGCAGGCTTTGAGGGTAAGACGCTACTGCGAAAAAATTGATGATTTATAACTCTATTTGCCCCAAGTTTTACGGTTTGCCAAAAACACATAAACCCACAATTTCTCTTAGACCAATAATATCCTCCATAGATTCCCCAACTGCTCAACTAGCTGGTTTTATTACAGAGGTTTTAAACACTGCATACGATTATAATAACGAATACTACATAGCAGACTCTTTTAATTTTGCAAATTTTATTAACGAGTTTCAGCTACCGGAAAATTACCACATTATAAGCTTAGATGTTACGTCTTTATTTTCCAATATCCCATTAGAATTAGTCAAAGTTAGTATTAAAAAAAATTGGTCCAAAATCAAAAATCACTGTTCTTTAAATCAATCAAACTTCTTAGAAATAATAGAATTTGTTTTTAACAATACCTGTTTCTCTTTTGACAATCAATTTTACAAACAAGTTTTCGGAACCCCTATGGGCTCAAAAATGTCTCCCATTTTAGCGCAATACGTAATGGATGATTTATTATACGATTGCATCCCAAAGCTGAACTTTGAAATACCCTTTTTAAAAAAATATGTTGATGATTTAATTTGCGCCATTCCGATTGGAAGCGAAACAGAGCTACTCAATATTTTCAATAATTATAATCAGTACATTAAATTCACAATTGAAATGGAATCTGAGAGAAGTGTGCCATTTTTAGATACAAGACTTATTAGAACCAACAGTAATAAAATTATATTGGACTGGTACATAAAACCAAGCAGCTCAGGTAGATATTTAAATTATTTCTCATACCATTCCGAAAAAATGAAAATAAACCTCATACTTGGCCTAAAAAATAGAATTTTGTCAATCTGTCATCAGTCATTAAAGGATCAAAATCTAAAACGTCTAAATAACCTACTATTGGACAACTCTTACCCTCAAAGCCTGCTAAAGAAATTAATCTATTCAACTGACACTATAGTACCAAACAATTCACCAACTGTTTCTACTAGCCCTCCAATAATAAAAAAGTATGTTTCCTTTCCATACGTTCAGGAATTAACCCCTAAATTAGCGAACATATTCAAAAAAGAAAATATTGTTATAGCCAATAAAGCCGTTAAACCTACGAGCAAACTTTTTAGTTCTCTTAAAGATAAAACAAAAAGGCATAACAAATCAAATGTAGTATATAAAATAGATTGTTTACATTGCAATAAAAAATACATAGGGCAAACCTCAAGGCCTCTAAAAGATAGAATAATATCTCATAAAAGTGATATAAGAATAAAACCCGAAGCATGTGCCCTTTCCCAACACGTAAGAGACACAGGTCATTCAGCAAATTTCGCAGAGGCGGAGATTCTCGAATGTGAAATTAATTATTTTAAAAGAAATTTTCTCGAAATGGTGCACATAAATAATCAGGAAAACCCGATGAATAAAAAATCGGATATACAGAATCTCAATATAATATATAGCAATTTATTAAACCTTAAAACCAAATAATCGTCCTGGCCTTCAAAACACAAAAGAAGGATTATTTTTTTTTTTTTTTTTTGCTATCTAAAAAAGAAACAAATAGGTGCACATATTTTATTCTTAATATTCTAGTTAAGCCTCGACTCCGGTCGAATACATTGGAAACCTACCTTTCAACGGTTTCGTGTGTAATCAAAAAAAAAAAAAAAAAATTTTTTGTTATTGTTTTTTCCAGTCTGTTTGTTTTGTGTTAAATACTTATATAAAGAGGTGTTCCTTTCATTCACAGAAATGAATTTCCTATTGGATAGCTGTTTATATTTGTAACCTCACTTACAGTAAGTCTAAAATATTTTAATAATTTACTTTATATTAACAAACCATTTTGTAGTGTGACTGAGGAAGGATTAAAATAAATCCGAAAGCTTTCACAAAGTAAATAGAGTCATCTATTTAATGTCCCAGTAACATCAATAGGATTATTAGGCTGCAACCCCGCTATTTCGTGTTGTCTATATATATATATATATATATATATATATATATATATATATATATATATATATATATATATATATATATATATATATATATATACATATATATATATATATATATGTATATATATATACATATATATACATATATATATATATATATATATATATATATATATATGTGTGTGTATATATATAAATATATATATACTAATTTTTTTATATCCTTTGCCCTTTCAAAATTATACAACTTTTCTACCCCAATCTATTAGAATTTCCAGGAAAAAACAGGTTACACATTTGATATATAAACCGTAATTGGTTTTTTATCTTATTCGATTTCCGTGTTCAGATGCGAAATTTAAAATGGATTTGTGTTCTTATGAGCCCGAAGCTCACTTTTTTGTGAGACCGCGAACATGCACTCAGTAGATCGCCAAAATCTTTTCGGATTAATAATTTTACGAGCACATCGTGTGATAATACAGAAGCGTGTGTCTGCTGACGTCGCTAGAATTTCGAGTGCCCTTTTATAAACAGAGTTCGGTTGGGTTAGGGACGGATTTTTGAACTACGTTCGCAAATTACGCTCACACAAAGAGAGGTTCGATGGCAATCAATGGATTACTTGCAGTAAACGGATTTATATACAGTGTAATATGATAACCACAAACGAACAATAACAGTTATATTAAGACAAGCTGCAGTCACTTCTTTTACTTCTATATAAATTTTCGCAAGTTTTATATCAGTGTTGGTTTCTCGATAGTGATACACTTGGCTGCTGATATTTCCTATTCACATAGCATTGGCTTGAAAAGTTACTCCTCTAATACAGGAATTAAGTTATAGAGAGCGTGTTTACTATGAGATGTAGATATATATATATATATATATATATATATAGTGTATATATATGTATGATCTTGGCTTTATATTATATATTTTTTTTTGTTAAATATATATATATATATATATATATATATATATATATATATATATATATATATATATATATATATAATATATATATATATATATATATATATATATATATATATATATATATATATATATATATATATATATATATTTATCCTCCAAATAAATAACCAGATAAGCGATTTTGGCTTTTGTAGCGGAAATACAAGCTCCAGGAGTTGAGAGGTGTACGGCGGTATTTTCAATAAACTACAGAGTTCAGTTCATAAACGGTAAGCACTTTCTTCACGGTAATAGAGCCACCACTCCTTTTATTTCCACCACTTATAAATCCGTGGTTTGAACATGGACTATTTTATATTTTATGCAGTCTTGTGCAGGGTCACTGGATATATTTTTAACGATACCCTAGAGACTTTATTATATGAATTGTTAAAACACTTTAAATACCAAAGTTCACCATTTTAAATGAGACACCGGGTATAATATTGTTTTAATACATGGGTTTCTTCTTGCTGATCATAAATATACCATTTTTAATTTTTAATACCTTTGTCTTAAAAACTACCAATAAAATTGACAAAAACCAAAAAAAATTATATATATATATATATATATATATATATATATATATATATATATAATATATATATATATATATATATATATATATATATATATATATATATATATATATATATATATATATATATATATATATATATATATATACATATATATATATATATATATATATATATATATATGTATATACATACATACTTCCTTTAGAGAAGCAAGTATGGGGGGTCGCCTCCCCAAAATTGTTCGCATTGGTAATTTACGTTTTTACATAATTTCTGATGTCATGCAAGTTTTTTTGTTAGGAATCCATTCTATGGATAATTTATTAACATAAGTGCCCTTTAAACAGCTAGGCTTTTTACTTTTTCCGATAATTTATGAATCCTCTTTCTCACCTTCAATATTTGCACACAGTAAAATTGTCCCACGTTGTTTGACTGCCTTTCTCCTTGCACATTGATCCGTTTTTAAGGAAATTGTCGTACTTGTCACCGCGCGGTAATTCAGGCCAGTTTCATCAGCATCGTATACAACTCTTGGAGAATATTCCTTTAAAATCAACTTGGATCTCCAAGGCTCGACGTCTTCCAAATTTAGATTTGCGACCACAAATCGATTTAAAGAGGATATTTTGCCTCCAACTGAAATAATCCAACCACCTGAGGCTGCAAAGTGATTTTTTAATTACTTAGGACCTCAAGTGCTTTTTGTTTAATTTGCCCAGATATTGGAATATTTTTATTTCCAACTTTGCAGAACTAACTTGATTAACTGCCAAACCTCCTGGTTTGAGAAATTTTCGTTTCTGCTTTAAATTAGCACCTTCTTACATTTTTCACTTTCCGCAATGAGTTCACTTTTGCCTTTCAGTGATAATCGTTTTCTTTTTAGAGACATGATTAAATACACATGATGGCAATTCTATAACAGTCAAAGTAAGATACTATACCGTAAGTATAAAATCTCTAACCAAGAAAGCCATTTCAACAAGACGCAAATAATAATGAGTATTTCCTACCCATAACAATAAAATATCCACAACAATTAAAATAAATATTTACCTACAACTAGGTCATCACAAAACTTTAGCCGACTTGGCCGCGGCCATTTTACAAGGGTGCTCCATATTAAAATTCCCATTAAGTAGGTTTAGAGACATTTTAAACTGGCCGATACTCAAGTTTATATATATATATATATATATATATATATATATATATATATATATATATATACATAAATTAAATTTAAAAAATATATCTGCATCCAATGTTACTTTTGGAACAAAATCTCAAATCATGCCGGCGCTCTCATGCACAAAATGCAGAGCTGAATGCTACTTCAGAGGCGTCACGAAAAGTAGGGATATCAGAGAATTTTTCGGATGTTCCTGCGATCTATGCAAGGCAGTTTTATGCAGAAAGTGCTATGAGGGTACTTTTGTTCTACTGCCAAGACAGTATGTTTGATATGCAAGAGGGGGTGAAAGAAGTGAGACTGAAAACATAAAAAGTAATAACAAACACAAACCCACCCATGCTGATGTTTTAACTGTCAGGGAACGCATTGACAAAATCAAAAAGAAGGTTAAGTCAATCTATCCACCTGCAACACCCAGCATATACACTGAGAAGTAGAACCGACAATTGCGGAGATCCAAGAAAGGGAACGGAGGCGTGCAAATGTGCTAGTCTTTGGCCTCAGGACAATTCAGGCAGAGTTAAGGAAAAAAAGAACTGCTAATGAAGAAAAAGCTATAAGAGAACTAATTAAATCCATAAATCATGATACGGAGACAAACAACGTCAAGATATATAGACTCGAGAAATATGTAGAAGGTGGGTTCAGACCAGTTAAGATCATTTTTGCTTCTCAATTAGAAGCCCAGTATGTCCTGAAATTCAGAAGTATGCTTGAAAACACAAGAGTATACCTGAGTATGATCAGACTGTTACTCAGAGAGCATCTCTGCGGATAATCTTACAGGAGCCCCAAGAACGTAAAGCTAAGGGTGAGCCCGACGTAAAAATTAAATATATTAGGGGAATACTAAAGATAATTAGAGAAAGAACTGAAAGAAGGGAGACTCAGCGTATGCAGCCCGTAAACCGTCAGTCAAAAAACTGAAAAAAGTAACAGAAATAAAAATAATGTACACTAATATTCTTTCCGTAATTAGTAAGCTAAACGAGCTCCAAATTGGGAATAACCAACTTTAATTTTCGTTACGGAAACATGGCTGCTCCATCTTTGGAATGGGTGGTCCAAACGCCTAACGCAATACATTCTGTCTGGATCAACATTAAGATAGCCACTCCTAACTATCTTGTGGGATGTATCTACAGGCCTCCAAATACAAACTTAACTGATAACACCCTGCTCAACGACTCAGTAAGTAACATATTCCAGGCCAACCCGTACACCTTAGTATTTGGTGACTTTAATTACCAACAGATCAACTGGTAGGCCTTGTCACTAGACTCTGCAAATAATTCAACCGAGGAGTTTTAAAAAGTTTTAATGAATGGAACTCATGACAACTCATAGTGGAATACACTAGATATCGTGGAGATCAGGACTCTTTGCTGGACTTGATATTGGTAAGTGATAAAAACTTATTAGTAATATAGAAATGCTGCCTTCTATAGGCAAAAGAGACCACTGTGTAATATCAGTTGTTGCACATCTCCAATTACATGCAAACAAATAAAAAAATGCACCAAAGAAATGTCTAGAAAGTAGACTACGAAACCAGATACAATAACAACCCAAAGACTTTCTGCTGGCGGTGGTAATTTTACATACAATAGATTTGACGAAAGAAGTCTGTAAGGAAAATAATGAGCAAAGAGAACAGCCGAAAACTACACCCTATCCAGATAAAAAAACAATGCCTTGAAAAATAAGTAACCTCCTAGAAACAATATGAAAAAACCTACTCGAGAAGGGAGACAAACACTTTTATAACTATATAAAACGAAATGTCAATACGAGCTCTGCAACCCTTATACTTAAAGACCCCAATGGAGAAATTATCACTGACAATGAAAAACTGGTAGAAGCCTTTGCAAATCAGTTCCATGGGGAATATATGGCAGAAAACAAATCATAAATGCCAACACTTCAACTCAACACCAGAGTAGTCAATGCAATGACAAACATAAATATTACCTAGGAGAAAATATAAGAAGCCTTGAAATCACTCACGCAAAGGAAGACTCAAGTCCAGGACCAGATGATAGATACCTGTGCAGTGTAGCTCTGGTTCCATACCTTGCTTCTCTATTCACTGGAATACTCAATGATGCTCACACAGCACCGTCTCTTGCCTCAGAGATCAACCACTTCATATCTCCTTAAAGCTTGGATAACTGAACAAGGAATGTCGATAAAGGCCAACCTGTTGATGTCCTCTATCTCGACCCAGAGAAGGCTTTTTGATAAAATTCAGAAGGCTCCTGTACAAACTTGACAATTTTGGAATTAGTGGAAATCTTCACAAACTCATTGAAGGTTTGCTCGGACTGGCAAATGGCAGTATCTCTCTGCCGCTTCTTTCTATATTTATATAGTAAGAAGATTTTTTTCATTAAACACAACAAAAACGAAAAAAAAAAAGAACGTTGAGCTTTTCTTAGCGTTCTTCTATTTTTTTTTTTGTATATAAATATATCTTTTTCAGGTAGCTCAAAAAAATGAAAATATTGTTTTTGTTTTAAAGAAGTTAGTTAAAAAAACAAACGGTGAAACAATTCAAATATTTTTATATCTTTTTGTATATATAACCTCTTTTTACTATACAGGGTAGTCCTAGAGAATACAAAAGCACCTTAAAAATACAAATATTTCTTTAATTCAATAGCGCTCAGCTTTTTCAAATAACAGTAAAACAGAACAAACGTTTTTTTTGCATACATAAACAGTGTTTTTCCTGTATATAGAGTAAATCTATGGAGCTAATCAAGCAAAATCAAAAATTTTAAGTTTGTTTTAAATGGTTAAAACACTAAATTCGATTAAATAAACCAGTATTATTAAAAAAACAGCATGATACGACAAACTTATTACATATTTTTCATGTCAACTTGAGAAAATCATTGACGGGCATACATATATGGGGCTATATTGTGTTTGCCAAAACACATTTTTATATATAGAACTGAAACAGAATCACTATTCGCTTAGCAAAACACTTATAACCTGATAGTCCGGATATTGAAATAATACGGTATTTCCTAACGCTAAAAAATGCCATTCATATATTCTGATATAAACTATAAATTCAATCAATAAATTTTCCACATTTAAATAATTTTATTTTAATTGTATGTCCTGTTTTAAAATCCATTTACTGAATGTAAGCCCTCTAATCGAAACTGTAATATCGGTCTTTGATGCAGTGTTAAACGCTCCTTTTCGAGAAATATGTTTTTCGGATGTTTTCTTTTAATTTCGTATAAATTGAAAAATAAATTACGGGTCTTCTTCGACTGCATCCGAGTAAATTTGATATTTGGATCAAAGGGAAACATGCTTTTAAATGTTTTCTTAGGACATGTAAATAGGCACGTAGCAAGCTATTCGGAGATCTGAACTTGATTGTAGATATCTGAGTAAATAATAATGTACTTATATTTCATTTAAAAAATATACTTGCGCGGGAATAGGAATAATTGAAATAATACAAAATAAATTTATAAGGATTCTTTCAACTTTTCAACTACTTTCCCACTAGCTAGAACTTTAATATTGATTACCCTCAATTATATCTGGACCTTTTTCACAAGATTAAGTCACATATTTGCGAGGGGCAAGCAAATCGTTCAACATGATGTTCATCTCACTCTTAAATACCTTGTATATGCTATTAAATATGTAGTAATCTTTTGAATACGCTTGATTTTCTTCAAACACCTTTTTAATAGTTTTAATACCTTTCAATACATTATATTGACCGAGCGTTAAAGTCCACTTAACACACTAACTTAACATAAACTGAGTTTAACTTGTAAAAACACACGCCGCGGGCGCTAAATGCTTTCTTTATGACATAGATACATAAATAATTATTATTTCATGTTACAACAACATCATTACAAGGGCACTACGATCCTTGCCTGGAACATGTCCTGCATTGCCGCAGGCACAATGATCCATTTTAGTCAAACGACAATCGCGATTTCGCTCTTTTTAATGCACAACATCGTTGATGTAACGTGAGATAAAATATTTAACATTGTTGCTCACAACATAAGTCAGGAAATCAAAAAAGTCATCCATCGTCACAAAAACTCTGATTTATAAATTTTGTGAAATATTTTTTATAATCTCAAAATCTACAGTATCATATAAATTAAATTATTAAAAAATCACTGTTACATGTTCCGCCCAGTGAGGGCATCACCAGACCTAAAAATATTAAATCACGAACAAAAAATACGGTTTACAACAGTAAATGTAAAATATTTTACCAGGGACAGACACAAATTAAATAAAATATGTTAAAATTTGTACAAGTGTGGTTTTTTTTACCGCGATTATTAGTCAGAAAAACATGATACGCACAATGTTCTGAACGCATCCTAGTTCTCCAAACGTCAATGTCATTTTGGCTGCCATTTCGACTTACATAGAAATCATTAAATATTAAATGAGACTCGAAAACAAATCGATCGTTAACACATGATAAATTCGAACTTTTGAATGCTCTACTGATTTCTAACATCTCAAGTAAGTCTTTTTGCCTTTATTGCAAGAATGTAAAATGTTTATGCTACTTTTAGGTGGAAAGTCGTGAATGGAGGTTGGAAGGTGGTTAGCGAAAGATGATTTAGAAAATGTTACGTCCGAATCTTTGTTAATTCGGACTGATATTTTCCACCTGATTGACCCATGTATACCGCTGGATAATGACTCTTTCTTTGTCTAACTTTAATTAAATGTTGTTTTATTATATTATTTGTTTTAAAAGACGTTGAAATGTGAAAACCATTTTGTAATTTTCACAGATATGTTACCAAAGTAAGGAAAAGATCTGTAAAAAAAATATTATTTACTTTAGGGATTAGGATGTTATGTGTTTATATTTATTAGAATATTTGTAATAGTTGTTGTTAATGAAATAAATTATTCACGGCAATTTGTTTACTTATAGAACGCTAAATGCTTCGCGAAACAGTGGGAGATTAAAGTCTGTAAAGAAGACAGTTACAACCGGAAAATGTATGTGAATATGGAGAATTTGAATTATTGTATTATTATGTATAAAATTGTCTGTTGCCGAGGGCCTTCTAAATTAATTTCAAACTCTATTTTAGTATCATTTATTTTTAAAAGCAAACCCAAAAAAGGTAAGAAATTGTTAGATTCTATTTTCAACGTAAATAGAATTGTAGAATGTAGTGAATTTACAAATGTGAGAAATTCTAATAGCTCTAAAGTTTTTTAAGATTATAAAATGTTTTCTTCAAACATTCAAATGTATCATTATTAGAAGTCTTAAAGTGATCACGAAATCTAAGATCTAAAGAACGAAATTCTACAAATTTTAACCTAGATGTCAAAGAAAAAACAAATACTTAAACCTAAAATTAGTCAATTAGTGACTTTTTACTTCTTCTTTGAGGCAGATTTTCCTTGCTGTGTGTTGCTTACAGTGTAATTCAATGCCGGTCATTGTATTAGCCAGCGGAGTAGTTGCTTCTGGGATTGCACTTTGTGCATTATTAATACCCTTCAAAGGATTTAAATATTTTCATTATGTTTAACTTATAAACTGTTTTCATATCCTTGAGTCCCCATTTTGTTTCTTCGGAACAGGAAGAATGTATTTGTTTTTTATTCGTTTTTTGTTTGACAATAGGTGACAGTATATGTAAAATAAATATGCATTCCAAAAATAGATGTTGTTAATGAGTTTAGTGATCCTGCTGCCTTTTGTTAACGCTGGTACCATACAAATTAATTTTATAACAATTTTTTTAAGAAAAAAAGACGAACCTATTTAAGAAAGCCCATGCTTACGTTTTCATACTTTTTATACATAATATATAAATCTTTATCTATATTAAACGAAAAATCTTATGTTTCACAGACACATGCAGCTCAGGTAAAATTAAATAACAATAAAATATTATAAATAATAAAACAAATAACATTAGGAAAAACCGGAAAATCTTAAGAAATTTTATATATTGTACTTTAACAGGTTATAAATGGAAAATGGACACTTCAAAGTAAAATGTTGGGGGACATTTTTTACATAAAGCCACGCTTGTTAAAAATAAGGGATTGTCTCCCGGAACAGTGAACGAAACATGTTTACTTTTTATAAGTGTGTAGTTTATTAATATTCTCTAGAGAATTAAAATATTCGGAAAATCATTTTAACAGCACTTAAGCCTTTCAAGATAAGAATTATCCAATTGCTACTATATATAAATGTTTGTTTATTTGAGACCATGTCCAGTAAATTAATAGGTAGAGCAGCATAATTAATAATTTCTAGATTAAAACTAAACTCTTGGATTTTAATTAAACATTTTCTAATAAACTTTTTCCGATTAACGATCAATAAATTGTTTAAGTCAAGAACTTATTATTTTCAAATTAACTGTAGGTCCTGACGATTCTGAAACTAAACTAATGAAAATCCAACATTATGACGTATTTGCCTTAAAAACATTTATAAATAGACTTACAGATAGTTACTGGGTTAAAATCGCCAAATTCTCTAGAACAAATAATGATATTTGTAAGGGACGAAGAAAATTTTATATATTCCATAACTACCTTTACAACAATTTAATAAAAATACAAAACCAGTATATAGACCTACTTATGTCCCCAATCAAACATCACATTACATACCAAGCTATATACCGCACAAACCAAAGTACAATACATTGCAAATAATATGCCACAAAATAATTTCCCTAGTTCTTTTCAAATTTTCAAGTCAAACAAATTTAAATAAAGTAGAGGCAATGAACACTAGTTCAGGTAATACAGTTCTGCATAATAAGGAAAGAGGAACTTTATCTCCCAAGATCTATATAATCAAGATGTTCTGCAGCGAACTCCTAAAACTTATCTAGAAAATTCTTGACCAAATAGCTTGCATAATTATTACGATGATTTTGATAATAATCAACAAATGTATGGTCAAAACCAATATGAATACGATATTCCCCTGTATAACGAAACATGTGAATATGAAACAGACTTGAGTTATTCTGCTAACTCAAATACTTATCTCAATTATATGATAAGACTTAATAAGAACCCTCAATATTTCCGATTACGACTTCGAAAACGGATATGACGTAGTATTTTTATTTGACGAAATTTTACCCATATAATTCAAAAAGAATTATTTCAAGTTAAAACCTTACCAATTTTCCTACTTTCAATACTACAGGGATACATACATTTTTAACAAGTGTATGTTAAAATTACTCAATGTAGATATACCTACACGTTACGAAAATACAAATACTAATATGAACAATATAAGTAACGTTATGACATATATAATAAAGCCCAGAAGTATAAAAAAAATTCGGATTCCTGTTAATGTTTTAAATAGTATTGATTATAAGTTTAGACCTAGATATACCTATATCTTACGAAAATACAAATGCTAATATGAATAATATAAGTAAAGTTATGATCTATATAATAAAGCCCAGAAGTACTAAAAAAAATTCAGATTCCTGTTAATGTTTCACATGGTTATGGTATTCTTTCTTATAAAAGATTAAGACATATTAAAATTCCCGAATGCTTTGTAGAAATTGAAAGCAATTTAGCTTTAACAACAGCCCTAAATCCTAGAGAAAACCCAGTAAAAATTCAGTTTCTTGAACCTTTCGATACAGAACCCTTAAACCTTAATAAAATAATTTTATTGGTCACCTTTCACAGCAATATTTACCGGAAAAAGGATAGACAATAAACTTAAGGTCAATCTAACAAATAGGAATCTTGATCATTGCAATCACGAAGAAAAGGGACAAATACGGAAATTATGCTACAAATCTAGAGATGTTTTTCATTGAAGAAGTGCCTTAAACTTTTTCAAATACTGTTAAACATGAGGGTGAAGTAAAAGAATATACCACAATCTTCACAAAAACCTATAAATGCCGTGAAATACATCTCGAAAAAGTAAGAAAATAAATGTTTAAGCTTTTATAACAAAATATAATACGAGATTCGAACTCCCCATGGTCCTCCTCTATTTGGATTTTTCCTAAAAAACTTGACAAACCAGGAAAATAGCGTAGAAGCATTTGTATTCACTACCGTAAGCTTAATGCCATCACGATAGTCCAAAAATTTCCTATTCTTCAAATAACAGATTCTAAACAAATTAAAATCTGGCACATGGTGTTAGCCCTGCTAAAAGAATGTAGACAAAAAATAATTATTTGAATTCAATGTTGCCAAGCTATAAGTAAAATTCTATGCATATTTAAAACAAAATATTGGTTTCCGCATATTTGACAACTGCGCCCGGGAACTCGAAACTCAGCTCCAAACAGGTGGACAGTTGTTTTCTGATTGGCAGTCTTTGATAAAGGTGTTTCGGTTTATAGTAGGGTAGGCAGTAGCGTAATGAATGCGCTTTTGTGTGTATCGTGAGCTATTGACATATAATACGATTTTACGTATTTTAATTTCAAAATGTACTCCTATACCCGGAGAAAAACCCTTCACAGTCAGGCTAGAGAAGTAATAGCTAATATTTATAGAGTTTGTGAAGAAGAAGGAACCAGTAATGCTCTACTGTTACCATTGAATCGGAAAATTGATAGGGCAGCACTGTATACGGGGGTAAGTACTGATTCAGTAAAAGGAATTCGGAAATAAGATGAAGACAGAAGAAGAGAACGCCCAGATCAGTTGTTCCCATCTCCTGGAAAAAAAGGCCTCGCCCCTCGATAAATGATAAATTTGACGACGGTGATTTCACTATTATTAGGCGCACCATAGACAAGTTTTATCTTGAATGGAAAGTTGTACCAAGAACAAGAAAACTACTACAAAAATTGCGGGAAGTTATGGATTTTCCGTTCGGTAAAGAAACGTTAAGGAGACTCTTAAGGACAAACGGATTCTATTTTCGAAAATGTGCCAACAAAAGAAACATTTTAGTGGAGAAACCTAATATTTTGCATTGGCGCTACAAATATTTAAGAGAAATTAAATATAGAGAAGAAGGTTGAAATATATATATATATATATATATATATATATATATATATATATATATATATATATATATATATATATATATATATATATATATAGATGAAACATGGGTTGACGATGATTTAACGTTCAGAAAATGTTGGCAAAGCAATGAAGTTTTTGGTGTAATCAGCAATAACAGCTCAACTGATATAATATATTACATAAGAAGTGTTGAAAACGGCAACTTTGGCACGAGTAATGTACACTATTTTTCCTACGACCGCCAGACCACTCGAAATTTTCAGTAGATTTATTATTTTTTATAATTTGTATTTTTCAACACGCTGACATCATTCTTTACGCCCACAGTGATTTTGACACAAGAAGGCTATGCTTTTCAACACTAGTATTGAAAAAATATTTTTCAACATGCATGTGATATATAACACTTTCCAGCCCAGTTAACAGTGCGATTTCTGTCACTTTCATAAGTGGTCGTACGAAAAATGTTTTAATCCACTTCGTATTTGACGTTTTATTACGTTGGATTCTGTTTTTTTTTAGGTCGTCTTATTATTGTCCATGCAGGTTCGGAGAAAGGTTTTGTGACAAATGCACTATTAATTTTTAAAGCTGGGCTTAGTACTGGAGATTATCAAGGCCAAATGCACAAGGAAAATTTTACGAAATGGCTGAAACAAAAACTGCTGCCTAATATTCCCGAATATTCTGTCATTGTTTTGGATAATGTGCCTTATCATTCTGTTCAGGAGGATAACCCACGAAGTCATCCTTAAAAAAAGATATAATTTCTTGGTTGACAAAACAAGGTAAAATTTGTAACTATGTATTCATTAATATTTTCAAGTAGCAAAAAATATATTTGTATATTCTTATATATGTATATGTGGGCATGAATGTATGGGATTTTAGTACAAAAGCTAAAATATCTGTATAATTTCTTGTATCTAATAATTTATTTCTAATAAATTACATACTTTTATATAGAAAATGCTATATTACTATTTTAAGTAGCACTTATCAATAATTTGCTGGACTTAATTTAATAAAAAATTACTCAAATGTCTATTTGAAAATAAGCGCTATTGTACTTTTTTAGGCGTAGAACATGATCCCAAGCTTAGAAAATGAGAACTTTTTGAAATAGTTCAGTTACACAAACCTTCAAGTGACCAAAAAAAGTACGTTATTGGTAGAATTATTAGGTCACATAGTCATACACCGTTAAGGACACCTCCTTATATGTGCCAACTCAACCCAATTGAGTTAGCGTGGGCACAATTAAAATATTTTGTAAGAAGCCGAAATACAGCAGGAGAGTTTTCAATAAAGATATTAAAGGAGATAACTGAACAGGGTATTGCATCTATAACACCAACAGATTGGCTGAAATATTGCAATCATGTAATAGAAATTGAAAATAAATTTTGGGAAACAGGCCAAATTATGGAGGAAGTTGAACCATTAATAATTTCACTTGCTAATGGCAGTAAAGACGACGGGACCGATACTGACAGTAGTGACAGTGATTCTGAAGATATTGGTTAAACACCACTACCAAAGATTATTGCTATTATTGTTAAGAATTATTGTGAATCATGAGTTATACTCTATCCACTGCAGCTTTGCCGCAAAAGCGAAATGGAGCTGAGGACAAAGCTACTACTAATCCAAACAGTAGCTAGGAGGAAACAACTCATCTATGGCTCCACAGCTTTTGCCTATGCTTCAAAACACAACCTTTTGAAGCTAAAAAGGACAGAATATACTCAAGGATGGAAGTGAGTGAATCGAAACTCCTGAGTCTCCGTGCTCCTCAGGAATTAGATCTTACTCATGGAAACCTTTGAGTATCAACAAAGAAGCCAAGAAGAACTCCAAGAAGAGGACACCCAGGTACCTCAGTTGGCTCCGGTGTGAGCTGCAACTGAACCTGAGGAAAAGGAAAGGAACCCAGGGACCTCAACTGGCCCCGGCGTGGGCTGCAGCTGACCCTGAGGAAAAAAAACACCCCGTCTCAGTTTCTCACTGCCTGGATCACAGGACAGCAGTGATACTGCGGGCCAAGAAGAAAAACCCAACGAAAACCACCAGACTGGACGAAGGCTAGGTACACGGACGCGGACGTGGCAACACAAACCGGACAGACTAAAGGAGGACAACAGGCACTCCCCATCACCAAGAGGACCAAGTCCTTTATAAGGTCTGACCCGGAAGGACGGATGGCACTTACCCCATCGAAGGATCCTTGGGTTCGCACAAATTATGCGAATTTCGGAGGTATTGTAGAAAAATTACGATTCACTAAATATGGATTTACTATAATTATTCACTCGCTATATATTCATTAGCATTTTTTGACTTCTTACTTGTTAAAACCTTATATTACAAATTATTATGTTTGTCTAATTATTTTTTTAACTTAGCCAATCCACTACAATGTCGCCGGTAAGGATACATTTTCGATTATTTACCGACCGGCAGTACTTATTAGTGTAATTTTTGATAAAAACGATATTTTTTGCAAGAGTTCAAATGTATAATTTTAGAACAAGTTCTGTAACCCTGTCAAAAATATTTTAACCGAAATTCGGCATCTTATTAAAAATATGGCAGACCATGAACGCTCCAAAAATTAACAAAATCGGCTAAGAAGGAAACATGTTATAGCTAACTGAGAAATTTACTCCCTTAATTTGAGCCACAGTGTTACTCATTTAGATATTTGAACACAATATAAACTTGTATTAAAAACATATTAGGTATGTCTATGATCTCACCCTAAACACGGCGTTTTTATGATATTTTCCATGTCTCATACCTCAGACGTTGTAGCGCTAAACTCGTGTGGCATACTATAGGTAAAGCCTAATATTTCACAACCCTGAATGATGCTAATGGGTTCTATCAGGTTCAAAGGAATGAAGAGGATATCCCTAAAACACACTTTAGCATTGACATAGGACATTAGTTATGCCATTTTGAATTAAAAATGCCCATGCGACTTTATTACTACGTTATTTGGTTGATAAAATGAAATGTTTTGTTTATTTCGAAGACATAATTTTATTTAATAAAAGAACATATAGATAAGCTAAAAAAGTTTTTACAAAATTGCGAGATTCCAACTTTAAAGTACTACTTAATAAATCAGAATTTTTAAGAAAAGAAGTGCAATATTTAAGAGACCTTTTAAGTAATGACGGAGTAAAACCTAATCCCGATAAAATCTCAGTTATAAAAAAAATTCCAACACAACTACTAAAGAAATCTAATTTTTTCTAGGATTAGGTTATTGTAGACGACTTATAAAATAACAAAACTTCTAACCCTTTGTTTAATGAGAGATATAAAAATAATATATAATCATGGATTTATAATTCATTCGAATACTGTAAAAATCTTTTAATAAATGCCCCAATTTTACATTATCATGCAAGCAATTTTGCATTAGGCGCGGTATTATCCCAAGTAGCTATACCTAATGATAAACGTATGACATAGGCATCTATAACCCTGAACGAAACAAAAAATATTTTCATCCATATTTATACGGCCGCAAATTTTACATTTATACTGACCACAGATGCATTATCTAGAATACAATTAAATGTCTATGAAAAATAATTAATAACATCGGTGACACTAGTAAAAATATCGTAGACTTCTTGCGCAACTACTCAACACCCTATAAAGGATAATGCAATCAAAGAACACAGGCCGAGTGGTAGTAAGCACAAGACAAATATTATTGCTGACATTCAGTTCCTGCCACCTTTGACGTTTGATGTAACCGTGCACAATAATCAAGATGATATGGAAACTAACGGCATCCGCAATCTTGGTAAAATGATAAATAATAGGACCTTGTAATATATTCTTAAAAAAATCCCCTTATCATCAAATTAAACTTAACAAAATCAAGAAAAACTTAGTTAATAATGTGAAATTACCTGGGTTTTCCCAGAGGTAATAAACAACTTTATTCGAGAATATTTAAACTCTGAAAAAGGTTTTATCTATATTTTCACAGTATAGAATTAATTCCAGTTTTTTCTAATACTTACATAAAAAATTTCTATAAACCAAAAATATGTTTTGTTATGCTCGAAATTGCTAAATAATATTTCAGGAAAAGAAGAAAAAAATATAATAATGACGCCCCAACATCAAGGTAAAGCAAATCATAGAAGCATAACAAAAACGTATAAAAATCTAAAACACATTTATTACAGGCCTAAAATGATAAATGATATAACCCAATACATTAATGATTGCAATATTTGTCAGAATTGTAATTTTAGTACGCTTAAATCTTATATACTATAGTAAATTTTTTTTAAGTGGCACATATCGACAAATTCTTTTTTGAAGCTTAAAACTTTTTAACTATATTCGACAAATTTTCAAAACACGGCCATACTTATTCTTATTAAAAGAATGCAAAATCCGTTTGAGACAGACTAATTAATTTCTTTTCATTTTTCGGATGCTCTGAAATGATGACTCGTGACAACGGAGAATAATGGATACTAATGGATACTAGTTATCGTTAATGACCTCGTAAGAATACTGTACTGTAAACATTCGAAAAATAGCATACTATTAATTGGAACATATTTTTGAAAATTAAGCTTTACTTGCAGTTTAAAACTAGGTGGTATCCCTATATAAGCTTATAAAAATACTACACGCTTATTTCAGAATATTCCATTACCGAAAGTAAACTTTAATTATACAAACAAAATTCCTTATAAAAAAGCAAAATTGTTCAATCTAAATAATGTAAATTTTAATAAAATAGACTCTTTTCAAGAAGCTCTTAACTTTGAAAAAATTGGAAATTCTAAACTTGTGAATAATCCCATACACTATAATAAAACAAGCTTTTGGATTCTTTTACTATATAGTATACCATGTATTTTAATTTTAACCGTACTATGTAACTTTTGATGGCCTATTTATATCGAACATATACAAAATAAGAATAATAATATTAATAATGAAAATGATGATAGTAATTTAGGTCATACAAATGTCTTAAAGTTACATATACATTTCTAAGTTATGTTTTAAATAACTGCTGACTTCATATATTCTATCACCTCGTCGTAAAAGATAAGGAAATGTTATAAATATAAGTGCAATTCATTTAGAGGACACTTTTGTAGTAATCCTGACTGTAAACTTTTAATCGTCAAATTTGTTCCTCTCAAAATTTGATATATTCGATATGTTTTTAACACATAAACCTATTTTTTAAAAACGCCTTTTCTTCGGCCCGGCATAAACTGGCCTTGTGTCTCGCGGCTTTGCAACTTACAATAAAATTATATTGGCATTTCTGCCGGTTAAACATATTACACGTTATATTTTGCATTTCTAACGTTTGTGAAGCGTGAGAAATATAACAGCATAATTTATATTTATAATATGTATTGTCAATTTTAATATAATAAATATTATTTCTGTTAAACATGTCGGGACGCCGAGAAGCAGGTGCAGATCATTTTATAAAGACTCGAAAAATGTGTTAGGAAATAGCTTAACAAACTATACATACATGAAAAAAAGTTTGGTTAACACAAATTTTATTAAAACATAACTTCAATACTAAGGGTATAGATGTTTGTAATTTTAAAGTATTTTATGCCAATTTTCAGGTAAAAAATACGACTTTTTTCAAAAATCCCGAATAATCGTATACCGCATATCTTAATTTAGCATTTAAATTCTTAAATAGTAAAATAAGAATTACATGACGTTAAGATAAAGAAAACTTAATTTTAAATAGGATAATTTAATATCTAAATCCAAAATATGCGTTTTGATACATTATGTTGTAAGCTAGGGATTTTATTGAGAAATATCCGTAAATTTCTTTTAACCGGAACTTCCCTCTTTATGAATCTTTCTTTTTATTAGGAATAAAGAAGTATGACCCTGTTTAGTTCTTTGAGAGTTATTAAGTAACAAATATATACATACAAAGTGACTAAGGGAACAACATCAAACATTTTAATGGACCAAGAATTATAAAATAATTCTTTGGGGAGGCCAAAATCTCCATTGTCCTTGCTTATTAGGAAATACTTTTGTCTTAAGAGAAAAATTACCAGTCCAGTAAAAGAAACTTTTTTTCAGCTAATAGGTAAGTAAATCCACGTGATCAGTATTGTTTGTTTTTATTGAAATATTTGCTTCTGCTTTTCCCTAAATTCCACAATATGGCTGATGCTAATATCGGTTTTACTTTCCATGATTTTAACACAAAAATTAAAGTTATTTCGCTCATTATAAAAAATGCATTCTGTAAGTCTTTTCAAAAGCAGGCAATTTGAAGAGTATTAGTCACTTTCCCCATAGAATTGAACCGCCTATAGATGAATGACAAAACCCTACAAGAACTGAAGCGGCTCTCATCTACAAACATGATAGTGTTCTTTAACTCTTATATTTGGTTTTTATTTTATTTGCCTGTTTAAGAGATTTAATACAGTTCAAGCGATGATACTATTGTTAGTGGCAAAAAAAATACTCAAAATTACTACACTATTATGGTTTTTATTTTTGCTTTCTTAACCTCCCAGAATTTGTAAGTCTTGTTATCGCTTGCTTTAATCGTTTTTAATAGAGATATTCTCATCGAGGATTTAAACAGAAAACATTAACAGGATCAGCTACATGTGTATAACTTTATCGTGCCTATGTAAGTAGTAAAGCAATTACGTAATTGGTACCTCTTTTTCAGATATAGTATTATATTATGTCTCTTCGTATATGGATACACTATGAAAATTCAAAACCAATTTTTAAGGACACTTGTTAGATATGCATCAAGAGTGGTAACCATCAAAAACAAAATTAATTTTTCATACATTTTTAGAAATATTGCTAAAACCTGTTTTTCTTTGACCTTGATCTTGCTATGAGTATGAAGAGCATATTTCTTTACTAAGGAATAAGGAAAAGGCTATTCTTAATAAATCGATAATGAAACGAGTAATAGCGAATACAAAAAATATATTAAGGACAATACAACAGCTTTTCTAGTGTTGTGAAGTAAGGCAAAACTAGCTTAAAAAATTGACAATGGTTTATTTTGAAATTATTCAGTGTCTAGGCTTTACATTGTTTGTTTTGGTTGGGTTATCAAGCGAAAACTGTTGGAGAATTTGCAAATCCATGAAAGTTTACCAAATAAAGTAAATATTACTTTGTTTCGCTCAGTTTATATTAAATTTACGTAGAAAGAAGAATCAAAAATATACTTATTCTTATTCAGCTTATTCTGTCCAGTTAAAAGAAGTAATATGGAATATGGTCCAACAGTATAACTAATAAAGGGACAGTATAATAAATAGTAATTTCACTTCAGAAAGGATAGTCTATTTACATGCATGGCATAAATAAAGAGTTGACTAAGATAATATTACACATGTACAAACAAAAAGAAATTACAGCCGTGGGCATTTAGCTTAATGTACCACAACGCTATACAATTTGAGATATTATTGTACACGAATATAAATTAGAATAGGAGAGAACCAGAAAAAACAGAAATATTAAACCCAACACGACGTACTATAAGAAGACGTATAATGAAAGCCATATAGAGGATAAAAAAGACAAAGGCTCACTATCAGATAACATACACGCAAAATTCTAAAATTGGTTGAAGAAAAATATGTGTATTCCTTACACCATCTGTGTAATTGTATTACAGAATTTAAAAAATTACCGACGACTTTTGACATTTTTCTTTTACATTAATCCCATTATCGAGCAAAACAATGCGAAAATTATATAATAATATGCCCTATAAATTACATATTAAACGTTATTATATTTTATTCATAGAAGAATGCACCTCATTCTGGAAGAACACATGACCCACTTTGAATTTGGTTTCAGAAGCGACCTCGGAAGAGTTGTTAAGAGCAATGTATAAGTATGCTCTTATTTTTTAAAAAAGCTTTCGACAAAGTCAAACATAAAAATATGAGAAAAGTAATATAACATAGAGTGTTCCATTAAAAAATATCCTTTTTTAACAGAAATAAGGTAAACTTGGCAGCAGAATTCGCCATTGGATTCGGTATAATTCCATACCTAAGTGTACATATTTTCATTAAATTCAGGTAAGCGGTACTTGAAATATTTCGCCGTTTCCTTACTTTTGTTACACACTGTATAGTCATGGTTAGTATAGTATAGTTCCATTAAAAGAAATTCATTTTTTAACAAAAAAGCGGTAAACTTGGCAGCAATGCGGAACTCATCATTGGATCCGGCATAATTTCTTTTTTTTTTTTCAGTGTACCTGAGATATTTCACCATTTCCTTACTTTTGTTACACGCTGTATAGTCAAGGTTGCCAGATTCTCATAATAAAAAAGCGGGACAGTGTTACTAACGCCATATTACGACTGGCGACCGACAACACCCACAATAAAATGACCACAAAAACAAACAAGAAAACGGTTTCGCAATGGTTAAAAAATTAGTTTGTATGGCTAAAGAGTGAAAAAGCGGGAAATGCCGGACAATTTACTTAAAAAGCGGGACTTGAAATTAATTAAAAAAAGCGGGACTGTCCGCCTTAAGGTGGGACGACTGATCACCCTGTGTATAGTATTTTAGGATTCGTAATTTAATGTGTATGTTTAGATGTATATTACACATTCTTGATTTTATAAAATATCATTCCAGCCTGTTTAGTTCTTATGCTCATTTTACGTGAGTGATCCAATCTGCATGCATGTTACATCCCAAATATGTAAAATTATAAATCTGGCTTGTTTTTCTCCGTTTATATAATACGGGTAACTGATATTGTGGCTTCAGCAGATGATTTTTTGATTTAGTTTATGTTAAGTCTGCTAGTGCTTGATTAACAGGAAGTGTCATCAGTATATTCAAAATTATTTTTATAGGTCCCATTAATTAACTATTTCTTCTCTCTCCTCTCAGCTCCAGGATTCATATTGCCGTTGTTCACCATGAGGATTTAGCAACCATGACTATATTATACTATATTATATTACTTTTTAGAAGTCTGCGTAAAAGTCTCAATACTTTTTATTACGAGCACTTTTTATGAAAGTTAGTGTATTACCTTTTATTAAACTATCTGCACACAGAAGGTTTCCCGATATGTTTGACAATGTCAGTTTTGTTGTATTTACAAAAAATTGGATCGTTTAACTGAATCCTATAAAATTCAAAATTTAAATAATACTGGGTTATGGAGATAGAATGCAAAACTTGAAAGATGTTTTGTAACATTTTTAATGAGAAATATCCTAAAAAAATCCAATAACTAAGTCTACCGTAAGTAAAATTAAGAACAAATTTCGTGAAACTGGAAAGGTAAAGGATGCTGTACGTTCAGATAGACCGGAAAGCACAATAATTCCTCATCTTGCTACCAAAATACTAACAAGAAAAAACAGCGTCTCAACATTAAACGTGGGTTGTAAAAAACCACGGAAACAATACAATACAAAAAAGAAATAACTAATGCAACAAAGAAAATAAATTAATGGAACTAAGTAAGGTGTTTAAAATGTTATCCATTTACTTCCTGACGCTTCGTCAAATACTGTGGGGAAACATTTAACACATTAAAAAGAATGTCAACCTCCTCGATTCGTCTACATTCGATTTCAATTCGCTCATTTTGAATATTCGAGGCCATTGGGCTTAGTTTTTATATTTTTAAGGTATCCCCACAAAAAGTAGTCGAACGGCGTAAGTTTGGCGACCGAGGTGGCCCCTCTATCGTACCCCTACGTCCAATTCATCTTTCAAATAAAAACATTGTTCCAAGCAAAATGCGGTGCAGCACCATACTGCTGAAACTATATTTGATCATTTGGTGCACCATTACTTAAAAAATCAAGTCTAAATACTTAATACAGCAGCTAAAGTAATGAACTTACGGTTATTCGGAAATAGTTCTGAAATAGCTGGGACAATTTTGGCCTTAGAAGATTCAAATATCTTTCTGCATTTAACGTGTCCTTCTAATAAGAAGGGATCGATTATTTTTGCACCTTTTATACCACACCAAACATTTATCTTTTGGGGAAATTCGGTATAATTTTCACGTATCCAATATGGATTTTCCCTAGCCCAATATCGACAATTATCCCTGTTAACTTTCCATTAAAAAAAAATAGCTTTGTGAGGAAAAATAATTTGATTGGTATTGAAACATTCCATCATGATTTCATAAAATTCCAAGCGCCTATCGTGATCATCCTCAGAGAGTTCTTGCACCAAAGTTTTTTGTATGGATGAAACTTGTCGGTTTTTAGAAGTCGATCTACGGTCAAGTCTTCTAAACTGATTAAAGCATTCAGAGCTTTATCACTATCTGTTGCGCTTTTAGGTCTGCCAAAACGCACAGCATATTTTACCTTTCCAGTTTCACGAAATGTTGTGTTAATTTTACTTACGATAGATTTAGTTATTAGAATTCTGTTAGGATGTTATTAAAAATGTTACAATAATGTTGCAGGTCTCGTATTCTATCCCCATGAGCAAGTATAATTAAAATTTCAATTCTCTGGGTTTCAGTTAAACGATCTCTTTTTGTAAATCAACAAAACTGTTATTGTCAAACATATCAGGTAACCTTTTGTGTGCAGATATTTTAATAAAAGATATAACATTAAATTATGCATATTAGACCCTTATTTTCGCAATGTTAACTTTCACAAAAAGTGCTTTTAATAAAAAGTATTGAGAATTTTACGGAAATTTTAATTTAATTTAAGTAATATAATATAAAGTATTCTATAAAAAAAAATTTTTTATAACAGAGAAATTGTAAACTTGGAAGCAATGCAGAACTCGCCATTTGATCCGGCATAATTTCATACCTAAGTGTACATATTTTCATTAAGTTCAGGTAAGTGGTACCTGAGATATTTCGCCGTTTCCTCACTTTTGTTACAAGCTGTATTTTCTCAAGACTTTTGTAAGGTAAGGCTTCAGGCATGGACTCTGACTGAAGCAACCAGCAAGAAAATAATATATTTTGAGATGTGGTTTACCTAAGAATATTGCGAATATCGTGTACGCACCGTGTTATAATGGATAGGACGAAACCAAAAACTGCTAATAACGGCAACGTAGAAAAAGCAGATTTTTGACTATATAGCGCGGAACTTATAATGCATGGCAAATTCAAAGAAAAAAAGAGAGACACGATTGGAGAATAATTTTGTAGCTCACAAATCTGCGTTACAGGCCGAAAAAACATCACTGGAATTATTGAGGCAGCAGTAAGAAATCTAAAATGCCAAAGTGATTGTAAATGTGCAATGAGAATAAAGGCAACATCTTATGAGATCATTCTGGGATAGCTTTGGCTTACCATCGTCAACTTAAGGGAAGTCCCTCTAGGTGACAACATCATTTATTTTGTAAGAATAGGTTGAGTGGTGGCTTAGTAAATGCAATATTCCAAGGGAGGTTGTACAAATACGCCCAATAACTCCTAGCTATGACAGTGTACTGAATACCGGTAATATAATATTCCATTTACCACGAAAAAATGTTTTACATATATGTGGTTGGAATCATGTACACTGGTAGAAGAACAGCGAAGATGCCATTTACTCCCGACTTGAATAAATACTTACCTTCATTAAGGAAAAGGAAAGCAACAACATTTATTTTTCTAAATGGAATGCTGCAGACTCTTTCCCTGTGTACTAAAAACTTTTTGGGACATTTGTGTCTATTAAATTACTGTTCCAAGTTTAGTTATTTGGAACTCTGTTAAAAGTATTTATGTTCCTCAACGTTTTAATTTTTACACCAATAATGATAAGCTATAACACGACAACAAAAACATCCTCACACATTGATGTCCTCTAATGCATTACGAAAAGGTCTTTAAGTATACATAATATAACAAAAATATAAAATTTTATTGCAATAGAAAAGGCATATCGGGGCCGAATATCCAATAATTTGCATTCCCCGCCGAATCAGACATCAGCATGAGGGTGACAGGTGTGCCCGATGGCCACTTACGCTGTCTTCCGTTTAAATTCATATCTGCATCTTGAGAAGGCCGTAAACCGGGGCAAATGCGTCATTTGCTCCACCAGCTGACTTATTCGAAGGAATTGAATAAGGATAATTTAGAAAAAAATTCAATTTCCGCCGAATGGTTCGTCGGTCGTCGAGAATTATTCAGCTTTTTTCACAAAGTTTAGCCAAAAATACATTTCACATTCTGAAATAACGTTAACCAGTTTTAATATGGTTATCAACTATGACTTATTGTCAAGGCACTAAATTCTCAAGCCCGATCTATATAATTTTTTCCTATAAAATACTTCTAAAAAAGCACTAAAAAATATGTATAAAACATTAATTAGTATTGTTAAACTATAACAAGCCATTCAACTGTTTTTTATAATTTAAGAAAATATGTATATCCGATATTATTTATAAAATTTGAAGAAAATAATTTGAGGAAACTTAGTATTTTATAAAACTGACAAAACTGAAAAGATCTCAATAATTAATTAATGACTTGACCAGAATCAGAATTCAAGATCTGTATATCACTCAATCCCGTGTTTTTGTCAAGCTCAATTAATCGATCCACTTAGACCGATCGGATTTATTTTAATCTACTACATGTGTACATTATATGAGGACACGATCAAAATTATGATTGCTTGCGACAGTTTAATTGAATCTTGTTTTTTAAGTAATCTAGACTGAATTCAAACAAGTTGACGTTTTTCTGCGCTGAACACGCCGCCCGATTGATTTGGAGTGACAGTTGAGAAAAGGGTAGCAAACAGGTGATTATATTACTGAAATATTACCTGCCATGAGGTTTGTGTTACTCTGTTATTTTAAATTTTCATATAATAGGAAATGAAATGAAAAATGACAAGGTTATAGTTAAAATTTACATGTCTCCGTCTCACGTGTTTTAAGCTTCTTTGTTTGAATTTATAAAGTTAGAAATAAATTCTTTGAATCGGACAGGAAGCTTTACGAAAACACAGGATTGACTGAAAAGCAATTCTAGCCGATTGATTGACTCGAAAGCAATTTTACAATATACATATGCACTCTAAATATCAGAATAATCCCACCACGTAAAAGAAGTTTGCTGAAAGTTCCGTTTTGATAATCGGTAAAATAATATTATTCAAAATCGTATATAGTTTTTGCATAAGAGGGAACCTTTGAATGAAATTTTAAATAAATGTATGAAATGTTTACATCGGCATTAATTAAATAATTTATATTTTTCAATTATATTAATAATGTTTTAAACTTATTAAAACAGTTGAAAACTCCTAAATATTGCTAAAACAATTTACTGTAAACCGAATCTGCCTAAATATAGCTTTAAAGGCAATATATCTAACTTTACATTTTTTTTCTCTCCCCCTAAATAAGTTTAAGGTATTTTTTCTGAACAAAAAAACCGAAAGTCAAGAAAGTTTTAAGGGCTTTAAAACTTTTAAAGGTTCTTAAACAGAGATTAGGTGAAAATGTTAGTGTTTGTTAATGTCAAGTTATGTAAATTATTTATTTTGAACGCAATATGTCCTGCATTTGAATATTTGGATTCTATTGGGCAGTATTATTATGTTATGATAAAAAATTAATTTCCGAGATTTTTAGTCATTTCTACGTTCTAGTGCCCCCCGATACCGAAAAATATGTTTTCCCATTTCTGTCGTTCTATTATATGGTCTGTGATTTAGCTAAAAAATAACTTAAGCAACTAACTTTAAATGTTGCTTTAAAATCCAGGGTATAATCTGGGGATGAACTGGTAACAATTTCATAAAAATCCAGCAAGGCGATACAAAATGAGAGCCCTATAGAATGATAAAAAATCAATATTGAAAAAATTATACAATTGATGTCAAATTACACAGAGAAATTTGATATAGGGATGTATTGGTAAAAGTTGAGTACTTATTCTAGATGATGAAACAAAATGGCAGTCTGATTGTCGATAAAATTCCTTTTCCTGGAGTAAAACGTTCGATTTTTTGGGGAAAAATATTAAACGATTTAATTTAGTTTATTTTAATTTATAAAAACTAAATTATTTATCTTATATATAAATAATAACAAGTGACAAACCAATAAAAAATACTATAATTACTGAAATATCGAAGCAATGTTTTATTTGAGTATAGGAAGTGAATGTACCTGTATAAGTATGCATGTATATTAGGTCCAGATTCCAAAGTCTTGACAAATAAAAGATGTAAAACGCATATATCTTATCATCATTCATTTGATACGTATTGCTATTAGCCGTTAAGCAAAGCACAGAAAGTTAAAAAAGAGAAAAAAAAGTGTTAAATAGGTACATATACTACAAAAAATATTTAAGAAAACGCTAAATTGACATTTACTCGCAACTTTCCTCCTAACGATTTCAACCGAACACAGATAACATAGTGTATAATGTTATACAGTGCGAGTCTGTAACTTGGAATAAATTCATTAAATCAAATACGTTTCTTTTTTGGAAAAATCCTCAGATACTTCGATTACTATTATTTTCAGTTGCGGTTTTTTTCATCGGAAAAAAAATTATAATAACAATATACATTAATTAGAGATATGACGTCATCGATAATTTTTTTTAAAGGCAACCATATTTTTTTATGATTGTTTTTAAAGGGCTTAATAAGTTACACCTAACTAGCAAATTTAAAATTTTTATTACTTGCTGTTTCCAAGATAATTAAAAAAATATTTTATTACTTGAAAATATCTATTTAATAAATATGCTGTTTTTGATAAATGCTGAAGATATTGTCCATTCACTATTTGGCAAAACCCTAATCGCAATTGAAACTCGTTTTGACCATTTCATATTTTTATTATTTCAATAAAAAATTCAGAATGTCAATATCTGATAATTTGCTATTGTATTTCACTTCTATTTAAACAGAAGTACTGCTAGGTACATTGATACACTCTTTCGCCTCTCGATGCGGCTACTTTTGTTTTGTCATTTGGTCAAAGTCAGATATTTTAAAAAGTCATCTAACGTAATGTCTTATCTAACTGAAAAGCACAACATTGAAATTTAATGACGATTGGATACGAAGATAGAGCAAGACACAAAATGAAGTTACTAATTTATCCAGAGACAGATATTCTGATTTACCACCCATATCGCCAATAAACAAGATTGGAAAACAGTTTCGGGAAAATGGACGTGTAAGACAAACAAATATTCATCGTCAAACTGCGCTCAATGAAGAAGTCAAGTTAAGTGTAATATTATCTGTTGAAGAAAATCCTAATATCACTATTAAGCAGGCAACGCGCGAACTTGATATTAGTCAGTCTTCAGTAGTAAGAATTCTTAACGCTTAAAATTATCATCAATATAAATTGAAATTGCTTGAAGAACTAAGTGGAGATGATCCAGATCGAATCGATTTATGGACCAACTACAGTCTAATAATCTTAACACAGAAAACATTCTCTTTTCTGATGAGTCAACATTTATGTTAAATGGAGATTGAAGAGGAAAATCAACAAAATATTTGTTATTGGGCAGACGAGAATCCATGCTGAAACACTCAAGTCAATTTTTGGGCGGGGATTGTAGCTCAGCAAGTTATAGGACCAATATCCTTTGAAGAAAAATTGAATGGAGTGAGATACTTGAAATTCCTACAAGAAGAACTAGTTCTAAATTTTGATATTTTATTTCTTAATCCGGTAGAAGCTTATTTCCCAAATCAAAACATCTGTGTTCAACAAGATGGTGCTCATCTCCCTCCCATTTTGCCTGTCCGTAATTATCAGGATACTACATTTCCAGGCAGATGGATTAGTAGAAGGGGACCTTTTGAATAGCCACCAAAATCTGCAAATCTCACTCCCTTAGATTATTTTCTATGGGTATATTTGAAAAGCAATAATTTCAATACCAAGCCAGCAAGCATTGAGGAATTGAAAGCACGAATAAGACATAAGTGTAGACTAATTTCCCCAGAAATAATAAAAAATGTTCAAAACGAGTTTTAATTGAGGTAAGAGTAATACCAGATAGTAAATAGGCAACATTTGGCGCATTTATTAAAAACAAAATATTAATTAAATGCCATATTTTGTAAAATTTAATAAAGGGCTAACTTTTCGTTTAAAAAGAGAATTATATATACGAAAGGAGACTGAGAGCTCGGACCAAATAAGAAAAACCGGCAAATATAACTTTTACAACGCAGAATACTGTAGTTCAAAATACTTTTTTTTTCATTGCAAATTCGTTTTTTTTTAATTCCAATTTAAATAATCAAGGAAAGTTAAATCACTATATTTTGTTCTAAATTTAAAAGCCGATAAATTCGCTTTACTACAAAACTTTCCTCATATTAAATAAAAATCTCTTTTTACTTCCCTCATAAGAGGAAAGTATTGTAATCGTAAGCAAATTACCCTCCTAGATTTTTGCAGATCTTTGCCTTTTTGGGTCCCTGGACCTTAAAAAAATATTTTCTTCCATTTTCGTCAGTCTGCCAGTCTGTCTGTCATTCTGTATGTATGCAGCATTGCTCAAAAATTACTTATCCCATTGACTTCAAATTTTTCTCAGAAATCAATGTTCATAAGGGGATGAAATGGTTAGATTTTGGTAAACATACAATTTGGCGGAACAAAATGTCGTCCTCACAAAATGTAAAAAATAATTATTAAGACCCTACTTATTGAATGTACTTCAAAATTAGGGCAAAAATAAAGTATGTGATATAAAGATAAACTGGAATTTTCGTGTAAATCTATTATGGTGGTACAAAATAGCGACCTATAGATAAATAAATAAAGATAGATAAAATTCCATTTATGGGAATAGAACATTTTTTATAGAGGAAAATTAGAAAAAACATAATTTATTTTTGTAGACTACGTAAATAATTTTATCAAATATAAATTATAATAATAACAACCATAATAAATAAATTAAAAACCAAAAAAATTTTAATATATTACAGTTTATAGACTATAGACTGTTTATATTTTTCTGCCGTAATAACCTTTTTCGAGAGATTTAATATACTATAAGTTATGTATGACAGATGCGCATTGCGTTGTTTCGCAATTATAACCGCTACCTGATAATATAAATAAATGATTTCAATTAAAAAAGTATACCTGTATAAAAGTTTAATATTTCTAAGAGGGAAAGGTATATTTACACTGACATGCAAAAAAGTGACAACTAAATATTTAGATATATTTTGAAGTGCTATATCTTTTGAAGGCCTTATCGCATTTTGTTGCGCTTTGCATCAGTCGAAAGGAAATTTCATAGACAGTAATTCTAAATTTCTGTGTTTGTCAACTTATTCCATTGTTTTTATAAACGGGGTGTAGTATCAAACAATGTTAATTTTCAAATTTTTGGACCATCCTGTAGATTAACGTACCTACAGAAAAATTGTAATTTAAAGGAGATACAATGTTTAACGTAAAACACTGCATTTGTAGCATATTATCCATACAGACTCACTCAAATTGTGTGAACATTTTGTATATATTTTTTTAGAGATAAATAATAAGGACTTTTAACAAAAATGCAATATATTTTGCCTCCTTTTCTTCCGACTAATCACTGTGTTTAAAAAAAAATATTACATCTTAGTGCTTTTTATATTTTGAAAACAATTAAACTGATGTGTTACATAAAATGTGTTTAAAACTTGAGGAGAGTTAAAATAGAACTAGTGCATTTTGATTTAAATAAATAAAACTAAAAAACATTCCTAAAAATTATAAAAAAAAAATTCGGTAATTTGGTTATACCCAGAACTTCCCTCATTATGAATATCTCCTTTTACCAGAAAAAGTTAAGCATGTATAATATATACACAAATTATGTTATATTTCATTTATTTGCCGATTTTTCTATTAAGGAAAGTCAACAGATATTTAGAAATACCTACATATCCAAAATCTTCCTTAATAAAGGAAGATATGTTTTTAATAAAGAAAGTCTAGGAGTATTAAAGGGGAAATTTAGGATAACTTGCTTCGTAAAAATATATAATTTCATTAAAGAAAGCTCAAAATAATCCATTGGTATGTGCACATACATATTACCAAATATCTATATACAAAACTAAATTATGTTATATTTAATATCTCTTATTAAAAGAGGCAATGATTTATTTTAAGAGAAGTTTCCGTAAGAACTAATTTACTGATTTTTTTTCGTAATGTTATTCAACTCACATGTAATTTACTTTTTAAGCGATTGATTGTACTATGTAACCGTAAGAATAAAATAAAACCAATCATCAAATATCTTTGTAATCTTGATGGGCTGTCTGTATTATCTAATAATAAATAATTGCATTTTAATTTACACTCCATAAAAGTTCCAAAGGTCTCACCACCTGTCCCTCAAATTTGCACGTTTCGTATTTAACTATGCTGGATGTAATGCTTTTACGAGATTTCTTAAGAGCGATACTCCATAAGTAAAAATTATAACATTTGATAAGCAAAAATCATTTGCTCGCAAAAGTTTATTATTTTAATTGTTTTACTTACGTACTTCTTATTAATAAACCTGTTTTAACTAGGATTCGTATTTTTAAAACAATTAATTTGATAGGCAGTAAATAAATTATCTTCTTTAAATTACAGCTGTTACATGAAATAATTAGAATAAGAAAGACTGTAAACCGGAATTGTTTTGACAGTTTTAAAATTAATAGTTTTCTCTCAAAATATATCTACTACTTAAAGTCACTTCTTTGTAGAATTGATTGCCCTATCTTTATTTTATTCCATAAATTTCTTCCATTTTCATATTTTGTTGTTATATAACTACATACACTGCTCACGATTTGGAGATTTTATTTTTGATTTATTTAACTGTAATTTTTTGACTTTACATAAAGCTCTCTCTCTGTCTCTAATTTCTTAGATTTTTTGTATTTTCCATACACTACTTGACGTTTGAAGGTTGTTTCAAAGCTTGTCAAAACTTAGCGACTAGTAAAACATTTAACTTAGATATTCCCAGTTGGCATTTGTAACCTTTAATATTTTAATTCGAAATTATATAATAACACTTTTAAGCAGTATGAACTGCATGATACCCTCTTATAACGTTTCAAAATTCTCGAGTAACAACGTATTGCTCTTGAACGAATCAAAATAGTTGATAGGGAGGATAAAACAAAAACTTCTCTTAAATGCAACTTTTGTAGTTCGTCTCATTTGATATACAAATGTCCTTCCTTTTTGAAAAAATCCCATGGTGGTGTTTTAATTGCCTGCATTCAGCTCATCATATTAGTCAGTGTCAACATCATTCATAGTGTCGTTTGTGTCACGCAGAACACCATACACTGTTGATATTCAGAAGTCTGCAGATCATTCTAATTTCCCAGGATGTCCCCAAAATTACAAAAGGGCACTTCTCAATCTTTGAACGTTGTGGATTCATCTCGAAATGTGTTTTTTACTCTCATACTGATAATTCTGGCAATCCTACCATATTTTTGCTATCTACAACTGATAGATAATAATGACAAAAACAATTTAATAAAAAACCATTATCACCACTAAATGCATTATCTTATCAATTATTGCCGATTATTTTCATTAGTTGATAAACAAATTCGGTCAGTTATGAGCACAGTAGGCTCACCTAGTGTTTATTTATATTTCACGGATAGTGGTAGTTTGTTTCACTTCGCTACTTTTGTGTTAAAAAAAAGAAAACGAAGGAAAGTTCTTTTACCGTAAGAAGAACAAATAATAAGTTTTAATCTGAATCGTGCACATATATCATATTTAACAGTATTTTACGAGAGCAATGAAATTTGAAGGCAGGTTGATGTATGATAGAAGTTTGACTAACAATGATTTAGGAAAATGGCTTCGGTCTATGTCTCAATTATTAAAAATTCTGCAGGCTTAAACCATCTTTCTAGAAACAGAATGTTAAAATAAGGCCTGCAAGGGAAAACGATACTTTAATAACTTACACTTTCTTATAGATTGGTGAGAAATACACCACCCATTCGTCAGACAGAAAATCGTTTCTCAACATTCTGGTATTAACCCTCCAGAGAAATGAATTGCAGCAGTTGGCCAACAAATTATTAAAAGTTCGACTGGTTATTTTTTTAGTGACTTAAGGCTTAAAAGGAATGATGGGTTAAAACCTCTGGTATTTTTCCACAAGAGCGATAACATGTGTCGTCAATCAAATCACATCAACCCTCATCAAATATTTAATCGTATTTTCAGCACTTAGGAATCTGAAAATAGTTTGAAAGAATGTTTTCATGTAAGATTGCACCATATCATATGCCAATGTTGGACAACGATTTGATGAGGAAAATAAACAAGTCTGCCCTTGCAAGTTACATAAACAAAACATTTAGTCCTGAGAATTCGACGGGTACTGGAATTTTAAATTTTCAACAAATAATAAAGATAACATTAGACTGACAAAAGGGTTTCAATCGTATGACATATTATTTAATAAAATTAAATTAATGCCATAATGAAGGCTAAAGATAACACTAGCATAATAACTATTGACAGTATCATAAGGATAAATTAAAGTACTTCAACCACAACCTGGGTTAGTGAGGATACTGATTTATTAGTACTAAAATGCAGCATAAATAAGGTGGCATTAAAGATTTTGTATTATTCATACACCTTCTGTCAGATTATGATTGATAAAAAAACTGGCTGCAGTTATAGTTTTACAAAAAATCTTCTATTGAAAGATAGTATTTTAATATCCTTGAATACTTCTGCTACAAAGACATACCTAATTAATGCTGTTGATCGATTCATTGACGCAGGTTAAGACAAGACACAGTCTGGCGAGAAATGTGTACTAATTCAGTTACCAAAAATACAAAAAATATTACTACTCGTCATTCCTGACATTGACCCAGAAGATTGGGGACAAAAAAAAGGAGTTCTACCTATTCCCAAAGACACAACCAAAATGGTTTCTAGTTTTATGTAAAAATTTATTTATTGCAATTGCATTCCTCAACTCGGACGATGATTCGGATTAAACATGATTTTGATATTTGTAAAATGTATGTAAAATATCTTATATCTAAATAAAACGTACTTTTTTATCTTTGAAATAAAACAATTATTTTAGAAAAACCGAAGCTAAATTAATAAAGCTTAAGACGGTAAAAAGTTAACAAATATCTGTTTTATAAGTTGTTAAGCTCATTTCTTAAGAGACATTCATATTTTCTCAAATTAGCGCTTCCAACCGCATGTTTCCCTTCAAAATTTGGATATCTATCAAATAAGTTAATAGTAAAATTAAAATTTTAAATCTATTTACGCACTGGATAATTAGGTATAAGATTTTTATTGTAAGGAAAACATTATTTATCCTTGAAATTGTTCAAAAAAAACATTATTTTTAAGATATTTAGTTTACGAAGAAAAAATTTATTTCAAGATGCTGGGTTATTATTTTGTAGGAAACAACAACAGGAGTTGCATTTTTAATATTATGATTGAGGAGATAAAAGCTACCGTTTGCCACATGTCGCATCCTCTAAATAATGTGTTTCATTTGAAACCGTAATTGCACTTCTTATTAAGGTCATGCAGCTAATGGACGGTAGCCATGGAAATTTGCTGTCATTTTGACAACATTTCTAACTTAATAATATTTTATATTGAGAGAGAATCACCCACCTTTAGCTTTCTCCTTTGTTCCCAACTATTAACCGAATAAAACATGGATAAGAGAGTATGCTCCAAAGGAGCAGATTCTTCGACAAATATGGGAAGACATACAGCAACAGATTTTTAATATTATGATAGCCAGCAAGTGCAGATACCAAGCAGAGATAGACACACTACTTATTGGATTTTTTACTGTTTTGCAATACTCTGTATATCAAATAAAATGACTTAAGGCATTGTTTTTAGTACGCCAAATAAAGTTAAATTATATAGTTGCAAATCAAACAGTCTATCATTTTGACGTAGCCTACAAGCAATACTCTCTCTCAATACGGCTCTCTTAAACCAGTGTTAGAAATTATGAAATCTTCACGATTCGGTGTGGCATTTGGGAAACTTACAATAATGCACGAGTTGTTTAAACAACCTATATAATTGAAACATGCTAATTGCCGTAAACTCCCTTGACATTCTACTGATGCCCACAAAATGTCCCATTCAGATCTGCTTATTAATGAAGATCCGTCGATATTTGCATAATGTATGCAAATTTTATTAGACTAAATTTACCCAGTTCCTTAACTTTTAATTAGTTTATTTTCTTATTTACAACTTTGCAAAATGCACTGCTATAAGCGGGACTTTTCCTGTGAGTTAAAATACGTTTTACAAACTAATGACTTCAAAATTTCTAATCAGTGTATTATCGAAAAATGAAGGGTTGAAAAACTTTATGGCTTCTTTTTAGTGCCTGATGACTTATTCAATAAAAAGGGCCTCGTGTCCAGTAATTTCGTTTTGGCGTGCGATGATAAAATTGTATTTTGATCATATACAAGAATAATGTGCTGCGTAACACCAACCCAAATGAACTTCTAGGCCATTAAAATTGAAAAAAAGGGAGAAACTGCTCTTTCAATAATTGAACAGCTTGTAAGAAATTGAATTCGCAAGAATATTAATATTGAAGTGGAAAGTGGAAACAGATTTTCATAATTATTGACTCCTGTGAACGATTTTTACGTTTTCACAAATAAGTGCTGATTTTTTTCCTTTTCTGCAATTAATTTTTAAGGAGACAAAAAATTTTTATTTTTAATCTTTGGAATAATAAAAAGCTATTGGATGCACTAATGAATTTAACATCATTTTTGGATCATTTCATTCGAAATGTGCTTTTTGTATTCCTTTTTGTGTAATATGTTTTGCTTCGGTCAAAACTTAAATTTTAGTGAATAGGAATTGAAATTATCATTTATATATCAGTAATTTATATCTATTCGTCACTTTTTTTAAAATTTTCCTAGTTTATGTTTGCTAACAAAATCTTAAAATATAGTTTCATATTCAGAAGAATACAAATTCTTTGAACCTCTATTAAATTATATATTCCTGAAATTACTTATGTTTATGTAAAAATATTGCATTTGTATTTAACCAATTATAACTCTCATAACCGTTAACTTGTGTTTAATTCTCGGTTTAATTTTTAAAAAACATCATATATTTTGACACAATTGTCGAACGAACGGCACCTTGCTGTTTGCTAAATCTTCATTCTGTTAATTGGCCCTGTTGTGAAAGCCGTGTCAGTTATTTTTCACAAGTATTATTTAAATATTTTTTTTTTAACTATTTGTGTCAAGCATGATGTCTTACTAGTGTTAAGTGGTTTGTATAAAAATGTTTAATTGTAGTTTAGTTAGGTCATATCGGCACATATATTAATTTATAAAGTAAGTATATTTTTACCTAACCTCTATGTCCTTTAGGCGGGTAATTTGAATGAGATACTACGTCCGTTAATATTACTGCTGTTTATTTTATGATTAACGGAGATGAGAAATATTAACTTAAGTGATATCAATTATAGAAAAAGCTTAACCAATACTTGTATTTTTATATACATGGACAAATTTCAACAGGAGTTTCTTTGAGTGATTTTAAGACAGAAAGTTTATAAGAACACATATCCGGAACTGCTTCATTTTCAAGATACAGGGTGTTAAATTTAAAAGAAAAATCGGTTTTTCGAAAAAATCTTAGTAGTTCTTTAGCTGATTTTGTTGAAATTCGGCAGTGTTTTATATTAGTAAGAGGCTACTTCGACCCTAACTAGATAAAATTATTATTATATTTTTGACAAAAAAATGTGCGCCACTGACTTTTTTAATTTTTTATATTTTTGTCGTATTCAGCAACTAAAAATACAACTTTTTTATCTCTTTAGTTTTTTTCGTATCTTGCTTCGTTTTTGAGAAAAAAACAATGAAAGCCACTTAATTACATGCGATTGCTTTCTTGTATGAAAACAATAAAAAGTAAAGTCGGAAATTAAAAAGAAAATGTCCTCCTTCAACTTCAATGCAAGCATTAGCTCGTCTTAACATCGATTGCCGAACACGTTGAAATATTCCCGGCGTATGCCTTATTTACAACAGTTACTTATTCGTTGAATTAATTCGTCTTTAGTGTTGCCCGGAGGGACTTTAAATGTGCCCCAAGAAAAACAATCTAACGGATTTAAATATGGTCACCTGGATGGCCACGATTGTGGACCCGCACGACCGATCCAGTTTTCTCCATAAGTTGCATCCAGAAATTGACGTGCTAATATTCTAAAATGAGGCGGTGCCCTATCGTGCATCAACCACATTGCTTCTCTTTCTGCCACTGTGACATTTTCTGATAGTTCAGGTAACACAAATCCCAAAAAGTGACGAGAATCTGGACCATTTAATCTCGCGGGTAAAAAATAAGGTTCAATATTATAATCACCTACAATACCAACACAAACATTCACAGGAAACTGTTGTTGATAATTATTTTGTATCATCGCATGGGGATTTTCTTCAGTCCAGATATGATGTTGATGATATTTCATAATTGAATTTCGGGAAAAACAGGCTTCATTTGTAAACAAAATAAGGGACAGAAAATAAATGTCGGAGATGCTATCTGTTGTTGCAGAACCAAGTACAATAATCCACTCGCTGTTGAAAATCTCTTAAACCCTAACATTCAGTATAAGGAGATATGTACAATTGTTGTACAATTTTGCGTGTACTTGTGTCGGGGCTACGCTCAATTTCATGTAAAACTTCTTCCTCCACCTCCACTGTTCTTACTGTGGCAGGTCTACCAATAACAGCAGTCGACCTTTAAAAGGTGCCTGATTCGCAGAGTCTATCATGTATTCTAACAAATGTTTGGTACAAGACGATGAGGATATCTCTGTTGATAAATTCGTCTAGCCGTTCTGGAATTGCTTCGGACCATTCCATAAACAAAATGCATATCGGTCATTTCTGCGTTTGTAAATTAAACCATTTTCTAATATCAGTAAAAAATTTTATACCTTAAAACTCTTAAAACCACTTCAGATTACTACCACCAAATGATTATCTACGCACTGCTTAAACTTTTTAGTTATGTCAAAGTCAAAGTTGTGTGAACAATTGTTTTTCCGTCCATGGTCTTCTTACTTTTTTGTTACATCCAAAACATTGCAGTAGTAAATAACGTTATGCATTTTATATTTATTTGCTTTATAATTGTTAATCTAAATGAAAAACTTTAAGGTGTTATTTATTTGAGTGCTTCCTTTTTATGAAACAAAGTGTCAAAAAAAACCTTTTTTTTGGTAAAAATCTTAATAATCCTTCATACGTTTTTGTTAAAACTTGGAAGGGATATTTATTGTAGTAAGTTGCTAATTTAACCCTAACTAGATTGAAATTAAATAAGTCCAGTGGCGTCCCGAGGGGTACTTTAAGCAATATTTTCGACAAAAAATATGCGATAGTAACTTTTTTTAAAAATTTGTAATTTTTTCGAGTTAGGCAACTAAAAATAAAACTTTTTCGTCTCTTGATTTTTTTGGTATCTTGCTTCGTTTTCGGAAAAAAAAATTAAATCACTTTATTACATGTCCATGAACATAAGAAAAAATTAAGAAGTAAGTAATAAAACACAATTTTTTTAGCTAGCATTAATTTTATAACAATTTTTAAGACAAGATTAGACTATTGATATGGAAAAAATAACAGGAATACACCTGTTTTTGATAGTTTATAGTTTGGTAGATTTATTTTTTACATTGTTCCAAGGCACATGCAATAATGTCACTGTTTTTTCCAATATGAAGCCAGATATCAAAAAAATTCTAGAGACAAAAACTTGTATTTGTAGTTGGTGAATACGAAAAAAGTATAAAAAATTAAAAGACAGTGGCGCACATTTTTTGTCAAAAATATTGGTTAAAGTGCCTCCCGGGACGCCACTGGACTTAATAATTTTAATCTAATTAAGGTGAAAGTAGCCTCTTACTAGTATAAATAACGCTGACAAATTTCATCAAAATCAGCTAAAAATTACTAAGATTTCGCAACCGATTTTTTTTTAAAGTTTAACACCCTATATCTCGAAAACGACGTATTTCCGGACACGTGTTCTTATAAACTTTTTGTCCTAAAATCACTTAAAGAATCTCCCCTTGAAGTTTGCCAATGTATTTAAATAACACCCTGTATAGTAAGAAAAATTACAAGAAAACCAACGTATAAAAAATGAAAGGTCAAAGGAATGTATAGAAAATTGCGGCAACGAATACCAAACGACCCTGTTAACTACGAGGAATAGAGACGAAAAGAAAGAGATGAAATTACATTTTTTTGCTTTCTTTCTTGCTTCTAATGAAAGAATGACGAGCTCGAATAATATAATTTATTGTTATATAGAAAACAAAAAGATATTGTAGAACAACGATGGCAAGAATATACTCCTCCTAGTTATCCCACTGCTAATGGGGAACCGCGCTACTCACATGAGGTTATATTATCCAGATAGGCGATAAAAGGAAAGCATATTCAAAGAAGAAAGCAGCTAAAATATAAAAGAGCAGATAAATAAGAAAAAAACACGCCGAATAGATTAGTTGAAAACATGCTTCAGCGCCAAAAAGTGAATTTAAAAAAATAGTATTTTATGAGGGTCAGCAGACCCAAATAAAAGTGAATTATAGTGAACAAACAGTTTAACTGACAATAGAAAATGTGTGACTTGTATTCCGGTAATATTATAAAAAAGTTCAGATTCAAAAAAGTGGTGCGTACGATCTCCTCAAGAAGATTGATGCAAAATCCGACACTTCTAAAGAAAAAAGGTATTGTAAAAAAAAAATATCCAGAGTATTTTTTCAAGATAATATAAGCCATTTATATCTTGACAAAAATGGCACAATAGCATTTAAAATCGTATACCTCATTTCAATTTGTTATGTTTTGTTTTTATATAGTTAACACATTTGTTTTTGTAAAAGCATTTTTGATATCAGTTTTTTTTGTGAGAAAGTTAAATTTAAATATATTTTTATATAATTATTATATTTGTTTGTAAGAAGTACTTATTTATCGTATATCTCACTACTGTCAAGAACGTTTTTCAACTTTAGGTAAAAATTAAAAATAAGAATCATTTAAGCCCTGCGCTTTTCAGAATATGAAATTATTACTCAGTGAAATATTAGAAAACTTTTAGATAATTTTCTGAAAAAAAAAAGTTGTTTGCTGAAGACACTAAAGTTTTTAACTTTAATTTTAATCTGAGTTAATTTTATAAAACTCCATTAAACAGCATATACCGTACTAATTGGGTTGTGATTTATCGAATTGTAGCTCTGTGGGATTGATGGGATAACGCGGGTTCCGAAACCAGGGTCCTTAATTACTGAAAACCCCAGTTCGCGTAAGTTACGACCGTTAGCTCATAACTTGTGTGAATATCTAACATGGAAAAAATTCTGTATTGTCAGTATGATAGATTTTTCTAAAAATCGCTTGGACACGTGAATTATTATTTTTCGCTGCGCATTTTATACACTAAAGTATGTGTATACAGGGTGAACCAAAAAAAAATAGTTATCATTGCCAACTTCTTTTTTTATAAACACCACGTATTTTTTGATCATATTTTTAAAGCGCCTAAGGTTGTATATTGGTGCCGGGTTTAACTTTCCTATCTTTAACCGTTACATATAAAGAGCTAGTTAAAGAACGTCATTCGTTCTAGTACGTTATCAAGTAAGTTTGTGACCATCACCTGTAATGGTAGGTACCAATTTGATTAACCGGTTAATTCTTGGAACTATTTATCATCAGGCACTATAATTAAAGCCAAAGTAGTTATTTACATTCCGAAGATGGGAAATAACCCAATAAAGCAGGAATTTACATGTTAACATTTTTCAACGAGTGCTTTAATCGTCACTTCACGGCTGTGTAGCGTACAATGTTATGTTTTTGTTGACCGTATCAACAGTATATAGTAAGGCAAAAACAACATGACGGCATTGTAACAGGAAATCCTTCCAATTTGAAAACGATCACTTTCACACGAGTAATGAAAACTATTTGGCCTAGCACCAGAAATAATCTTTAGTTAGGATTTTATTTTTGGTTTTAGTTACTTTTCCGCACTAGTGTTAAAAAACTGAGTAATTGCTTTGATTAATTCTAATTCGAATAAATTAAAAATAGGCCTTGATTTTTCAACTTTTTTTTATTCAATTTTCACGTTTGTATTATTTTCTTTTTAAACACGCGTGTGATATAACACAATCTTTAGCCCAGTTAACATTGTTTTTTGTCACGTTCATGTGTTAGTAGGAAAAATACATTTTTCCTACGACCATCTACGAAACTGACAAAAAAACACACTGTAAACTGGATTAGAAAGTACTATATATCACAGGAGTTGAAAAATGCTTTTCAAAACAACAATATGGTGTTTTTTCAACATTAGTATTGAAACAATTTTTTCAACACTAGTGTTGAAATATACAAAATTGTGGAATTTTCAGGATATTCGGGAATAATAAAAAGACGTTATTAATTACCGAACGCATATATTTTAAAACTTGTTCAAATATATACTACTTACAATCATATGTGTGTACCATCTCGTTGTAGTACCTGAATATAAAAACAACATTCTTTTTCTATTGTTTGTAAATAAAGTATTGTAAATAAGTATACGGGATCGATACAGTAAATAAGCCGGTATTAATATTATTTTAACAATATATGTTTAAATATATCACAAAAATATTAGGATATTATATAACAAGTGTTGAAAGTGGTAGTTTTCAAACGAGAAGGTATTTAGCACGAGGTGTTAACAAAGTGAAGAAAAACTTCGAGTTTGAAAACGGTAATTTTGACTCAAGTAATATACACTGTTTTTCCTAAGACCACTCAAAATTTTCAGTAGAAGTATTACATTATTTTATATTTTGTATATTTCAACACTAATGTGGAAAAAATTGTCACCCATCCATCGTCACAAGATTGTTGTGTTGAAAAGCATTTTTCAACGTACATTTCTCATGTCACAGTTATCGTTTTCAACACTCTTTATGTAATACACTATTACAAACTATATAAAGATTGTTTTGAAATGGTAAGCAGTTTCTTACACTTTAAAAATTTCGTATTGCAGTTATAACCTTGTTTTGTGGTACATTTTGTAAAAAGTAAAATAATAAATAAACTAAAATCCTTAAATTAATAAGTTCAGTTAATTCATAGGAAACGTCAATAATTTTAACTTACTTTACTGTTTATAACTAGAACACAAAAACACCTGAAACCATCAGTCTTAAATCATCACAATTTTTTGCTGAAATAGTGATAACACACTCACTTCATAAAATGCTGAAACGATTGCCTTTCTGTGACAGACTTTTTTTTTAAATATGCGTGTATTTTAATCATCCTACTGAAGCGGAGAGTATAGTGTTGGTTTTCACCACGACCTATAATTTACTATGGAGATGAAGTTTGACAGACCTTAAATATTTTACAACAAAACGGATGTTCTCTAAATCTTCTAAACAAGGTAATGAATTATATCAAGCAACGAAGAGACATTCTTCCGAAGCAAACTATAACGCGACTTTAAGTGCTATACGTACTGCAGTTATAAATTAAATATCGTTTTAAAATTAAAACCTTACAAATGTTTCTGTATGTAAAAAGAGGCAGGGCATTTACTAGATTCAAAACGAAAGGAAAATTACAACGCTAATCTAATATAGCTTATTGTGATTGTTGTAAGCAATGAAGTTAAATAGATAAAAAAATAGTATAAACATACGCCAATTTGCTAGCAAGTTCGTGAGAGAGTTGTACTGCACCGATTTATATGATTTTTTTTTGAAGTTATCGTCTGGTGACTGAGACCTTTCAACACAATTTTTTGTATTGTAAATTTATACAGGGTGTTTCAAAAAATCCGGTTTCTGATTAATCGCGATTTTGCTCAAACCGCTTGAATAAAAAAGCTGCATTTTGGCACACAGGTTGATAGATTTTCCAAAACTCCAATTTTAAGAGGGTGAAACCGCCTGTTAAATAATAACACTTCTCATTTAGAAAACGGTTGGTTTTTTGAAAAAACTTTTAAACTTTATTTGATTATTTTACATATTTTAAAATTGCTTAAAAATGTATACAGGGTGTTTCAAAAAATCGGATCACTGATTAATCACGATTCTGTTCAGACCACTTGAGGTAAAGAGCTCAATTTTGGCGAACGGGTTAATTGCAGGATGTGGAGGTTCGATAAGAAGAGATTTTTCAAAAATCAAATTTCAAGGGAATGACACCGCCCTTTAAATATTACAATAATTTTTGTTTAAAAAACGTTTCAACAGTTATATTTAGATATTAAAATTGAAAGAAAATGCAACAAAAAATGTGGTTTATAAGGAGGTATTAAAATAAGGTGATTTAAGTACCGCTTTATATCCCTTTCATTATCGCCATACGCGAATGATAGAGCGGGTACTCGCTTGTTACAATTAATTACCCTTTCACAATACGATGTTAACACTGTACACTTAGAACAATTAACAATAATTTAGACACTGTAAAATAAAAAAAATATTAATTCGATAACCAACCCACACTGCATAAGCACTCATAAGCATTATATGCACGGATTCGAAAAAAGTACCACAACCTGACCCCTTTTCTTGTCTGCATTTAAACGATTTCCTACAAAAATCCGTGAACATCCTATTAGTGAACAACTAAAAACTGTGTTTTGGTTTGTCATAATTTTGAGAATTTAATGAATAAATTAATTACTTCAAAACACAATATCAATTAACTAGACCTATTTGTGTTTTGGGTTTTCTAATGTTATTAAGTATAGAAGAATTTTTCAATTATTCACTTAACTGTCACAGTTTTAGAGCTAAGTAAATAATTAAGATTGTGCACTATTATTTCAGAAACAATACCACTTCTTTATTTCTAATTGTTTTGTCAACTAACTTCGAAGCCTGATAAATCCCTCATATATGTTAAAACGTTAGTAAAGAAAACAAGACATTCGTTTTTTCTAAACATACAATTTGAACATGGTCAGGAAACTTATATCGACTCAATATTTTTGTAATTCTCCTAAATATTTTTTCACCACGAAACAAAATCTAACCTAACCTACAAAATTCATGACACGCCCTATTTGTGAACTATAAATATAAATTACGATCACTAGACCATGCTAACACTAAACTCTAAATAACAAATTAAATGCTGAAAGCATATAGTGAAAAAGATTAACTTGATAACCAACACCATTACGTTCACGGGTTCGGAAACAGCACTATCACTTAACCTAATTTATTGCGTTCGTTTAAAAAAATTAAACTACAGAAAATTCTGTACGCCCTATTAGTGAACAACTAAAAATTTTTTTTGGATTTACACAGTTTAAGGAATTAAAAACGCAGCAAATAATCTGAACATATTTATAAATAAATAGATCTCTTCTGTGTTGTGGGTGATATGGTATCATTATGGAGAAATGGCCTAAACATTTTTCCACCGCGTTACCAAAGGTAATCTAACCTACTAGTGAAAACTTAAAACTGTTTTTCGATTTTTCATAACTTAAGGAATTAAAATAATGAATTGGTCACTTGAAATGCAATATCAAATCATCTAGATCTGTTCGTTGTTGTGGATGGTGTGATATCATTATGCGAAAATGTTTGCAAAGTCTAATTAACCAGTTTTCGAAGTAAATAAATAATTAGGATTATTATTATTAATTCAAAAATAATTTTATTATTTGTAAGTTGTAACATATGTTGTAACGTTACAAAACAAGACGTGAGTTTTATCTACAAATCCATGAGTCGTTGAAAATACATTTTGAAAATAATCAGGAAACTTGTACCAACTCAATAATTTTGAATTTGCCTGAATATCTTTTCACCGCGTAATTTCGTAATCTGATTTATCCAAATACAAAAACATTCCGCAAACAACGCAGAATGTTTAGAGACGCAAGTCGAGTTTAAAATGCATAATACATGAAACTTACATGAAAAATAATGGTTTTAAAGTAAAGTATTACGAGGCTAGAGGCAGTTTCTGTGTGTGTTTCTTTACGGTTCGAGCGGCAGCAACAGGTAAATTCCGGATAAGTTTCTAGTAGCTTGAACGTACTAGTTTGCATTATTCAACAGCAAGAAGTTTTTTGACAACTGAGTTTAGCTTCTGCGAAGACTTGCAGTGAGCGGATCAACTAACTTATTAGTTGTTGGTTGGTTACTTCGATATATGTATAACATTTCAGTAACTTAGAAACAAAATGCAAATATTCATATTGAAGGATTTAAGGTCTATTCGTACATATCAGTTCGTTCAGTTCCATAACGATGTATCAGAATCACTAAAAAAATATCAGTGCCTATAATTTAAAGGAATACGTTTACATTGTCCAGAACAATATATTAGACGATAAATTTTAATTATAGATAGTTATTGATAGTTATTTAGTAGTTCTATTTCGATAAGCTGATAAATAGATAATCGATTGTTATCGATACATTGGCGTTTTTACTTCCCTCGTAAACGCAATGTATTGTAATCGTAAATAATAATCATGCCCCCACCTTAGATTTTTTTCTCGTTTTTACGTTTCTGTCTGTCTATCTGTCTCTCTAGTAGTGGCATAACTCAAAAACTACTTATACGATTTACTTAAAAAAAATTTCAACACTTAAGGGTCATATGGGCATATTTGAACTCGTTTCCTGAAATCCGAAAACATGCCCAGAAAATGGTGTGTCTGTTTGGGAGCACATATGTGTGCGAGGAGCTGTTTTCTCGTATGAAGAATGTGAAGTCTAAAACAAGGTCGGGAGTTACAGACGCACATCTGGAAGGAAGTTTGCGGGCTGCAACTACAAAAATAAAACGAAATATCGACACACTCATCAAAAATAAACAATGTCAAAAATCGCATGGATTGATTGAACTTATTAACCAATAAAGATTATTACACTTTGAAATTATATTTTTTTTATTTTATTGATATGGTGGTAAAGTGACCTGGACCATTGTGGCCCTTCGGACGATGTGAAATCGATTTTTGGCGCTTGCACTAAAAAAGGTTGAAGATCCTTGTTCTATGCAAACAAATCACGAACCCGTAATACATTAAAAATAAACATCGAATGCTGCAATAGTGACATTAGGCCCGATTTATTGCATAAAGTCATCGGAAATTGGGTTCATCGAGTTCGCTCATTTTCACGAAGTCTAGGTGGACACATGAATGATGTATCATTTAAAGAATAAGGTAATGGACTGTGCTTTAAAATAAAATGAAAAGTTTTGTTGTATCGGATATAGTTTTTATTTTATTTAATCTTATTGGAAATTTCTTTAGAATTTTGTTTGTTTGGTCCTTTATATTAATAAAATAATTGTTTAAGTTTTCATGGTGAAATGTATAAACTTCATTTGACGTTCACAATTTGTAGGGTGAAACAAAATTTAACAAATTGCCTACAAATTTCATTTTCCAATTATAAAAGTTGTTCAGTCAAAAATTCGGTAAATCTTGAATATTCTACATGTAAATATATAATAAGATATAAGATAAATATGTTGCTTCAGAAAAAATATATAATTCGTAGTTATGTAGGTACAAGTATACATTTTATATCGTACCACCGAAAAATTGGTGATCGAAAGACTTAAAAAAATGAAAAAGGTTCAATAAAAAATACTAAACCTCCAAAAAAAATGTGAATACTCAACGCTACAGAATCCTGTTGCAACTGCCAGCCTACCATAATACCAAACGGGGCGACCGGACCGCCCAAAGCCATATTCACAGATGTCAAAAAAATAATGGTTTTAACGCCTGGTTAGTGAACAGTGGCGTTTTTGAGTTTAAAGGAAGTTATTGAGAGAAAAAAGCTACTGTCTATTGCCTTGCAAAACATTGCAGCTCTTTCAAAAATACTTCTACAGGCAAACATTTCTTCCAAAAATGAGCTTTGTAAAATTTAGAAGGTTGCTACAATTTATGAATTCCAAGTGCGGTGAAGAAGGGGTTGCAGGACCAATAAGAAGTGATTTTGAAGTCGAATGCAAGAATGTTTAAATTATATATAAGGATGGCTCCTACTGAAATCAAAATTTTAGAATAAGTTTTAAGAACATTTCAAAAGTTGTCACAAGGAAAAACAATATCCTGATAACTTTCAGTTCCGTAAAAATTCTAAAGATTTGGAACCAAAGTCATATTCAAAGATCAGTAAGAAATCCTCATAAGAAAAACGCAACTGAAAAATTCATCAAAACCTTAGTTACTTAGGAACTGCATTAAAATCTTAAAAATGTAAAGGGCTTGATGTGACTATTTGGTGATCAAAGCCCGGTCCATAAAAATCAGATTATCAAAGAAAATTAGCAAAATTCTACAAACTTTATAGAGGAGTATCCAGAGTGACCTTTATGATGTTTCTAAATACCATTGAAAAAATTCGAGAAATGTTTTACTGGTGGGAAAATCATTGAAATGGAAAACATACTTACTTGGTTCTAGCAAAGAACCAATCAAGTTTTTTGGTAAATGAAGCAGTATAACTTATACATAAATGTTGATTTATTCCGTATTCTAGTAGATTATTTTTGTATTTGAGGGCACATATAGTTTTTGATTTCTTGAAGTTGTATGGTCAACGTGTTTATTTTTGGAAACTTTTATTTGGCTGAATATATAATACTAAATAATAATAAAAATACTAAATGAAAATTGTTGGTCTGTTTGGTAGCAAACCGACATAACCTGTTTGTATTTTGTACTCTCATTGACTTGTCCATCGTTTAAAACCCATATTTATAAAATCAATAATAATCAATTTCAGATTTTTTTGGTCATTTACAAATTTTATTCCTGTACCTTGCAAATGTTCTCCTCATACTCTGTATTTCCTAGGATTATAAATATTTTAATACTAAACAGCAAAGTGCAAATATATGGGGAAAGGAAGAAACAGCGCGGCATAAAAAATATTCACCGGTCGGCGAATAAGCTAGCGCCGGCCCTGCGTCTACGTCTCTATTTAAAACAGTGTAAGTTAAGTCGAAATAAGACGTGTGAATATGGCCTCATAAGTAGATAAAGCCCAAACTATTTTTGTTTGAATTGTTTCACTGTATAGTATATATTACTACACTATGAATGAACCCTAAAAACCGATCACCATTTTTCAAAATGGCGTCTTAAGCGCCGGGATATTAGGACATGAAATTTTTTCAGATGGCTCGAGAGAACATGTATAAAACTTCCTTTGCTACTATTTTATATAATAGAAAAAGTAAGGGTGGAAGGAACGAAGCCCGGCGAAACTGAAAAATTCATCAAAACCTAGTTACTTGGGAACTGCGCTTAAATCTTAAAAATGTAAAGGACTTGATCTGACTATTTGATAATGAAAGCCTAGTCCACAAAAATTAGACTATCAAGGAAAATTACCTAATTCTACAAGTTTTCCAGAGTAGCATCCAGGGTGGCTTTTTGGTGGGTAAATCAAACAGATGGAAAAAATAGCTTTTTGATTCTAGCAAAGAACCAAAAACCTTCATTTTTGGTAAATGAAACAGTATGATGTAAACAAAAATTGTGATTTATTCGGTGTTATAATCGAATTTTTAAAAATTATAAACTTTGTATCTGCTACGATCATAAACTAACGATAGATTTTTGTGTTTAAGGGTACATAATATAGTTTTTGATTTGTTGTGGTTGTGTAGTAAACGTGTTTATTTCTGGAAACAAAGTAAACTACTTACTGGAAATTGTTTGTCTATGTGGTAGAGAACCGACTTAACCTGTTTGTATTTTGTTCTCTCAATTGACTTGCTAATGCTAAATCACAAAAAGTGCAAATTATGTGGGAGAAAGAAAGTGTGCGAAGCGTCTAAAAATTGCACCGGGCAGCGAATAAGCGAAAATCAATCTAGAATTTTAAGACAATATTTTTAGAACTTATTTTATATTGCACTTCATGTGCGTATAAGGAAAAATCTGAAAAACAAACTCAAAGGCTTACCATTTCATCATAAGATAATTTTTACCTCTCTGATTTTTTTGCCCATTGAAAGTAATATGTTATATTTATATTCAGAATTGTTAGTTTTTTATACAACGGTAAATGCTAAAATATGTTAAAAAATCTTAAGATCAGGAATTTGGATTATGGAGACCTTTGCACAACTATATTTGGTCCATGTGTACGTAAAAGGGAAGCCTGAGAGCTCTAAATGCTTACGAAAACGTTTTAAGGAAAAACAAGATTTATATTATGTGAAAAAATTTCGAAAGTAGATTTGATTTAGAAACCAGGTATCTAATGATAACTATAGATAATTTTAATATAATTGATAACCTTAAAGGTTGTCAAAATTCCAAAAAAAAACGATCGAAACGCTTGAAACGGATGTGTCGTCATTCGAACTCAGGTGATAGTAATAGCGAGAGTAGTTCTAGTTCAAATATTGGTGGAAAAAGTGAACAAAAACAAAGTAAGCTTAAAAAAATATTAGACTATTAGAAAAATATTTAGAGGCTCCAAGAGTTTCGGTGTTTTCCGATAGTACAATATATTGCAGTGCTAGCATACTATAGACTCAACTGATAACATGTTCGACTGAGACAATAAAGCGCGTATTTTTTGTATGGCAAGAAAGTTACCTGGAAATGCCAAAAATTGGTAAAAAAAACAGTGTTAATTAAATATTTACTTCCTGGATTGAATGGAAAAACAAATTCTGTTATATACAGGTATGTTTGTAAAATTAAAGAAACTACTAAATTAAGAAAAAGTCATTGTTCATCGACATTTTTTTTTAATTTAGTAGATTTTTGCTACAAGAAACTGTCATTCGGACAAATTTCTAGACTTAATGATTGCGATCATTAAATATACAAAATCATATAAATATTTAAAATGATGATTTCTTGAAAACGGATACTAATGACAAGGTTGCATTAATACACAAGGATTACTAAAACATATTTAGTAACTAATGATGTTAAATTTAAACCAATTTATTCTTATAAAAATACACAGAAATTAACCTGTTCCGTTATTGCATAGTCTAATGTCATATAGAACATCATAAGATTTTAAAATTTTAGGTAATATTACACAAAAAAAAGCACCCAGTGTATTGTGTCATTGAGGTCAGTATCTTCAATAAGCCCAGTGTGCTCAATATTCTATATTACGGATTATTATATCCGAACTATTACAGTCTAGTGCACCATAATAAATTAAGTTTTAGTTGCTATTATTAACTAAAATTAGTCCAGCGTACCTTTTGTTTTATGTTTGTTTTCTCAGTGAGATTAGTATACTCAATATTTAAACTCGAGTATTATTATATTCAATTATGAACCAGTGCACCATGATAAAAAGGCCAGGGTACTTTTTGTTGAGGTCAGTATTCTCAATAAGCCCAAAAAGCTTTAGATTTAGTATTATTTCATCCGAACTATTATGGTATAGGGCCATGTTATAAATTAAGCTGTTAGTTGTTATTAAGCACCAACAGCCATTCAGAGTACTATTTGATTGAGGTTGGTATCCCTAATGAATTTCGCATGTTCAATATTTGAAATCAAGAAATATTACATCCGAGTTATGGCCCAATGCACCATAGTAAATGGTCTAGTTTACTGTTTGATTGTGATTAGCATCATCAGTGAGCCTAGTGTGCTCAATATGTTAGGACTAGGTTTATTACGCCCCATCTGTTTGGTCTAATGGGTCATATATAAATATCTTTTAGTGAACTAATACGTGATAGCCCAATAAACTTTAATTTCACAAAAATGTTTAATTAGCCTGGTAATTACTAGGTCATTAGTCTACTATTTACGTGACATACTCAGTCAGACATAGGCCGTTTTATACGCTGCAATTCTTTCTTGCAAGTTGCAATAGTCTTGAACAAAATCATGCGCAGTGGCAAGACATGTGTACCTTTTGTCAAACTGCGCATGCCTTTGTTCAAGGCTATTGCATATTACAAAGAAGAATTGCAGCATGTAAAACGGCCTTAATAATGGATATATGTGAATTTATTGCATAATAAAGTTTCTGATCAAACAATGTGTTTCCTTAACAGCAGATATTATAAAAAAGATATTTTCTAAGTAATATATTTCGATTCATGAGTGATTGAATTGGTGCTTATTTTTAATTTACCGATCTAATTTATTGCCATTTCTACATTTCGTTGCGTTTCATTGTCATATTTTCAACAAAAAAAAGTACTTATTTACTAATTTAGAGGCTATTGATATTATAAGAATTAATGAAATATATACCCTAAGATAGATTTTTCTTTCAATACGTCTTTAAGGAAGATTTACGGCGAATAGTCCCTATCTGCAGCACTAAATTTTTGTAAAGCTAGATGTTCAGAAATCAACCACTGCCTGGCCAAAGCAAAATCAATTACCGATAATAGAGTTGACGTGCGGTATATCTCGGCCACTATTTAAGTAAATAGTCATTAATCCTGCTTTAAGAGAGATGTCCGCTCTAATGTCTTCCGACAGCTGCCTTCTGCGGTCGATCTTTCTATTAATTATTCCCAGAAAATATATTAAGCAGAAAATTTTAAGATAAATAGCATTTAAATTAAAAAAAAATCTATCAATGTATAAATTAGTTGATTCAACGCAACGGATACAACACTTAGTGCAGCTGTTTGCTTTATTATTAAAGTATCCAGCAATCATAACCAACTTGACTTATACGTAATTAATGCAGTTTTTTACGTTATTTATGGACCGAATTAAAATTGGAAAAAATATTTGCTAGACAAATCAAAACTGAACCAAACAAGCAAAAAAACAATTTCAGAACATGAATATGGAGGGGGCGTGAGTAAAAGCAGTTAGAAATATTATTTTAACATAAAGAGAAATATAGACAAAGCATATGTGATTAATAGTCTAAAAGTACAACACAGAAGGATGACAGGTTGCCTATCTAACAGTAATTTATTTATACTGATCGACGCAATTCAATAATTTGTACAGAGCAATGCAGTATATTTATTATAATATATTTATATCGCCGTCCCTAAATTGTCATATTGGCGGAGAAGTGATTTCCAGTCTCCTTAATTTGAAATGGCGTTGGGTGCGACATATTGATTTAAATAGGTCGAAAAATGACTAGTATATACTTTCCATGACCTTTTGCAGCGTAAAATATATCCATATATATGTATATTATAAATCTTATTAACGTTTTTTATTTCATCCGTATATTGTCGTCTAAACGGACACAACAATGAAATAAACTTAATATATTTATCTCACTCAAAGTAGTTGAAATCCTTTAAAAGCATATAGAACCGCATTTGAAACATCCATAAGTGGAGAAGCAGACAACCAATTCTATAAAACTTTACCTGAAATTCAGTCGAAAATCAAGATATTGTAAATATGATTTTAGCAAATTTGACGAAGGTTTGACGTTTATAAGGAAATGTGTGGAGGAATAAAAATGTAAATTGAAAAGGTGTTCACAAAACACTGCCAACATATTCTAAAAATAACAATTGACTCAATTTACAATTGAATTAGTTCTAGGAAGATGTTAAAAATGTATCACTTTTAATAGGAGGCTAATACGGGTTAATTTTTGAGATACATTTTGTGAAAATGTTAGTTTTCTATTTATTTTTAAAAGTACTGCGTTGCATTCAATATATGATTTTCGGAAAAATATACGGTTGTTAAAAAATTCAAAAGTTGGTTTTAGGGCTATAATTTATTTAATAATTGATCGATCTTTTTCGTTATAGTTTCGTTTTTTAGAAAAAGTGCAGGTTTTGGAATTGAATCATTTTAACATAAGTTAAAAATTCAAGAGGTGAATATGCAAATTTTCGCGACATGGGTTTAGAGTAAGTAAGATTATACTCCTTTTATCTCACTGACGTCAACTTGTTACTACCTCCCACTTAATCAGTAACAAACCGGGTTTTGGACGCGAAAACGCATTTCAAGTAGAAATGGACTAGATTTGTAAACTGTGCTTTTTTTTCTAGTAATATAAAACTATGTCTCTTCTTTTATATATAACGGGAAATGAAAATAGACACCTATTAATATTTCAATGGATTTTTTTCGATAATACCAATAAATAACTCAAAAACTTCACCTATTGTAAAAATGTAGTCATAGTTATCATTTTTTATTCTTGTTTTCGTAGCATAATCCAATAAAACCTCTTTTAGATCAGTTCGTAATGGATTTTTAGTAATAATTACAATAAATAAATCAAAAAAATGCACTTGGAATATCTACATGATGTCAGTAACATTTCCCCTATTATACCCTATTTCGCAAAAACGTTAGATTATGCAGATTATGTCAGATTAACCTCGCGAAAATTTGCTATATCTTGTTAACCTAAACCGATTACGTTAAATAACCTCCCGAGATTTTACTAATTAAAAGCTTGAGTGGTGACGATCACGATATCATAAACATAAACATAATTTATTAATGTCATTACACATTGTGTTTACACAGATCAAAATAAAATGAATACAATAAAATTATTGGCTATACAAATCAATAAAATACACAAATTTAAAAAGTTGACAATTGACATATAATTTTGACAAACACTATAAACACAATTTAAAACTCCTGTCTTTCAATTAATTGTCCCAATTTGAGCCAAGGAAATCCTCTTTATCACAAAAGGGGTTTTTCAGCAACTGCTCTCGGACCCTGCTCTTGAATACTTTATCAGGTAAGATTTTTATGTTATCTGGAATTTTATTATAAAATCTTATTGCCCAATAGTTGGGCACATTTTGGCATCTATCGAGCCTCCAGAATGGAACTCTCTGTCCTGAGTGATATTCAAGTGTATTTGGCCTGATTGGGGATATCGGTCTAGATTGACTCTAATAAACATAATGTTTTCGAAAATATATCTGCAGGGAAAACCCAAAATTTTGAGTTCATTGAACTTTGCTCTGCAATCAGCCCTATATCCCAGGCTTCCCACAACTCGCAGAGCCCTGCGGTGCAGCGAGAATACTATGCGCCAGGGCGGAGCATGTTCCCAAGCCAACACCGCATAGGACATCAAAGAATGAAACGTGGCAAAGTATGCCGTGCACATAGTATTTCACTACTAACACCCGACAAATTGCGCAAGACAAATATGCTACTATTGAGTCTTTTTATTAAACAGTCTATGTGGACATCCCATCTCAACTCAGAATCAAGCATTACTCCCGAAAACTTGCTAGCATCTCTGCTGAATGAGCAGCTGTCTCGAATTTCCCGTAGGGAAAAGACATTATGGTTAGTTTTTGTCTCATTCAAAATTAGACTGTTTTTTGAAAACCATTCTTCAGCTCTCGATTGCGCCTTACATGCTCTGCTTGGTAATTTTTCTTTCTTTCTTTCATAATTAAAATTATAGTATTTGAGTTTTTTGATAAGTAGCTCATGTGATACACAATCGAAAGCTTTACTGAGATCGCAGAACACAGTACCAGTGTGTTCCCTACAAAATTTGAATAATAACTTTGGTGCAAGAACTCTCTGAGGATGATCACGATAAGCGCTTGGATTTTTGTGAAACGTTGCAATACCAATCTAAACTTTGTCAATCAAATTATTTTCTCTGACGAAGAAACTTTTTTTTAATGGAAAAGTTGACAGGCATAATTGTCGATATCGGGCCACGGAAAATCTACATTGGATACGTGAAAATCATACCCAAAAAATAAATGTTTAATGTAGTATAAAGGTTCAAAAATTATCGGTCCATTCTTCATGGAAGGTACCTTAACTGAAGAAAGATACTTGAATCTTTTAAGCCGAAAATGTCCCAGCTATTGAAGAACTATTTCCGAATAACCGTAAGTTCTTTACTTTACCTGTTGTATTAAGTATTTTTTTAGGTAATGGAGCACCAAATGATGAAATATGGTTTCAGCTAGGTGCTCCATCGCATTTTACTCGGAATGTTCGGGAATATTTAGACAATGTTTTATTTGGAAGATGGCTTGGAGTTGTGTATAAAACTAAGCCCAATGACCTTGAGTTTTTAAAGGAGCAGATAGAAATCGAACGTAGACGAGTCGAGCAAACTGGCATTTTTTTAATATATTAAAGTTTTCCCACAGTATTTGGCTTACTGTCAGGAAATAAATGGACAAAATTTTAAACACCTTACTTAGTTTCATTAATTTATTGTTTGATGTATTAGGTAATTATTTTACTTCCCTCGTAAAAGGGAAGCATTGTAATCGTGAAAAAATCACCCTCTGAGATTTTTTCAGATATTTACGTTTCAGGGGCCCTAGATGACCAAAAACATATTTTCTCGATTCCGTCGGTCTGTCTGTCTATCTGTCGGTCTGTCTGTTCGCGGCATAGCTAAAAAACTATTTACCCGATGGGTTTTTCCAATTTATCTCAAATTTTGCCCAAAAATCAAGTATTATGTAGGAATCAAGTGGTAAAATTTTGGTACTAATCCAAGATGACGGAACAAAATGGCGGCTCAATGAAATATTTAAAAATTCGGCCTGAAAAAACTACTTACTAACTGATTTCAAATTGAGAGAAATAGAGATGTACTAGTAAAGATGTAGTACTAATTCAAGATGGCATAACAAAATGACGTCCAAATAAAATGTTTGTATTCTGAAAATCACCCTCTCAGGTTTTACATATCTTCGCGTTTTAGCGTCCCCAGATACTAAAAAATATATTTTATCTATAAACTATTCATCAGCTTGACTTCAAAATTTAGTCAAAAATTAAAGCTCATGAATGAATTGGTAATATTTTGGTAAAAATCCAACATGCAATATGGTGAGCGGCCTAGTGAAACGCTATTACTAAAAGAACTACTTATTCAATTTACCTCAATTTTGCACAAAAATCAAGTGTTAAATGACGAATGAACTGGTAACATTTTGGTACGAGTTTAAGATAGCAAAACAAAATTGCAGCCTATAAAATATTTTGAAAAAAACATGATGACGTAACAAAACCGTGGTATGTGTCAATATAAAAACTACTTATTGAATTTATTTTAAATTATGCCAAAAAATCAAGTGTGACATGGGTAGAAACTGGTAAAATATTTATTTATTTTTAATTATTCCAAATAAAAGGAAATATTCATAACGAGGGAAGTTCTGAGTAAAGGAAATTTACCGATTTTTTTGTATTGTATTGTTTCGGTGATTTTTTATAACCTACAAGTTTTAGAGCTTTTAAGAATGACCATTACTAATTTGACTTCAATAATAGCAAAACGCTTAAGGAGCTTTGGACTAACTACTTTTTCGAACAATTACCGATTTGTAGAACTTTAAGCACCCTAACGACTTAGGCGTTTACTTTAGGTATGTGTTTCTGTTATAAAAGGAAAATAATATTTTTTAATGGAACACACTATATTATATTATTTTTTTTAATCTGCGTAAAATTCTCAATACTTTCTATTAAGAGCACTTATTATGAAAGTCAAGAGAGTTTGCGAAGATAAGCATCTAATATCCATAATTTAATGTATTATTTTTTATTAAAATACCTGCACAAAAAATGTTACCTGATATGTTTGACCATGTCGGTTTTGTTGATTCACAAAAATGAATCGTTTAAACGAAACCTAAACAATTAAAATTTTAATTATACTGGATTATGGGGATAGAATGCAAAACCTGGAAGATGTCTGTAACATTTTTAATGACAAATATCCTAACAGAAATCCAATAACTAAATCTACCGCAAGTAAAATTAACAAAAAATTTCGTGAAAATATATATATATATATATATATATATATATATATATATATATATATATATATATATATATATATATATATATATATATATATATATATATATATATATATATATATATATATATATATATATATATATATATATATATATATATATATATATATATATATATATATATATATATATATATATATATATATATATATATATATATATATATATATATATAGTTCACTGAATTAATTTGCAAGTTTTAGAGATCGGCAAATATTTATTTCATAGCGTGAGTTCAAAACGTTTCAACCATATTTTGGTCTTCATCAATTGTCTGTAATGAGATATATAGATAAGTCCCGGCACAGAAAATTACAGTAATTAAAAAAAAAATTTTTTTACCAAAATAAAAATAGAGGAATTTTTTTCGGTTTACCTAGAAATTAAAACATTTAAATGTCGGCCTTTTAACATATTTCCATACACCACAGTTCGTTACAATTAACGCTAAAATTAAAATAATACATATATGTCACATAGCACAGAACATTTAAACGTATTACACCGTAAACAAGTATACGAACAGTTAAAATGGTACTAAATTTATATTGGAGTAAGAAGCGATTCGTACTGATTTTATTTGTTTTGATGCTTTTTTTTTTTCGTTTGAACCTCCAAAGAAAGGAAGTATGTGAACGTAAATTTGATTTTTTTTTTTGGTTATTTTGATGATTATGTTACAGAATTAAGTTGTTATATATTTTACTTAAATTTTTAATGTCAGTTTTATCGTTGATACTATTTTTGTTTTTTTTTAATATATATCATTTCCAAGAACTCCCTTTTCTGTTGGTTTTTTTCAGTTTTAAGTATTGTAGTCTCTTGAAAATTAAATGTATGTCATAATTGCTGTTCGTGATTAGTTAAGGCTGTTTTATTTTTTTTATCGTATTTGTGTCCATTTAATCTATTTTGTAAGTATTGGGAAGTTTGACCAATGTAGACACTAGGGCAGTTATTACATGGAATTTCGTATATTATATGAGATTTTTTATTTTTATTGGTTTTACATTTTAGTGAGCTGAAATTTTGTTGTAATAGATTATGACCTTTGTGACAAACTGATATATCATATTTATTAAAAAGTTTTTGTAGATTTTCAGATAGTCCATTTATATACGGGAATATCATCACACATGTTTTCCGGAACTGCAGTGAAACAGTCATCCACATATCGATAAAAAAAATGGTAGCTGATAAGGTAGTTTTGATATCATAGTATTTTCTAGCTCCTCCAAAACCATTTGAGCAATTACGCTTGAGATGGGAGACCCCATAGCGCATCCTTCAGTTTGTTTATAGTATGTATTGTTATATGAGAAGTAAGTAGACTTTAATGTTAATTCAGTTGCTGACAGGAATTCTTCCAGAGGTAGGTCAGTAAACTGTTTGATAAGGTTCCATTTTTGTCTTATAATATCTAGAGCGAGTTGTATTGGGACGTTGGTATATAGAGAAACTACGTCAAGCGATATTATCTTATATCCATTAGGAAGTACTGTATCGTTAATTTTTTCTTTAAAATGCCAGGAATCTTTTACGTATGAGGTGGTTTTATTTACTATATTTTTAAGGATGTCTTTTAAAAATTTCGATAAATTATGTAATGGGGACTGTACACAAGATACTATTGGACGCATTGGAATTCCCTCCTTATGTAATTTGGGGAGTCCGTACATTTTTGGGGGTTGGGAGTTGTGAATCTTTAAGTTATTAGCTACACTTGGTGAAATATAGTTTTTATTTTCCCAGCGCGTCATAATGTCATTATTTTGTTTTTGGTAAATATTTGTAGGGTCGTTATTTATTATTTTATACCTTTGTTCATCATTTAGTAGACAGCTCATTTTTTGGTTATACTGATTCGAATCCATGATTACTGTTTTATTTGATTTATCGGGTCTTAGTATTTTTAAATTGGGATTTTCTTTCAAGAATGTGCGAGTTTTTTTAAATTTTTTACATAAGTGATTTCGCATTGTGTTAGGTTTTGGCAAAGTTTGACCTGATTTTAACTTATTATTAAAATTTGTTAACATATTGCAACAACTTGCTCTAATTTCGTCTTTGCTCTTACACGGTAATTTTTTTATAGAGACCTCTACCGATGATATAACCTCAGGAATGGGTAGTTCTTTGGAAACTTCATTAGGTAAAGCGAAATTTGGACCTAAGCTTAAGATTTCTACCGCATAGTCTGGAATAGACGTATTTGTTAAATTTTCTAACCATATATTTTCTACATGTATAGATTTTTTATTAGTTTGATTAGTTTTTGTGGTAAGTGAATTTATTTTATTTATATTTTTAAATTTAATTTTTTCAAAAAGAGTTTCATATTTTTTATTTTCTTGTCGTAGAAAGTGTTAATTAATTTCTAGGGGTAAAAGCTGATATAATTTTGATTTACTAGCGAAGATATCCTGTTCTAAAAATTTTATATTTCTAATTGTGTCACTAATTAATAAATTTAATATGTTCAAAACAAATTTTTTTAGGATATATTCATGAAATTTTTTAGTCAGGTTTGCCGAAAAAAATTTTACATGGTCTATTTTTAAATTTAAAAAAGTAGGAGTTAAACTATCTGATTTACATCTTAATAGAAAAACTCGTCTATTTCTTTGGTTTGCAAGTTTAGAATTTAGTTTTGATATCTTCTTCATTTTAGCAACAGCGACTGGACTATAATTTCTCTCGATAGGCTGGTAGTTTAGCAAATTTTCATCCATGTTTGCGGACATATTTTTAGGAATATACGTTTCTGGAACCTTTAACTATATTCTTGTGGAATTTTCTTGGGTATTTGGTTCAATGAATTAATTGGCAAGTTTTAGAGATCGGCAAATATTTATTTCATAGCGTGAGTTCAAAACGTTTCAACCATATTTTGGTCTTCATCAGTTGTCTGTAATGAGATATATAGATAAGTCCCGGCACAGAAAATTACAATAATTAAAAAAAAAAAATTTTTTTACCAAAATCTAAAAAGAGGAATTTTTTTCGGCTTACCTAGAAATTAAAACATTATCCGAGATTTAAATGTCGGCCTTTTAACATGTTTCCATACACCACAGTTCGTTAAAATTAACGCTAAAATTAAAATAATACATAATGTCACATAGCACAGCAACATTTAAACGTATTACACCGTAAACAAGTATACGAACAGTTAAAATGGTACTAAATTTATATTGGAGTAAGAAGCGATTCGTACTGATTTTATTTGTTTTGATGCTTTTTTTTCGTTTGAACCTCGAAAGAAAGGAAGTAGGTGAACGTAAATTTGATTTTTTTTTTGGTTATTTTGATGATTATGTTACACAATTAAGTTGTTATATATTTTACTTAAATTTTTAATGTCAGTTTTATCGTTGATACTATTTTTGTTTTTTAATATATATCATTTCCAAGAACTCCCTTTTCTGTTGGTTTTTTTCAGTTTTAAGTATTGTAGTCTCTTGAAAATTAAATGTATGTGATAATTGCTGTTCGTGATTAGTTAAGGCTAGAATATAAGGTAGAAATCTTAAGCTTAGGTCTACTTAGAACTACCCATTCCTGAGGTTATATCATCGGTAGAGGTCTCTAAAAAAATTACCGTGTAAGAGCAAAGATGAAATTAGAGCAAGTTGTTGCAATATGTTAACAAATTTTAATAATAAGTTAAAATCAGGTCAAACTTTGTGAAAACCTAACACAATGCAAAATCACTTATGAAAAATTTTAAAAAACTCGCACATTCTTGAAAGAAAATCCCAATTTAAAAATACTAAGACCCGATAAATCAAATAAAACAGTAAGCATGGATTCGAATCAGTATAACCAAAAAATGAGCTGTCTACTAAATGATGAACAAACGTATAAAATAATAAATAACGACCCTACAAATATTTACCAAAAACAAAATAATGACATTATGACGCGCTGGGAAAATAAAAACTATATTTCACCAAGTGTAGCTAATAACTTAAAGATTCACAACGCCCAACCCCCAAATACGTACGGACTCCCCAAATTACATAAAGAGGGAATTCCAATGCGTCCAATAGTATCTTGTGTACAGTCCCCATTACATAATTTATCGAAATTTTTAATAGACATCCTTAAAAATATAGTAAATAAAACCACCTCATACGTAAAAGACTACTGGCATTTAAAAGAAAAAATTAACGATACAGTACTTCCTAATGGATATAAGATAATATCGCTTGACGTAGTTTCTCTATACACCAACGTCCCAATACAACTCGCACTAGATATTATAAGACAAAAATGGAACCTTATCAAACAGTTTACTGACATACCTCTGGAAGAATTCCTGTCAGCACTGAATTAACATTAAAGTCTACTTACTTCTCATATAACAACACATACTATAAACAAACTGAAGGATGCGCTATGGGGTCTCCCATCTCAAGCGTAATTGCTCAAATGGTTTTGGAGGAGCTAGAAAATACTATGATATCAAAACTTCCTTATCAGCTATCATTTTTTTATCGATATGTGGATGACTGTTTCACTTCAGTTCCGGAAAACATGTGTGATGATATTCTAAAAACATTCAATTCGTACCATCCTAAAATTCAGTTTACCATTGAAATAGAAAATAATCAAAAAATTAACTTTTTAGATATGACCATCCATCGTGAGAACAATTCTATTAAAACAGAGTGGTATACCAAAACCACCTGGTCGGGCCGATATTTGAATTTTTTATCAAACCATCCAATATCCCAAAAAAAATCGGTCGTAATTGGACTTGCAGATCGTGCTATAAAACTGAGTGACACAATATACAGGGATAAAGCAATAAATAAAGCAAAAAATATTCTAATCAAAAATAGTTACCCATCAAAACTCATTAATTCTATCTTTAAGTCACGACTGCAAAATCTCATAAACAGTCCCCTGCCACCACAAAAAAAACAGAAATAAAAACCAATTACTTGTCACTCCCGTATATAAATGGCCTATCTGAAAATCTACAAAAACTTTTTAATAAATATGATATATCAGTTTGTCACAAAGGTCATAATCTATTACAACAAAATTTCAGCTCACTAAAATGTAAAACTAATAAAAATAAAAAATCTTATACAATATACGAAATTCCATGTAACAACTGCCCTAGTGTCTACATTGGTCAAACCTTCCAATACTTACAAAATAGATTAAATGGATACAAATACGATAAAAAAAATAAAACAGCCTTAACTAATCACGAACAGCAATTATAACATACATTTAATTTTCAACAGACTACAATACTTAAAACTGAAAAAAACCAACAGAAAAGGGAGTTCTTGGAAATGATATATATTAAAAAAACAAAAATAGTATCAACGATAAAACTGACATTAAAAATTTAAGTAAAATATATAACAACTTAATTGTGTAACATAATCATCAAAATAACCAAAAAAAAATCAAGTTTACGTTCACATACTTCGTTTCTTTCTAGGTTCAAACGAAAAAAAAAGCATCAAAACAAATAAAATCAGTACGAATCGCTTCTTACTCCAATATAAATTTAGTACCATTTTAACTGTTCGTATACTTGTTTACGGTGTAATACGTTTAAATGTTCTGTGCTATGTGACATATATGTATTATTTTAATTTTAGCGTTAATTGTAACGAACTGTGGTGTATGGAAATATGTTAAAAGGCCGACATTTAAATCTCGGATAATGTTTTAATTTCTAGGTAAGCTGAAAAAAATTCCTCTTTTTTGATTTTGGTAAAAAAAAAATTTTTTTAATTATTGTAATTTTCTCACGAACTCACGCTATGAAATAAATATTTGCCGATCTCTAAAACTTGCCAATTAATTCAGTGAACCAAATACCCAAGAAAATTCCATAAGAATATAGTCAAAGGTTCCAGAAACGTATATTCCTAAAAATATATCCGCAAACATGGCTGAAAATTTGCTAAACTACCAGCCTATTGAGAGAAATTATAGTCCAGTCGCTGTTGCTGAAATGAAGAAGATATCAAAACTAAATTCTAAACTTGCAAACCAAAGAAATAGACGAGTTTTTCTATTAAGATGTAAATCAGATAGTTTAACTCCTACTTTTTTAAATTTAAAAATAGACCATGTAAAATTTTTTTCGGCAAACCTGACTAAAAATTTCATGAATATGTCCTAAAAAAATTTGTTTTGAACATATTAAATTTATTAATTAGTGACACAATTAGTCAAATATGCAAGGCCACCTTTGGGTTTGCATGTAGATCTGATCGCAAACCGCGACCGCCACCGAGCCAATGTATCCCAGCTTAAAATTTTATACCTTGAGATTGTAGTAGCTTGCTAACTTCCAAGATTTTAAGATTAATCAAGAGTTAGTTCAGTATTAAGGGAAATATGAGCAAATCAGCTGTATTTTTAGTTTTTAGTGCTTATCGCAAAAAATGCACGTTCGATATTTTGCTTTATCTGTTTTAATATATATGCTATTTTTCTCGTTTTGATTTTTAAATTTAAATGTTTTGTTTTATTAGTTACTGTAAATGGTAAATATAAAAGATAAAACTACTACTATCACTTGCCTATGCAATATGTTCCTGGTTTCTTTCTCACCAGCATTTGTGAATCCTCTATCAAAGCTATCAAAAGTTTTATCATTTCCCTTTAGGCTTTCCTCCAATTAACTTTATAAATGTTTCAATAAATTCTTATGGTGCTTGCGGCTACATTTTCAACTTGTCTGTTATAATCTCACTAGAAAAAATCTCAGTTTTTTTTCCTGAAAGACATTTTAAATATACGATTTTATTTGAAAAATTCTAAAGACATATCCCATACTTTATTCGTGTTGGTACCCTTCTGGGTTTATTACTTACTTATGGTCAAATATTAAGATACAAAAAAATAAAATTTACATTTTTGTTGTAATGATATGTGTGTGAAAAACATTACATTTAATGAATTACATTCATCTGTTAACTCATATTTTTGTTAATTAATTTTATTGATCTCGATCTTAACAACTCTAAAATTAGCCGATTTCATAAAACCAACAACGAACATCTTATTCCACTAATTCTTGTACTTGTGCTAATATGTCCATGCCAATTCCTGGCAGATGTTCAAATTATTGAGTGGCATTTAGAACATAAACCTTTATTTTTAAAAACAAAATTATAATGAAAAAGTCTGTATATTATCAAAAAAGTCATAGCCCTTTTTTATCATTTGCCAGATATATTTTATATGGTAAAAAATATAAAAAGATCTGAAGAAAAAAAACTGTGAAAAAGATTTCAAAATCAAATATTGTCAGTGAAGAAGACAAAGTTTGGCGGAATAATAAGGACGTGACTCAAAAAAATACCTACAACTTATATATGGGTTATTCAACTCTTTTAAGTAACTATTCGCATCTCTGTCAATTAAATACAATGAACGTTTTTTTTTAGTTATGTATTCGTTCAATGTAGTTCAATTTTCATCGAAACATACCTACCTATAGCTTATTAGGAAAAACACCATACAGTCCAGTATCTGGAGGATCAAACTTAAGGAAAATTTGAAAGCAGGCAAATTTTTTATCTTTGATTGCTTTTTTGAACTAGCCGAAGTTTACATTGCTAGGCCCTCCGCAAGTTCAAAAAAAATTTTTAAAAACTGCAGATAGCTCTTTATGATACTAGTGTGAAAATGCATTTTTAGGGCAGGCATATGAGTGTCTTAAATGCAATTATCGCACTCATTTCAATGTTTTTTTACACTAGTGCAAAATAGTATATTGTACAGCGAGCATGGAATGACATACATTTACTACGAGTATGATGTTTGCGGCGAGTGCTGCTACTATTACATAATAATATTTTAATAACTATAAAACACTTCAAACTCAATCTTACTTGAAAATAATAACTAATGTAATTTACTTTGTTTGAATTTGCATTGCTTGCGTTGCTAGGCGGTTGCTATGGCGTGTTGACGCGACGCCGCACAGTGAGTTAAATCGGCCGTCTAGCACGACATAAGTCCCAAATGTAATTTTGCAATATTCTTAACATATTCTAAAAATCTATATTTAAGATAATGTTAATAATAGAAAAATGCAATTGAGAAACAAAATTATAATTACAGTTCTCGGAGGGGAAGCCTTATAGTTAGTAAATATTTTAAATCTGAAATTAACATGTTTCTATACATCATTTTCAAAACAGAAAATATGATACTAAACATAGCAAATGTTTTTCTAATTTCTTACATGACTACTGTTTATAATTAAAGTTTACTACTTTTTAAATATTAAAGCCCTTACCTCAGAAAATTTGGGTCTTTTTAGGTATTACTATATTTAGGTATTTTTTTTTTAACTTGTAGAGCATGCAAAAAAAAGTTTGTTGAAGTTTAGTTTAATTTTTATATAAAAAATAAGAAAAAGGATCCCTTTTAACCAAAAACCAAAAAATTAGCTGCTCATAGATGCCCATTCGGGATTTATATAGCTTTAACTATGGCTCCTTAATTACTACTGACTGCACCAAAAAAAACTGCACGATGTTTATATGACCAGAACTTTGCAAATAATCGTCCGAGTGTAATAACGGTAAACATTTTGCAAAGACTAAGGTACAAAATTTCGGAATTTTGTATTACAGCTGTCATCTTTTTAAAGTTCAAGATGGCGAACCCATTTTAAAAATATGGATATTTTATCCCTCGGTAGAAGTTTTACATGCCACATCGTGTTAAAACTAAATTAACAGTTATAATGCCACATTATTTCCAAGCAAAATGATAACACTTTTAAAATTCGGTAAATAACTAAGATATAATTTTATAAAACCACACTCCCTTCAATTCTTTTAATATTAGAAATGAAAATTTCAAATAAAAAACTAATCAATTAGGTAAATTTTAACGACTTTTCTACCTTTACAAAAATAAATCTTAAACGAAGATATCTCCTAAGCTGCCAGTTCAGTGCCAGTAATTGGCATTTTTGTAAAGATAATTTCATAAAAATATAAAAATATATAAAGTGCAATATATAAAATATAAAATAAATACAAAAATAAATATAAAAATATATTAAGTGCAAAATCTAAAAAATATCGACTTCATTGTATATGGCAAATAACAAAAACAATTTATTTATCACGAAAAGTATACCTAACTAATTAATTTTTATTTGAATGTTTTATTACCAATATCAAAAAAATTAAGGAGTGCTTGGGTGCAGGTGCATACGTAGTGGGCTTTTCTAAAACATTATCTGTTACATATTGTTTAGTCTAAAAGTTCTTCTATTGTTTATGTAATGAATAGAATAGAAACTCAATGATATTTTGTACTCACAATTCTACATAACCTAAATAAAGCAATATTTGACAAGACACCTTGTATTCTATCTTAATTTTATATGCGTCATATAGCTATTAGTTAATAATAAGTTTAAAGCAATGATTCATGCATTTTGACATCAATTGTGTTTTTAAGTTACACAAAACATTACATTTTTATTAAAAACTGAAGCCATTTTAGTAACCCGCATCTTGTTTACATTTTTTTTTGCAAAACATTTTGTTACCTATCCTAAAAAAGTATTATATGAAATTTAAAAAACGTTAAAACAATGCTTGAATAATTATGTCGTACTACATGGCCGATTTACCACACTGTGCGCCGGTCAACGCCACCTTTGTTAAAACATTCCCATGCACAATGAGAACTTTGTAGTTGAATCACCGTGGCGATTGAAGCACAATGGAAATGTTTATAAAACAATGCACTACCTTCCGAAATTACTATTGAACATACAATAAAGGCTTTCATTGACACTCTTAGAAAAAACACTTTTGGCCCTAGTAACTTAAAATGACATTTTCACCCTGAAATAGGTGTAAAAAATGTCAGTTTTCGCAAGCTCATAGAAAAAATTCATACTATGTCAATATCTGCCAAAATATTGCAGATAGAGCTATAATTAGGGTGACCATATGTACTTTTTTTAGTAGGACAGTACTTTCTTTTTAAATACTGTCCTACTGTCCTTCAAGAGTTTATTAAGTACAACTAAATGTACTCTTTTTCTGAGATTTACAAAAAGATGTCCTACTTTTTGTTTGCTTAAAGAAAATAAAGATTTAAACCCTTTTAGTTCATCTGCATTTGGATTTTAGTCCACTGTGTAGCCATCGATTGCACGGTTGACAGTCGACGGCGACGTCGGTTGTCAGTGTATTCCGCTATTACATTTGCTGTTCGAGTTCGGCAGTTTTTATGTTCCATTTGAAAGAAATACAAATTATTTTTATTTAAGGCCGTTTTACATTCTGCAATTCTTTCTTGCAAGTTGCAATATTCTTGAACAAAAGCATGCGCAGTGGCAAGACATTTGTACCTTTTGTCAAACTGCGCATGCCTTTGCTCAAGACTTTTGCATATTCCAAAGAAGAATTGCAGCATATAAAACGGCCTTTAAACATGTCACCGCCTCGAAGGAAATGTCATTTTAACGCACAGTTGCAGGCGCAGTATCCATTTATGAAAATAAATTCTAGTGTTTCACCGCATATTGTGCATTGTGAAATTTGCCAAAGCGATGTTGATATTTCCAACAGTGGTCACAGCACTATTAAACAACATGTATCCAAAAATGAAGCACATTTTGGCTGCAAATACAAAATCAAACACCAGCAAATTGAAAACTTTCCTTAAAACTAAGAATTTTAACTCGGAAAATATGTCGATTGCTGCCAAGGAAGGTACGTTTTCTTATCATTACAATTAAGCATTTGCAAAGTTTTAGATCTTTGTACTGCACGTCTAAACTAATAATAAATATGTTTGAGCCTAAATTTACAGCAGCTCGAACCAAATCTGAAGCCATTGTGAAAAATGTTTTGGCTCGAGAATCTCAGTCCAGATTAAAAAATGATTTACAAAAGGCAAATTTTGTGAGTATCACGATCGATTCCTCAAATCATAAGGAAATTAGAGTTGTGCCCTAAATGATGAGGTACTTTAATTATGAAAAAGGTATTCACGTGAAACTACTTCAATTGCGCGACTTACCTGGTGAAACATCGGAACAGTTAAATAATTATGTCGTTAGTGCTTTAATTAACGACAATCTACTTGAAAAGTATGTCGGACTGTTTGCCGATAATACAAATACAATTTTTGCGGAATGAAAAGGAAGGAAGTGAATAATCTATTTGCCAAATTAAATAGTTCTTGTGGAAAGTCCTTAGTTGGAGAAGGTTGTGTGGCACATATTTTCAACAACTGTATTCAAAATGCGACGGACAGTTTGCTAATTGATGTTGAAGTTATTGCGGTCAAAATTTTTAAGCATTTCAATACTTTTACAGTCAGAGCGGATAAGTTGAAACAGTTTTGCGATTTTGTTAATGTCGAGTACCAAAAAATCATTTTCTAAAACAAGATTTCTAGGCCTAATGCCAGCGATTGAAAGAATTATACGAACCCTTAAAAGAATACTTTTTGTCCGTTGACAATTGCCTTACAATTTTAAAACAGTTTTTTGAAAATCCAATCAGCGAAATTTGGATGTGGTTCATTCACAATATTGCATCTCTTTTCCACAAATCGGTTTTAGATGTTGAAGGTGACAACATTTGCGAAACAGAAGCTGCTTTGCAATATTTCAAGCTTATAAATAAACTACAATATCGCTCGAATGAATTATTTTTGCCGCTTAAAGTAAGGGAGTTGCTTTTAAAACTTGAAAATATGGAGGATGTTAGTGTAAACCATCGGGAAAACTTTGTTTCGCATGTCAAGCAATTTTATACAAACTGCGTAATTTATTTGCAGAACTGGAGTACACATTTTAATGAATTAATACTTTTTGAGTGGGTTAATTTGAAAAAACAAGTTTCTTGGACTGAAGTTTTGTCTTCGTGTGGCGCTTTCAAGGAAAACATAGGTCCGGTATTAAATCAGGACGAACTTTTCGATGAAGTTAGTCTAATACGAAGTAGTGTTACTGACGATAAAATTACTGACTGGAATACCAGAAGTATTTGTACTGAAGGTTGATGGCTAGAACTTTTTCAAACAGAAACTATAGTTAAAAACCATTTAAAAAATATTCAAATTTTGTGTGAGTTCATTTTTTGTCTGCCTGGAACCAGTGCGTCACTTGAGGGATTGTTCTCAAATATTAATAACTATTGGAGCTCTAAAAAATCGCAGATTAGTTTATCTACTCTGGAGGCCATCATGCAAGTCTTCACAAATTTTGATCAGACTTGTAGTGAAATGTTCCAGTTCCTGAAGCGTCAGCCACACATTTTGAAAGCAATCCTCAGTTTCCAAAAGTACGATTGGTACCAAAAATATCTGGATAATCGTGCTGGCCCATCAAAGGACACTTAAATAATAAATTTAGTAAGTCATATATATTTATAAAATATAAGTATACATGGTTTTATGTTTTTTTTTGCTATGTATAAATAAAATTATCAAAATAAAGTTATCGGTGGTGCTTTTTTTTTGTTTATACATTATGGTCACCCTACCTATAATTTAAAAATAAAAAAGGTAAGAATACTTTGAACATGATCATGATCCTTATGATTTTTTCTCATAAATCGACAGGAAATTATAATAGTTTCCTCCCTCGTAAAAGTATTGTAATAGTAAAAAGCTCACCCTCCGAGATGTTTTCAGATCTTTAGAAATGAGCTGATATAATTCTACTACGAATTTAAAATGGCGCCCACATAAAATATTTGTAATCGTGAAAAAATCACCCTTCTAGGTGTTCTACATACCTTCAAGTTTTAGTATTCCTAGATGCCAAATTTTGGTCAAAAATTAAGGGTCGCATGAGGATGACTTGATAATATTTTGGTAAAAATCCAATGTGGTGGAACAAAAAGGATAGTTAGTGAAATATTAAAGAAATTATTACTAAAAAAACTAATTATTCAATTAGTCTCAAATTTTCCACATAGGGATGAAATGGTAACATTTTGGTACGAATCTAAGGTAGCGAAATAAAATGGCGGCCTAAAATATCAGCCTGAAAACTGCTTATTAAAATTAATTTCAAATTTTGTGCAAACATTAAGAGGAATATAGAGATGAACTGGTAAAACTGTGGTACGAATTCAAGATGGCGGATCAAAATTGAAGCCAAATAAAATGTTTAAAAAATCAACTTAAAAAATACGTCTTATTTGAGTTCAAATTTTGCAGAAAATTTAAATTTAATATAGCTACGTATACACTAGTACGTATTCAACAAGACGGAACAAAATGACGACCATTTTTCAGTGTAAAAATTATTTATTAAATTTATTTTGAATTATACCCAAAACTCAAGTGTGGCATAATTAGAAACTGATAAAATATTGGTACGAATCCAATACGGTGGAACAAAATGACAACCAATAAAAAGGTCTGAAAAGACAGTATATTTATGTTACTAAATAACTCTATGAGGAACTAATTTGGGTCACACTTCACTATTCCTAATAAAAGGAAAAATGTATAACGAGGGAAATTCTGGGTAAAGGAACTTTACCGATTTTGACTTCCCTCGTAGAGTGATATAAAGATAAGCCGATAAAATTGTGATATGAATTCAAGATGCAACTTAAAAAAGCATCTTATCTAATTTTCTTCTTCTTTTTCTCTTCATCAATTTTTCCAGAAAAATTAAATTGGTACGAATTCATCAGGACGGAACTAAATGGCGGTCTTAGAATATCAGTGTAAAAACTGTTTATACAATTTATTTTAAGTTACAATCAAAACCCAAGTGTGCCATAGGTAGAAACTGGTACGAATCGATTAATCCAATATGGTGGAACAAAATGGCGCATAATAAAAATGTTTGGAAAGACAGTATATGTGTTACTAAATGACTGTGCGGAACTAAATTAGATCGCACTTCACAGGAAAAATTCATAACGACGCAAGTTCCAGGTAAAGGAAATTTACGGATTCTTTAAAATATAGTGCACGAAATAGAAAAAAATAGAATAAAGCACTCGTTCCGTAGGACATTTAATCTCACTAGCCTTGTAGAAAACTCGAGGGCTCGTGCTATAAAATCATATCTAAACTAGTGTTTTGCTATACTATGAGAAGTGTTCGGGTTTTCAGAATCTTAATATCCCTCACGATTGTCAAAATCGGACTTAGTCTTTGAATATTTCTTTCTTCTTCTTAGGTTATTTTTTCCGGATATTTTTACATATGAAATCAATAGGGAATTTGCGATATTTCCATTTATTTTATTAGCATTATATTTTGTTTACGTGGTGAAAATAAATCGACTTCAAAATTAAATGAAAATGGATCACGCGGAGAATGTTTTAGCAGCTGCCGCAATGTGCGCAGCTGCTAACACAATCGCTTGTTGTAACCACTGATTTATCATTTCAAAGAGTAGTGTACTGCCATATTTGAAGAAATCATCAGAACTATTTTTGTGCTAAATATTCTAAGCCTTAGTTTTCACATTCTGACTGATATTAACTAATGAAATAATTGTTGCATTTTTTTAACTTACAGAGCTCTTAGGGAGCTATAGTTAAAAAGAGCTGCCCTATTTTTTAATTTTTCTAAGGTATTTAAAAATGACTCTGGTTCCTGAACTAATAAACTGTTAAATGCAAGTTTTAATGTACTGCAGTTCTAAGTCTCTAATTTTTTTTAGTGTATAGTGCACGTAACATTTACGTACATATTATGGCTTTTCGTGGAAATTATATATTATAATTTGCCAAAATATAATTGAATGTAAATTTTTTACCTATATACCAAAATATTTTTTTCTGTATTATTGCCGTTTTGTGTACACACAAATAGGACTATGTCGTTCGTTAAAAGTAACAATTCTGCTTACAATCCCTAAATATTCTTCTCCAGACCCTCATCTATTGACGTCACGTCCCAAGATTTACCTTATAAAACTTGTCCAATAAGCTTTGCTTTATATGCCTTATACAAGATTTAGTGTTTGGGTCGAGTGAATTGATCAAAAATCCTTCTTTTTGGTAGAATTTTTCGTAAAATCCAGTTAAACTCCAGGCCCAAAGAATCGTCAGACTTGCCTAATCCTTATTGATGGATCGAACCGCAGACGTCAATGTGACCGACGCTACTACTTACTTCTTTTCTTTAGCGGCACGGATAATATTCGAAAGAGTTTTTGAATTAGCCAAATTGGTCTTTCAGTTAACGATAACGCATTTTTTTGTTTACTTTTACCGAATATCAAACAAAAACAAAATGGGAATTTTGTATTATTTTGTTTTTTGCGTCAATTAAGAAAAATGACTTACAAAATGAGGATTTTGACCAATTGTACTAGGAATTGTTTTTTCGAAAACTGGAGGAATAAATTGATTTGTTAACACAAGTATCTTTAATAGAAAATACTTAATAAGTATAATGTAGCCTTTCAAAATCTGATTCGTCGCACTTTTATTTATATTTCTTCTTACAAACATTTTTTGTGTTGTTTTATATTAAGTGTAGTTATTGTGCTAAATAAAACCCATAAAGTGTAAATATTGTGTTAACTAAAAAGTATTTTCATTTTCATATGGAAAAAAAGTAAGATACAATTTTTCGGAATGTTGTTCTCTTTATCAACATGTGATTTCACGTTGATATAACAAAAAAATCAACTACTTTAAAATACACATTGCAAATAAAATAATAAAATAAATTAAGTATCTTGAGGCCATAAAATTATGAAGATCAGTGACGTTGAAACATAAAATACATCGATTTGAATCAATCTGAGAACAAACATTTTGTGTGTAAACGTCTTGACCACTGAGGCTATTAGAGTATATTTAGTGTTGTTTCAAGAATATAAGTAAAAAAACAATGATATAAATGTAGTTACATCAAGATGTAAAAACCATTGACGCACCTGTACGGAGAAGTTTTGTGCTTGACAAAATTAGTTATTAAAACACCGTTAATATTAAATCATAATTTAAGCATTCCTCAATGACCTAAATATTTATTTCATCATACTTTGCAATTATAATTTTTCTTAAATAAAAATTCAAAATAGGTAAAACATTAACTGTGTAGCTTTATACTAAGGGTAGTTATTGTAGAAAACAAAACATACTAAGTGTAGTTATTGTACAATAAAGATCACAGAACTAGAATAGGTACAGGATAAAAAACAAGCACATCTATATACAAGTGTACCGGTCGGAATATGATAGATCGTTATTGTGCTAACTAAACATTTGTAGAGTATTATTATTTTTAATCAAAAGTAGAGTATGTTTATTTTTAATCAAATGAGGTATTCCAATTTCTCGGAATTTTCTTCACATTAAAAAGAACAAAAAGTTCATAGAGGATTGAAGGAATTAATTTCTCTGATTTTTATAAACACACCCATTCATACAGATACCCTAAAAAGATGAAAAAACCTTACCTATATTTCTTGAAAATTTTCGCAATTACAATACTTCTCTTATAATATCCCTTATATTTATATAATATTAATAATATAATATGTAAGTTGTTATGCGGGGAAGTAATAATTCCCAAAATTAGTATTATTAAATATTTGTATTTTGTTTGATTTGGTTTGATCGACCTTCGTAATTTATTGTATCTTGCACTTTCAGAACAACTAAAGTTTTCAGTGCTGTGGAAAGGATTAATTGCTATATGTTAGTAACCAAGTTCAAAAAATATTTTTAAATGTATCCTATTGATGCAAAATAACGAAATTCGGTATTAGCGACTTAATAGTAGTTTAATTTCTTTTGATTTTTAATAATTTGTCATTGTAAATTGTACTTTTTCACCGACATTATTCCCTATATGTACAATGCCGCTGAAAAAAACACGTAATTTAATATATACACTCGATCATGCAAGATGACTCCGCTGTAGCAATATGTCTCTGATGTTGCCACTAGGAACGCATACTTAAAGACCTAGAAACAAATTCCGATTTAATATCGATGAAAATTATAGCAAATATACATACGCGCTTCAGTATAAAGCTCTAAGCAATGCCATCACAACAACCATTTGAAAATAACTAAATGTGTGCTCTATTAATATTTGTCCGGAGATTGTGAAGGTACGCTATTAAATAAAACCGATATATTAAAAATACCCCAAGACTGTATACTAAAAACAAATAAATAATTTTCTACTTCGGGAACATTCAGCACGGTTCCTATTTTTGTACAAGATCATCAAGCCACAGACCAAACTAATCCAAACGAATTACCCACTTCCTCATAGAGGATTAATAAAAAACTGTATATAAAATTTCTTAATATGAATTAGCTAATGTCAGCCTCGTCGGAAAAACTCTACTAGCAATTTTAGAAGATAACAAAAGAAAATGTAGAAGATCGTGCATATATTGTAAGTGCTGAAATTAGGAAAGTGAACCAAGACATAATTAGTCATTTTCAATGCCACCATGATGATTTAACTACATCTCTTAAAAAGAGTTAGAAATCATCTACATAGATCATACCCTACCACCGTTGTCGTAAAATAATCACGGAATGAATTTTTACTTATTTTACTACTAAATAGTCTAACGGAAATTACCTGCAGATATTTGCAATAGTGCGTTGTGAATAAAGCCACTAGTTCTATATATGTATTAACAATATATAGAAACTTTTAACATAAAACAATATATTAATAACAATGAATATACAAAGCTTTTGTTCACCAATTTTGGTATGGTTGTTCGCTATAGTTATGAAGAACTAAAATAGAGAAACCTGGAGATGCGAAAACTCTACGTTAGCATAAGAAAAGAGCCATATTCTCGTATTTACACTTGATACGATTCGCTTTCAACGTTCAACAGACCTGCCTCATAAAGCAGATTATTACTAAAATATGTCACCTCTGCCGGCATATTTGCACAATTTTATTTACATTAGTTAGTTTCTTGTAGCTAATCGGTAATCTGTATTATAATAAAAAAGCCGTAAAATTAGGCGTTTTGCCGTGATTATGCATTTATATTGGAAATTTTTAAATGGTATTTTTGATGATTTTAAGAACTCCTTTTCTCAATCTGTGTATATTACGTTTTCTACCTATTAATAATAGATTTTGTACATACTTATATGTATTAATGTTCTATTAAATAAAACACAAAGTCTTGGCCTCAGTGAAATATGTTAAAAAACCTAAGGTGACACGTTTCGCTCTTGCGAGCATCATCGGACCTACGATATAAGAAAAACCTAATATACTAATTATACAATTAAAAAATAATATTAAGTATAGCTACCTTAAAACATTTAAAACAACAAATCCAGGTACAAAATAAGAATAAATACAAAACAACAAATCACACGTAACATCTTAATCGTACAACAATAATAAGGAGAGGCTAAATCCTTGAGTATTGGTGGTTGCACATGCTCACAAAACTTAAAACGAGTCCATATAGTTAAGTGTGTTAATAAAACTATAAAAGAAGAATACATGTCAGTGTCAATTGTCACATGACTGGTCCTTAAATAAGATTAAAATTAAATAAACAATGTTAATTATAATTGATGTTATTTAAGATGAAATGGGGTCCGAAATTAAATACGTCATTAACACAGGTGAGAACTGGACTTTTATTGGCTTTAGCTATTTTCATTTTTTCTAATAAATCTAAATTTCCTTCCCTTGGAATATATTTATATTTTCAGGTACAGCCAAGGTGTGTACTGAAGCTAATTGGTGATTCGCAAATGCAGATTTAGTTTCCGTTATTTTAAAGAGATTTACATGTTCTTGTACTCTGGTAGATATCTTCCTCCCGGACCGGCCAACATAAACAGCAGGACAGTCGCTACAACTCAACGAATATACTTCAGATTTTGAGAATTTATCAGTCTTATCCTTAATTGTAACTAAATGTTTTTTTTTTAATTATTAACAGTTTTAAATGCAATAGATATGTTAAAATGTCTTAAGAATTTTGCCATTTATAAGGAAATATTAACAAAGAATGTTATACATCTATATTGGATGTTATTTTTGTCAGACTTAGAGAATAAGAGAATTTATATTTGTTGACAAATTTAAAATAAAGCTTATTGATGGAACATATAGAAAAACCGTTATTAGCTGCTATCTGTTTTTTGTATTGAGTTCTTTATAAGAAGCATTTTTAGAAAGGGGAAGTGAAAAACAAAGAATTAAATGTGAGTAGGGTGAAATAGAAGTAAATTGAATTATATTATCAGTAGCTGACTGTTTTCTGTAAATTTCAAAATGTACTTTATTATTTTTTCTAATAAGTAACAAATCTAAAAAGGTAACTTAATTTGTATTTCTTTTTCCAAAGTAAAATAAATTTTATTATGTAAACTATTGACGAAATTTAAAAAAATTACCAGTTCCTATTCACTATTATTCCATATTATAAATACGTCGTCCACGTACCTTTTATAGATTAGTAGAGAATTCGAAAATGGGCTGTTCATAATTTTATTCTCTAAGTTTTGCATAAAAATTTCGCTGAGTAAGGGACAAAGACAACAGCCCATAGCCAAACCTGTTTTCTGTCGAAAAAGCTGCCCATTAAACTTAAAAAAGTGTTGATTTAGCCCTGTTGATAGAAGTAAAATAAGGTAGTCTATAATTAAATTAGGGATATTTTTATGTTTCAATAACCTTCTCACCAAGTCACTACATTCCAAAGGTGGTATACTGGGGAAAAGTTTTTTAACATCTGGTGAAATAAGAATTGCATCATTAAGAATATTAATATTTTTGATAGAATCAGCAAATTCAATTATTGAGTTTTTAGTCGAATATGAGTTTTGAAAACCCGTCACCTCTCTAAGAATTCTATTTAGCCACGATGAAAGATGGTAACAATGCGAATCAATAAAAGAAACCACTGGCCTAATAGGTGAACCTTCTTTATGCACTTTAGGTAACCCATAGACTAATGGTGTTCTAGGATTCATAGGGTACAATTTTGCTTTTTTAGTTTTAAAGTATTCTAAAGTATACAAAGTTTGATTTAAGACCCCCTTTAATTTTGTAGAGAAAGAGTTAGTACGGTCTCTATTGATGCTCTCAAAATCCTCAAGGAAGGAATCACTCTATTGACATAATCTGCTCTTCTCACTATCACTAAACATGAACCCTTGTCTGCTTTGGTTACAATAAGGTCATTCGAACTACTTTTCTCTTTTAATTAATTAAGTGAAGATTTTTTTAAATTTGAATATTTGTTGGTAGGACTATCGGAATTTAGAAATGTTATAATTTTTGCTTTTAGAATATTTTTATTTGAGATATTAGTAGTTTGTATTATATTTTCTGCTTCAATAGCCAGCGTTTTTTTAGAATTAGAATTAATGTTTTGAGAGAAGTTGTATTTTAGGTTAGAATTTATTAACTGTTCTTCTCCTGGTGTAAAAGTAATGTTTGTTAAGTTTAGAAACCTTTTGTGAAGATTGAAATGTAGGTGCGATGATGCATGATGTTTTTTAACATACTTGACTGAGACCAAAACTTTGTGTTTTATTTAATAGAATTATAAACAGGTTTCTTTGAGAAATATGGACGACTTTTTCTAACTTATATTAACGTTGATTGGAAGCAATTATGGATCTTTATCGGACACTGAATTTTCGAATATTTGTTGTATGTTTTTCTGATCACCAGGGTTTGGACACAGAAGAGCAAAAATGTCTCTTATATTTTGTTTTAATTTTTTGTGAAACTAAATTTTAAAAAGGCACATTAATGCTATTTTCCTCATTTTTTTTAAACCTGCTTGTTTTTGCGTTTATAATCTAGTAATTTATAGAGCAAAAAATTATTATTTTACTAAATTACTAGTTAAGCAAGTAACGATTGAGTTGAAATTTCTTTTTCATATTCTTTCCAGACTTCTAAGAAAGATCGATATGAAAGAGGGTTGCTAGTAGGAATGTCTCCATCTATTACAATAAAATTAGTTTTGAGCTGCTTCGATTGGATATAATTTTTCTGATTTATATGTACTCACCAAATTATACCCTTTTTATCTCAGATACAATAGTTTTGATCATAAAGTCTCTCATAAATAAAATAAAAATGCGAGTAATAATTTTTGGAATAATATATTATTTTTCACTTTTTAGTGCATTTTTTTAAGTCGGTTTTATTTTCTTTTTATGAAAAATGTTATAATCGATGTACATTGATAAAAAAAATACATAGGGTCGAATTGATAAATTACTCTTTTTTGAAGTCCGTTGCAAAATACGGAAAACTCATTCAAAAATATACATTTCAAGCTTTCCAGTGCTTTCCAATGGTACTAGACGTGAGGCATTATCATGATTTTTGATATTTATTTGCGGCTAGTCATGAGATTTTGAAAAAATCCGGAAAAGTACTAAAAAACAGGAGGAATGGTTAATGATTATTTACCACATAAACAAAGCGAGTATTTCAATGCAATACTGTCGTTCCAAGTCTTTTAGGAAACATAGTACCAAATGGACAAAGTAAAAAAAACAATTATTTAAAAAATAGATTAAATCTGTAAAAGAGAATAAATGTTACGTAAAAAAATTGAAATCTATTTCAGCATATATTGGAAAGTTTACATGTAAAAACTAATTACCACATATTGTTGCCACAGTTTTTTTTATTCGAATTTTTTTTGCATTCTTTTTTTAACTTGCAGAGGGTCTAGCAGTGGTTATAGAATCTAAACAGCATGACTTCGAACAAAATGGTTTCCACATTTATGTTGTAGTTTTCATTATTCTAACCTATCCTACAATTATTACGCAAATGCCCGTTTAACTGGAAGTAGTACATATTCAATAAAGTCCCGAACTTGGATTGGAACTAGAATTTGTTGTTAATTATAACATAGAATAGAATATTAATATTAAGTAACAAACAACTGACTTTCTTATGAAATGTTAAGTTGCCTACTACCCAGTTTTTGAGACACCCTGTTTTCTAGCTCTAGTTGAACCATGTTTCTAACTTTTCAAATATAGAAATTATCTTTTAGTTCAAAATGTAACACTATAGGTAAAATGTATTTATAGGTTGGATTCTTCGAGTACCTCCATACAAATAAAAGAAATGCTGGCGTAAGCTGTCGAGGCATCTGGTCACAGGAGCAATAGCATATACAGGGCGAAGACTACTTACAGTATTTTCAAGTCAATAAGCCGAATCCGGCATCACTTAGAGCAGTAGCTGGTATCTCAAACTATTAGAAGACGTGTTTATGCCAGAGGAATGCATGCTAAAAGAAGAGTTTACAAGACAACATCGTGCTACTTGAAGACAGTAGGCTACTAGGCATCTTACTGGGGAAGAGCAGAATGGCGTAGATATGTATTTTTAGATAAATATAAGTTTAATATGCATATTTTAGATGGTCATGTTTTGGTATGGAGTAAAGATAATAAAAGAGGAAAAGAGGAGAATATAGATTTGCTTGTATCGTTTGAAGGTCGTGGTGTGAATGTTTAGAGAGGGATTATAAGAGATTGTAGGACGGAAAATATTTTTTATACATCAGACTGATTGCTGGGAATAATTTAGAAAGGTGCGTGCAGCGGTTGATCTTCCTTATGCAGAAATCTTTGGAAACGGTTTTGTTTTCGTTGATAACAACGCGCTGCCCACAAGGCGCCACTGAAATAATAGAATGGACTACCAGGTCTTCAGAACTGAATCAAATTGAGCATGTCTAGAGTGAAATGAAACGGCTGCTAAGGCAACGGGACAGTGAGATCGTAAAAGTAAAACATTTAGTGAATGCCAGTTGGGATATACGGGAAGCTATTCCTCTGGAATTCATTTCAGCGCTTGTCCGCGCCTATAGTTGAGTAGGATCTTTAATAGTTAAAGGGAGGGGTCCAAATCATTATATTTTTTTTGTTTTCCGTTTGTTGTTACTTTAGTGCTTTGTTTGGTAAAGTTGTGATTTTTATTTAAATCTAGATATTGCTACTGAATAAAATGGAATAATTTGCTCATTCGTTAGATGATCACCACCTTGTATATTGAAATAAAGTTGTATCAAAGAACAGTTTAGATGTTTTAGACCCACTTAGGTAATAAAACAACAATGGCCGATTTTTCATTTACCTGGAAATGTAGTCGCCTATATCTTCTTTAAGAAACATTTTTAGGACTAAGAAATTTGGAAACAGAGAACAATGTACCTTAAACAAGAAAATTATAACTTGCATGCCATATTATGATTATTTTATACACAATGTCCCAGGTGAAGTATAGCCTCGGCAAAATTGTGTTAAAAATCGGAACTTTTGCTTTCAACGGCTGACCGCAATTTTTGGGGACATCCCGTATAACTCAACCACATGCATTTCATCTGGTCACTTGTAGTAATGTGATAACCATAAGAACAATTGGATGGAATAGCCAACAAAAACAATACAATTTCATGTTTTAAAAAATCAATTATCAGAGAAATATTCATATCTCTGGAAGATTTTAAAAATCGGTAAAATGACTTTTTTGCATTATCATCGTAGACCTTAAAAGTCGAATGAAGATTCAAACTTTACTTTACTTCACTTCATTTTGTGCCCTGTAAATCTCTATCATCTGATACTACACCTTAAATTGATACTTTGATTAAAAGCCAGTTAACCCTTCATTCCAAAAAGTTCCACTTCATCAAAATCCGCAAAAACATTGTATTGAAACAGCTGAGACACTGGTTTTTATTTATAATATGAAGATGAGTTTCAGTTAGCAGTTTTTAAGTAATTCTATAAATCACTTAGAAACAAATTGCTGTAAATGTCAATGTATTTTGCAGCTACATAATATGAGCATTAAAATATTTTTAGTCTAAACTTTAAATTTAATCGTTTATATTTGTTGGAGGGCAGTTATTTCGATTATTGATTTTAACGTATATATTTGGCTTGATACAAAAACAATAGAAGCCGGAAAATTATTTTTCTAATTGTTTGTTCCCTCTGGTTTTTCGTTTTTTTTTTAAATTGAAAATAAACTGAAATATGATGAATTATTAACATGGCAATTATTTAAAATTAAAATTCGTCTATTTGAAATGGCTAAATAAACTGATCACTAGTTGTAATATTTGATTAAAACCAATATTAAAAAGCATTTTTCTCATCATGACGAATAATTTTCCATATTTGTTTCTTGCTATTTACATTTTTTAAAGCTTATTCTGAAACTAGAAAAAAAGGCAGTATCAGTAAGATATAGTAACATTAAGTATGGTAAAATATACAAACCTAACTTATTTATTATGAAAAAAAGTAGTATAAAAAATCGGCAAATAGTTTTTTATTTCCGAGCATTATTTTTAGTGGAGTAAATGTAACGGGAATTTTCGAGAAAAAGAAAAACACAAATTGTTGATGGGATTACAAAAGAACCTTAATCTAAGTTTTTGCACTGCTCAACGACGGGACGAAATTTTTTTTAACAAAGATACACGCATAATGAGTTTTTTCAAATTTTTGACCGATTTGTTCGTTTTTAAATTTCTGACAAATCTCCGCTGGTTTTAGACTTTTATGTCTAATGAGTCGCTAATAAGCATATCAAATTTTAGTTGTGCATCTAATAGAACGGTTAAAAATTGCAAATCAATTTGAAAACTGAATTGGTTGTAGTTTTTGGAGAAACCGTCCAAATTGAATGTTTTATTTTTTAAAAATGTAGATATTTTTATTCAAAATGGCAAAAAATTATTTCTTAAATAACGACTTCTATTTAATTCCTTATTTTAAAAAAAAATAATAATTTTGACGTAATTTGGTTATAATTACTAACGTAATTTTAACGTAAAAACTTGGTTTTAAATATTTATTTTTTATATTTATACGTAGAGAAAAAAGCGATTACATTCAAAAGAAAAGTCTCATAAATAAGTATAAATGCTTACTTTTAAACAAAAAAAATAATTATAATTAAATTAAATACATTTTATTTCATATTTAAACAATTAATAATTAAACCTTTTATTGAAAAATAAAATATAAAAATTCAGAATACATCAGTGAATACATAATATTGAGCAAGTCATTGGAGTAGACAATCAATATACCTAAATTAAAAAAAAATATGCCTAAAGAATGCTAAAGCCCATTTTAGTTAATTTAAGAAGAAAAATAAATGATGAAAGTGATTAACATAGTTAATGGATATTCCTAAGGGCATATATTTTTAAACAATCATATAATCAGAACTGAAGAAAAATAATAAGCAAATAACTTGATGCCAATAATTCTGGAAGTAATTGCCGAAGAAATAAAAAAAAACGTATTTTTATAAACACTGTTCTGAGATGGCTTAAGTACAAAGCATTTTGAATGTAAATATCTTATGAGTACCTAGGTCATTGTAGTAGAACATTTTTAGAAAAAAATTTAAGAAAATAGTTTAGGTAAATTTTGCTTGACGGGCGTAAATGTTCGATATTTTTAAATAGTATAAAAATGTAAAAAAGTCGTATTTTCATAATGTGCAAATTCTGTCTTTGTCTCTTTATATTTTTTTACAGGGAAGGGTGAAACAGTTCCCTAAAAATAAAACAAAATTTGTATGTTTTATTTTATGGTGGAAGATATCAAACGTGTTTTATTTTTTGTATATTTTTTTTTAACTACATAAAGTAATTAATTCTATGGCTAAAAAGTATTTGTTTAAAGCGAAAATATTTTTATATTTTAGGAATTATTATTATTTGTAGAAAACAACAATACCATCAAATTTATAATATTTTTGTCTATAAATCTTAAAACACGGAAACAAAAAATACTACAAATAATGCAGGTAAATATCCTGAGAGTATGAAACTCTAAGAGGCTTGATATTTTACAAATACACTAATCAATGTCTTGGCAGAAAAGTATAAATTTAAAAGTAACATCGTTGATTGAAAGAAATCCTTCATTCAACGGTAACATGATTATTTGAGAATACGTGTTGTGATTTGAAAAAAAAAGTACATTTTTTCCTATACAGATACTCATACTGAGGACACATACGTTGATCATAACCAAATTAAAAGAAAAGTAGTATTCCTCACTGTTATGAAATCAAGTGACACTGACAAAATTAGCTTAATAGATTTTTCTCTAATTTTTCTTCCTACCTCTTGTGAAGAAATATCTAGAAATATGATTTACTCTTTAGCTAAATTATGGTTAGAAATTGGATTTGGCACCTATATATTATTACATGTTTGTTTTTTTTTTTACTTTATCAATAATGGCAATAAATCTAACAACAAAATGTTAAAATATAAAATAATTAATAAATGCTAATTAAACAAGTTCCGATCTGCTATCAAACTATTCAAAATTTTACTGCAAGGAAGATTAGATATGATAGCAGTTTAAATGATTTTCCTAGTTGTAACCTGTAGCTTTGTAGTATTTAATAAAACATTATTAGTGTTAAATAAGGATAATTAATATGTGTATTTTCCCGATAACGATGTTAAACTGCATTAAACAACAAACCTATTATAGCGGCTCATTCGATTGAATACAAAATTAAAGCGAATAAAATGTTCTATATTCTATACATAAAACGTATAAGCACGTCATTTATGAAAATCCTAAATCTGTTATACAAAAGCCATCTGGAATTTTATTATATCGGAGTAAAATGAGGGAATGCTTTTAAAACATTAAACATGTTATAACGGATTTTATTCAATAGATTTGGAATAATTGTCGGAAATAAAATCCATCGATGGTTTTATTTTCGGATTTCCGTTTCGGTGATTTGCGGTTGATACGACGCTCACACAATGAAGTTTCCCAAAATGATACTTAATGGGTCCTCTAGCAACAATAATCAATTCGCATAAATCAGAAAATTTGAAGGTGTGCACACGCAGAAAGCTGAAGGCCAACGCTGACTACTACCGACCAGTTTTAGCAAATGATACTATATATGTATTTAACTTTTTCAAACATATTCAAAAACGTATGGTATTCATCACAAACAAGAGGCAATATAAGTTCAAACATGCCTTTCTTGCATTTGGATAAGGTATTATTTATCAGGGCGGTTTCGCCGGATAGGCGACCACTACATCACAAAAGGCTCCGGAACTCTATGGCGCATAGAGATACACATTTCAAATCTTCTAAACCTTTTAAACGAAATGGCGCCGCTAATTTTTACAGTAACTATATAAAAAACTGTGCGAAAAGACTAACTTGCTTTAGACTGAAAACCAATAACTGTCTTATTTTTATCAAAAACCTCATCCAACCCAAAACATTGATTTTAATACGACCCCAGGCTTACCTGTAGCCCATACCATAAAGGAAAGTATTGCAATCGTGAAAAAATCTCCCTCTGAGATATTATCAGTTCTTTACGTTTCAGGGTCTCTAGATACCGAAAAACATCTTTTCTCAATTCCGTCGGTCTGTCGCTATATATGTCTGTCTGTTTGTCTGTTTTTAGAAGAAAATTAAGAGTCGTATGGGGATGTCATGGTAACATTTTGGTAGAAATCCAATATGGCAAAATGGCGGCCTAGTAAAATGTAAAGAAAAATGATTACTAAAAAACTACTTATCCAGTTTATTTAAAAGTTTACACAAAAATCAAGTATTATGTAGGAATCAATTGCTAAAATTTAATTCGAATCCAAGATGGCAGAACAAAATGTCGTCTCAAGAAAATATTTAAATATCCTGCCTAAAAAACTACTTAATAAACTGATTTTAAATTGTGTGCTATAACTAATTGTAGTATAAAAATAAACTAGTAAAATTGTGGTACTAATTCAAGATGACGGAACAAAATGGCGGCCAAATAAAATATTTGTAATCGCGAAAAAAATCATCCTCTCATATTGAGATGATCTGGTAATATTTTTGTAAAAATCTAATATCCCGGAACAAGATGGCGGCTTAGAGACACACACAAAAAGATTATTACTATAAAACTAATTATCCAACTTCCTCAAAATTTGCACAAAAATCAAGTGTTACATATGAATGAACTGGTAATATTTTGTTATGAATATAGGATTGCGTCTTAATAAAATATTTAAGAAATCTGCTTGAAAAACTACGTATTAGATTAATTTCAAATTTTGTGCAAGCATTAAGTGTGATAAAGAAACAGACTGGTTAAAGTTGTGGTATAAATTCAAAATTCCAACAAAATGGCGGTTAAATAATTCCCTCATAAAAGGGAAGCATTGTAATCGTTTACGATTCAGGGTCCCTAGATGCCGAAAAACACATTTTTTCCAATTCCGTTGGTCTGTCTGTCGGTTTGTCTGTTCGCGGCATAACTAAAAAATTACGTAACCGATTGATTTCAAATTTAGATAAAAATGAATGGTCATATAAGGATGACCTAGTAATATTTTGGAAAAAATCCGATATGGCAAAACAAAATGGCGGCCTAGTGAAATGTTAAAAAAATTGTTATAAAAAAACCTCTTATCCAATTTATCTCAAATTTTCCCAAGAATTAAGTATTATGTAGGAATCAATGGTAAAATTTTGATACGAAACCAAAATGGCAACTTAATAAAATATATATAAATTTAACCTAAAAAAAGTACTTAACCGGCTGATTTCACATTGCCTGCCGTAATAAACTGTGGTATAGAGAAAAAATAGTAACACTGTGCTACTAATTCAAGATGACGGAACAAAATGGCTGCCAAATAAAATATTTGTAATCGTAAGAAAAAAACTCAGGTCTTACATATTTTCAAGTTCTATCGTATCTAGATGCCAAAAAATATTTTTATCAATTCCGTCGAACTACTCATCAAAGTAACAAATTCTAGTCAAAAATTAAGGGTCGCATGGGGATGACCTAGCAATATTTGGTAAAAATCCAATAAGCCGGAAAAAGATGGCGGCCTAGTGGAACGTTAAAAAAATTATTACTAAAAATCCTGATTCAATTTCTACAAATTTTGCACAAAAAGAAGTGTTACATAGGAAAGAATTGGTAACATATTTGTATGAATATAAGGTAACAAAACAAAATTGCCGCCTAATAAAATATTTTTAAAAATCGGCCCGAGAAAAACACTAATTAGATTAATTCCAAAATGTATGCAAGCATTAAGTGCGATATAGAGATAAAATGGTAAAGTAATCCAAGATGGCGGAACAAAATGCGACTTAATAAAATATTTAAAAAGTCAGCCTGGAAAAATTGCTTAACGGATTGATTTCAAATTGTGTGCCATAACTAATTGTGGTATAGGAATCAACTAGTAAAATTATGGTACTAATTCAAGATGGCGGAATAAAATAAAGGCCAAATAGAATATTTGTAATCGTGAAAAAAAATCACCTTCTAAGATTTTACATATCTTCACGTTTTAGTGTCCCTAGATACCAAAAAATATGTTTTATCAACTCCGTCAGTCCGTCTGTCGGTCTGCCTGTCTGCGCGGTATAGCTTAAAAACTAAATACACGATTGACTTTAAATTTTTATGAAAAATTAAGGGTCATATCAGGATGATCTGGTAATATTTTGATAAAAATCCAATGTAGCGAAACAAAATGGCGGCCTAGTGAAATGTTAAAAGAAAATATTATAAAAAAACTACTTATCCAATTTATCTCAAAAAACATCAAGTATTATGTTGCAATCAACTGGTAAAATTTTGGTACGAATCCAAGATGGTGGAACAAAATGGCGGCATAATAAAATATTTAAGAAATCATCCTGAAAAAATTACTTAATGGATGGATTTCAAATTGTGCGCCATAACTAATTGTAGCATAAGGTTCAAGTAATAAAATCGTGTTACCAATTCAAGATGGAACAATCTAATGTGGCGAACAAAATGACAGGTGAATAAAATGTTTGTTCAGGTTTTTATATCAATAAGTACATAACAGGACTTTGCCCAAATAGCACATTCAAAGAGAAACAATATAAATTAAAAAAAAAAAAAAAAAAAATTACATCACTAATGAAAGATACAAATACAGTCAAATAACAATAACAATATGAAACAATGCTAATAGACTAAATTGACATAACAAAACATGGTACAAATACATGAAAAGCGAGTCTAAAAATAAAATTTGGTTACACATCATAATCTTTGAATATTAGCCTAATCTTGTTCTTGAAACATAATGGAGAACAATCAATGTCAAAGTTTGAAGGAATGAACCGATTAAAAAACTCCATCATTCGGTTGATACAACTGTATTTGCCCAGGTCTGTACGACCTTGCCGCAGCTGGAACATTTCCAATTGCCTGGTTGCTCGCATTGGAACCCTAAAGTTGATTAGCGTCAACAAGTCTGCACAATCTGTGTGACTATTGATGATCTTATGTCCAAAAGACAATGAGTGCATTATCCTACGAACCTCCAAACTATCGAGCCCCAGCATGTTTATGCGTTGATTATAAGTTAGCACTGTTTTGTCGATATTCAACTTGTACAAAAGAAAATTTGCAAACTTAGAACCCGCTCAATTCTCTTAATGTGGACTTTATAGAAGGGTGACCATACCACACTTCAGTAATCCAAATGGCTCCTCGCAAGTGAGAGATAGATTGATTTCAGTGTCTCAATATTCCGGAACTCCCAACACTGCCTCATGATGAAACCTGTCATTTTATATGCTTTAGCTATGACATTGTCGATATGGTTGATGAAGCGTAACTCACCGTCAAAAAGAACGCCAAGGTCATTAATCAGGCCTACCCGAGGAAGGATGGTGCTGTCAATGGAATATCCATAGTGAAGGAGTTGTTTCTTACGGGAAAATGAGATCACTTTACATTTAGAACTATTCAAGGACATTCCGTTTTCTGAACACCAGGCAAATAAGCCATTAATCTCTTCCTGAACAAGGCTGCAATCGTCCATGCACACAACTCTCTGGAAAATTTTGATCATCGGCATAAGAAGGTACCTGCAATGCTTGAAGATTGAGGAAAGGTCGTTGATAAACACCAAAAACAGTACCGGCCCAAGATGAGACCCCTGAGGAACACCCGAGTATGCGTGGACTCGATAGACAGTTGTTGAATTTCACAAATTGAGTCCGTTGACTGAGATAGCTACCAATCCAAGAGAGTAGAGGATCACCCACACCATAGTGCTCTAGCTTCTTCAGCAAAATAGAATGATCTACACTATCAAAACGAAAATCAAAAAGATTGAGTCGACCTGAACTGCAAGAGAAGAACTAATTGGAGTTGACAGATTTGTCTGACACGACCTAGAACGGAAAAATCCATGTTGATGCGGTGATATAATTTGTTGAAAAGCACAGAAATTTCGTCTGTCACTATTGATTCCAGGACTTTTGCCATACAGCACAGTCCAGAGATTGGTCGATAATTTGAGATTTCAGACCTGTCATCGCCCTTGAAAAGAGCTGTGATGATGGCCGACTTCCATCCTTGGAAAACTACCCGAACAAAGTGATGCGTTGAATATTAGCGCTAATGGCATGGAAAGGGTTGGACTACAATTTTTGAAGAAGATTGGAGGGATTTTATCTGGGCCGGCCCCCTTATTGATTTTCAATTCGACCAGCTTATTAAAAACTATGTCTGCACTAATTGATATGTTACGCAGATTAATACTAGTGCTTAATAAATTTGTGTTATACCTTGACTTTCTGTTCAAATTATATGCAGATTGAAAGAATGCAGCAAAAAAATTCACTATTTCTTTAGGGTTAGTAGAAGTGTTATTGTTGTAAGTCATTTGATTGGGAAAAATGGATTTTTTTGATTTTAGATAGGACCAAAAAGCCTTTACATTCTGTAGAATGTTATATTCGGAGGAGCTAATGAAGGCTCTGTAATCAACATCAATTGATCAATATATCTTCACGCTTCAGCGTTCTCAGATGCCAAAAATGTGTTTTCTTCTGCTGATCCCTCTGTCATTTTGTCTGTCTGTCTGTCAGTTCGCGGCATAGCTTAGTTACCAGAATGACTTTAAATTTAGTGAATAATAATTATGAGTTATATAGGGTGACCTGGAAATGTTTTGATAAAAATCTAATATATCGGAACAATGTTAAAAAAATGATTAGTGCAAAAACTAATTATGCAATTTACTTCAAATTTTGTACTAAAATTAAATGTTACATATGAATGAACTTGTAACATTTTGATATTAAATAAATAGCATAACAAGGTAACGGCCTAATAAAGTATTTAAAAAGTGACCCTGAAAATACTACTTAATAAATTAATTTCAATTTTTGTGCAGGAATCAAGTATGATAGAGATAAACCGGTATCAACGTAAAAATATTGTTTATTTGACAGAATTTTTTAGAAAAATTAAATGTGAAATAAGATAAACTGGTACGAATTCAACATGGCGGAACAAAATAGTGGTATGGGTCAATGTAATGTAAAAACTACTTTATAAATTTATCTCAAGTTATGCCCATAAGTCAAGTGCGGCATAGGTAGGAATCCAATATACAATATGGCGCGCATTAAAAATGTTTGAAAATACAGTATATGTAACACATATATACTATGACTATGTACTGAACTAAATTGGATCAAACTTCACAAAATCATAACTAGGGAATTCCGGGTAAAGGAAATTTATAAAGGATTTTATTCGTATATTTTGGTATTTCTATGGAACTTATAGACCAGTGGTATACTAAATTTCAGTATTTTTCGATATCAAGATAGAAAAAAGGTGCTAACTTAAGAATTTCGTTTTTTACATTTTCGTATACAAAGACCTATATAAACCTATTTAAAATAGTTCGGAAACCAAAAGATAAAACTGAGAGAGTGTAGTAAAATATGTGTTAATTTACTCAAATGCAGTTACGATTCTAATTATCATTCATATGTCCGAAAAGTATTTTAAACCTAAAAACAAACCATATGTTATATCTTGTAATTGAAAATATATTTTTAAAAATACTAAAAACACATATTGCTGTCCGATAAATAGCCATAAATTTACCTACCGTGGATACCCGAAGAATACTCCAGCCATGTGTTTTCTGTATACGCAATCTGAAATTGATTGATTTTAGTTCACGTCTTTAAACAATTTTCTGATACAAAAAAGATATTGTGCATGTATAATAGATCTATAGTTTGTTTGTACTTTTAGTATAACGATTCATGTAACTCGAAAACTGTCTCCTATAATGTTATAAAAAATCAGGACAAAAATGAGCTTGCATTTGGTTTATTTCTTTGCAAGGCTTGCTAGCGTAAGTCTAAACTTTGAAAGTACAACTCACAACACAGATCATAACGTGGTATAAGTATAACATCCTACATAACAAACCGTGACATCGAACTGCGCTCTTCGCCGTTCCATTTCTTATGTGACTCAATTATTCATTAGAGAAATTCATAACCTAGATATGCTTGCTTATTTCATATTCCATATAAAATTGAAAAGTATGGTGTAAGTAAGGTTGGCAGATCATACAAAGTGTATTCCAGGATTTGAACTGTGGATTTCGAAATGTTTGTGATTTAAAAATGAAGAAGCAAATCATATACCCTCTAGCAACTTTATCTGTCTAAATCGTTCAAGAGACTGTATTCTTATAGTGAATGTATTATAGTAGCAACGAAGGTCTGAAAAGGAGTAATTATAATAAGGAAATCGGAAATGTTGCAATACGAAGTCTTGGTTATATAAACAAAATAAACTAAGGAGAAAATCTTACAGCGATGGTTAAAAGCTAAATTAAAAAATCCATTTTTTAATTGATGTCCAATATTTTCCTGCCAAGCCAATTCACCAAATATAATAAGAAATATTCGGTAAATTTTCTTTACACGAATCTTCTCTCGTAATGTTTTTTTTTAATGGGAACAGTAAAGTATATCCCTGGTTAGTACCGCACATAGAAATTTCACCAAGGATTCAGTAGGGAACTTCTACTTAAGTTCCTTTACAGATTGCTTTTACCCGATTATCCTGAAGTTCCCTCATAGGGAATCCTTTCTTTTGTCTAGAAAAGTGAAATATAACCCAATTTATATATGTTTCTATTAAACTAAATAAAACTAAAAGGGATCTTGCTTTACTATTTCTAGTAAAAGAAAGGATTAATAAAGAATGAAGTTCCGGATAAAGGAAGTGTACCGATTTTTTTATATTTTAATTTAAAAGATCGCCATTTTGTTCCACCCTGTTAGATTCAATATTTTACCAGTTTCTACTTATTTTACACTCGATTCTTGAGCAAAATTTAAAATGAATTGAATACATATTTTCAGACATTGATTTTTTCTAATTTTCATTTTATAAGGAAGCTTTTTTTTCATCATATAGAACTCGTATCAAAATTTTACCAGTTTACCCTTAAATCACATCTAATGATTGACCATAATTTGAAGTCAGTTGAATAAAAATTGTTTCATCCTGATTTCTTAAGCATTTTATTAGACCACCATTTTGTTTCGCCATTTTATATACGTATGGAAATATACTATATAATACAGTTCATTTCCATGGTGCACTTAATATTTTTGCAAAATTCCAGAAAAGTCGTTTTTTAGTGATAATTTTTTTAACATTTCACTAGGCCACCTTTACGGATTTTTACCAAATTTTATCATTTTAGACCCGTATGATTTCTTAGCAAAGTTTCAAATGAATCGGGCAAGTAGTTTGATCGACAGACGTACTAACGGAATTGAGGAAACGTGATTTTTTGGCATCTAGAAACACTGAAACGTGAATATCTGAAAAAATTTGATTTTTTTACGGTTACAGTACTTCCGTGTTACGAGAGAAGTGAAAATGTATATATTTTATAATTTAAAAAGAATGGATATTTAACAAATGTGTTCATTTTAAACTTTAAATAAATAAAGCCGTATTCCATTAACATAATGACGCAAATCGCAAAAAAAAACGCAGTACAAAAAACACATATAGTTTTATCTATGTATCTAATGGAAATGTCATTATAAATTGCTCAACTATAGAAAATAGAGAAAAACTAAAAAGCAAAAAGAACTCTAAACAATAAAAATGATATTCATGTCACCAAGCTAAGAAAACTAAGGATAAAAATAGTGAAATATGAAAATAATTTATATCACTTTCATATGAAGAACAGATTGGAAAAGTCCGCAGCCTAAAGAATAAATATTTATGAAGAAGAAGACCTTCGAAACCAAAATAAATTTATTCAAGACCGTGATGAGCGATTACATACATGGTGTGCTAAAATTAGGGTTTAATATTTGTACAGTGTTTTCTGTGTCATTAAAGAAGACTAAAATGTCGGGTAAACATATATCGAAAATTGCTTTTTTTAATGGTTTTTCCTAAATCGTTTCGAAACGTTTTAAGCTAAATTGTGAAATTTGAGTGTTTGGTAACTTTTATACGCTGAGTCGAGGGGGAGAGAAAAAAGTCGCCCTAACATTTTTCTGCGCAGTTTTCTTCAATTTACAATTCCAAATTATAAACGCTTAAGGTTTTCTAGAAAAGAAAAGGACGTAGTTTAATTCGTTAGGATACATCATTTTTGAGACAAATTGATTGTAAAATGGTCCTACATGGCATTAAACACACAATTTTAAGTTGAAAGTAGAAATGGAATGATTTCATTATTTACTGAACCCAAAATACGTTTCATTTTTATTGTAAAGTGCGGGACACGAAAGAAAACTCTTCCTCCTTAAAATAAAGGTTCATAGTCTTAAGCAAGCGGAAAAGTAAAATTTGTGTACCCAAATAAATTTTATGGTATTTTATTTGTTGTAATAGTTTGCCGCTTCACCTATAAAGTGCGCCAGCTAAGCAGTACGGAAAATTAATCGAGGATTTAGTAAATTTCGCACTGGTCCACTTGTAATTGGGATGTGCCTAGAGTCTCCATGCACTTGCCGCTAGAAGGTTCAAGCTATTTCCAGTGGCGTCTATACATTTCGAGCATTTGTTTTCATTTCTATATAAATGCGTTGCGTTGAATTTGAATTATTATTTCGAAGTAACGATGGCGAGCAAAAGAGGAAAAACAATTCGAAGCGGTGCACGTGAAGTTATTGCGAACGTTATAGAGGCCTGTACTAGAGAAGCTGAAAATAAAAGTTTGACTATTCCAATTCAAAATCGAACAGAACGCGCTGCATTTTACACTGGTGTTTCGGAAAGTAGTGTAAGAAAAATTCAAAGAGAACATAACGATCGCTCATGTTCTACTTCACCTTTGAAATCTCCTAGTAAAAAAAGACCCCGATTATCATACAAAGATAAAATTGACGAAGGTGATTTTCAAGTAATTCGACGAACAATAGAGGATTTTTATATAAACTAGAAGAGGGTTCCGACCTGCAAACCCCTACTTCGTGCTGTAAAGAACAAAATAGATTTTCCGTACGGGTATAAAACCTTAAATCGGCTTTTACGATCAAATGGTTTTGTTTGGAGCAAGTGCCAAAATAAATGAAAATTGCTTGAGAGACCAAATATTTTTCTCTGGCGGGTGAAATATCTATCAACTGTAAGGCAATATAGACAAGAAGGACGCAATATTGTGTATCTAGACGAAACCTGGGTAGATAATGATGTGACAGTGACAAATGCTGGCAAAATGAAAGTGTTACAGGTGTTGTTCAGGAAATCCGCTCTAGTAGTCGCTTTATTATAGTTCATGCTGGTTCAGAAGCTGGATTTGTTCCAGGTGCTGCTTTAGTTTTTCGCTCGGGACTAACAACTGGAGACTATCGTGGACAGATGAATAGAGATAATTTTGAAAAGTGGTTGCTTGAGAAGCTTCTACCTCACATTCCTCCCAAATCAGTCGTGGAAATGGATAATGCATCTTATCATTCTCACGTAGAAGATAAAGTGCCAACTAAATACTCTACAAAAGCTCATATGATATCGTGGCTTAAATCGAACAATCTTGTATGTGATCCAACATGGAGAAAATATCAATTATATGAAGTAATATCAGCCAACAAGTCTAGAGAAAAAAAGTAAAAAATTAACGGTTTTTTACGTAACCTCGGTCATACACCTTTAAGACTGCCTTCATACATGTGCGACCTGAACCCTATTGAACTTGCATGGACAGGAGTAAAAAAATATATTCGAGAGCGCAACACCGGTGAACTTTCAATTAAAGATTTAAATAAAATAACATTAGAAGCTATTGACTCAATATCGGCTAAAAATTGGAAATCGTATGTTAAACATGTTCGTTCTATTGAAGATAAATACTAGGAAGTAGATGGCAAAATTGAAAAGGTTATTGATGATTTAGTTATCACACTGGGATCTTCAAGTAGTGACGACGAAACCTCATCACTTTCAGAGGAAGACTAACAAGGAATCGAACCATTAGAATCACCGCCGTTAGCTTCAAAAATGGCTTAGTTTTTTTTTCATATATTTTGTAAAATTGTTCATAAAGTAGCTGTCAATAAACTGTTTCAAAATAATTAATTTTCTGTTCAATACCGGGTGTCAAAAAATATCTAATATTGCAATTAATATTTGAAAAACTACAGAACTCATATTTTTCCAAAATTAACACATCAATGTAGTTATAGTAGGGGAGCCAGCACTGATTCCAGTGAACAAGATTTATAGATTAATTTTAACTTATGCAGTTCGACTTTGGGCTATTCGGGATAACAAAAGTGACCGTTTGTCTCCGTCTGTCATATTAGTTTGTACAGGGGGCGTCATTGTGAAGTACTATTCAGGGCGTTTCCTAATTGCGTGCTAATGTTAAAGGGGGGTGATTCTTAGACCTTTTTAAGAAAAAAGTTTAATATGAACCTAATAGTCTTAACTTTGAAGATACAGGATTTAAAAAAAAAACATTTTTTTAAAATCCTAATTCTGATGCTATTATAGATAAATAACTGTGTGAAATTTGATACATGTCGTTTATGCATAAAAGGACATTTTTTATTAACAATCAATTTTTGAAATTTCTACCAGTGGCGTTCACATGCATGCATTAATGCATAGAAGGCGTGTATCAAATTTCACGCAGTTATCTACAATAGCTTCAGTTGGGATGAAAAAAAATGTTTTCTCTTTAAACTGAACCATTCTGTATCTCAAAAGTTAAGACTCTTAGGACGTAAAAACACCCCCTTTAACTTCAGCACGCAATTAGGAAACGCCCTGTATAGTACTTCACAATGACGGCCCCTGTATAAAGTAATATGACAAACGGAGACAGACGGCCACTTTTGGCATACCCCAGTAGCTCAAAGTCGAACTGCATAAATTAAAATTTTGATAAATCTCGTTCACTGGGTCTGATGCTGGCTGCCCTTGTAAAATCTGGACTTGTAAATCGTATATCACTATACTGGGTGGTCCAATAATAGTGGACGTAGGCAGTATCCCGGGAACCGTTAATGACAGAACTCAAGAAAAAATATATTTATAGGTAAATCGATCAAGAAAAATTAAAATTAAATCATTTTAAAAATTCGAAAGTTCGCCGTTTTTGCAACACAAAAGAGATATAGAAGTGCGGTACACGAAAGAAAACAGACAAATATAGATAAAGGTTCATTAAGCATAGTTACATTTTTTAATTATCTGAAGTGCGTATAGCCAAAAATGAGTGCCATATTACTTAAAGAACGACGGGACACCACTGGTTTAAAGAGATTTCTTGGCCGACCTTCCTAAACTAATTGACTCCGCCCGGTTTTCTTTCGTGTCCCGCACTATAAAACAATTTTCAAATCAATTTTTCCCGAAAAAGGTGCCGAATTAAACCAATAATACCTCTATTTTTTAGAAAATTCTATATGTCTATAATTTGTAATCGTTAAATGGAAAAATTCTTCGGAATGCCCCTGATTTGGTATTTATATTTTTGACTTCAGTATTTAACGTTTGGAAAATATTTAGGAAAAATAATCTTTAGCAATTTTCAAATATATTTACATGACATTTTAGACTCTGTAAAATTATTAACCCTTAATTTCGGGACAATCTATATAATTAGTGTATAATTCTCACAATTACACATAAAATTTCTATAATTTAATAAGACAATTCTATGCATATTTAATATTTACTTAGATGGTATGTACAGTGTTTACACTGACCTTCTTACAGTCACGTCAGTTGAACCTTGCACGTTCTGATGACTATACATAATATAATGTTATTAAATTTTACTATTTTGCATCATTGAGATCGCACGCATTGTTTAATTGATAGTTGTATAAATGGAATGTAAATCTTAGAATAAATCAGTACGTTATTAACCACGATAATTGTTACTCATTTACTACGAACAAATACCTACTACGTCCTACATCGTCCCGCTGCTCATCTCAAGCCGAAGCTGAGCAAAGCTATTGGCAAGCAAAGCTTGCACAATTAGAAACAAAGAAACCGCAAAAATAAAACCATTTACTCATAGTAATCTGCTCAACTATTCCATAAGTTCATGACAACGAAGAAAGTGTATTTAAATTGGCAAAGGAATACGTTATAGAAGTTAACATTCCACGGTATTATCAGGAGCATTATCGGAAAAATAGCGAGTGCAATAAAAAAACAGTGTGTAACTATTGTACTTGGGGACATGAATGAATGGCCCAAGACAGTAAAAAATATTACAAATTCATAACAAAATATACAAGTAGTTTTGAGTGTCCGTCACATAAATATTTATTAGATATATTAAGAACTAAAATAAAATATGTAAAACTTAATGGCTACAAAACTAGAGAGTAGAGAGGTCTAGATAGTCTAGAAGGCTTAGTAGAAGACATTCAATTTCCTCAGAAAAGTATATCTGGAAATACTCTAAAAACTAAACTAAAATAAACATTAAACAACAAATGGTTGTCATCATTAAATTATGGAATTAGCATAATGTGATTTCATTGTACCAAGTGAATTCAGCGCCTCTTTAGTCAAGAGAATTAATATAATATTCCAGGTTATAATATGCATTATAAAAAGGCTAACTTATAACGGTAAAAGGGATTTAAATGGACACATAGTTAAATACAAACGTTGTAAATATTTATAGACCTTAATTAGAATTATTTTTAAAGTACTTAATATAAGTTTTAGTATAACATTCGTGTACAGACGCCCCTCTACCAGCCTACCTACTTTTTGTAGATGATATTGATACCCATGTTGTAAACACAATAAAAAATCAAATAGGAAACTTTGCTAGTGATGTAAATTTTAATATTTGTGATGTAGACAAGATAAAAGAAAATGTCAGGCTGCAATACAGCCAATAAGCTTAAAGAAAAAGTTTAGATCAAACGTCTGAACGATTTTCTAAATATATAAAAAATATATATTTTCTCAAAAAATCTATTTGGGTTTGCAGCTGGGAGTAGTTTATGTGATGCTATGTTTGAATTAGTGGATGAAATAACTGCCAATCTTAATGTTGAGAGAAAAGTGTTGCTGTATTTCTTGATTTAGCAAAAGCATTTGACACAGATCCCGTGAAAAATTCCTTAGTATACTTCATGAGTATGGAGTTAGTGGCAGCGTGTTACTGGTTTTCAAATTGTACCTAACAGGGAGAAAACAAGTAGTCAAGATTAAAGTGTGACTCAATGGACATTAAGAGAGGTGTCCCACAACATACAGTCATTGAAACAATTTTGACATAAATGATACAACAATTTCATATGCAGATGACACTGTCCAAGGTTTTTCAATTGACACTTTCGAGAAGGTCAAGTTCAGTTAGGATTGGTTAAAGTTGAAAACTGGCTAGAATACCTCAAACTTACATTAAGTTTAAATAAAACTAATTACATTGCCTTTTCTGTTACATTCACATTGATAATTTTGAGGCTAACGCTAAAGAACTCTCTAACACAAAATATTTAGATATAGTATACGGTAAGCATTTAAAATGGGAAGCAAATGTGCTTAAACTAAAAAATATTATAGAAAAATTAATTTATAAATTGTTAACATGAAATGTTACTTGAGAACCTATTAATAATGGTGTATAAAACATTAGTAGAGCCATTGATTTGGTATGGTATATTTGCATGGAATGGTCTTTATAACTCTAGCTTTAAGGCAGCTAACTGTTGTACATAATTTCATGTTAAAAGTGATATACCAAAAGGAAAACGTTGCTCAACATTGTTTTTTATTGTACAATGAGAATATTTTAAATGTGAGATGCTTATATACTATTGCCACTTGTTCATTTGTTCATGATAAAACGAAATTTTATGATTTGTATAAATCATTAGCATGCAACGAAAAATGATAAAATAAGCTTCTAGGTCTTGTTTGATAGAAAAACTCAAAAAGTATTTTTGTAATACAGGGCAAGTAAAAATATACAGGGCCTACCAAAATATATTCATTTTTTTTTAAGTATGTAAACTTTAATTATTGTTAATATGCATTTAGAATCCATACCGATCGGGAGAGAGTCAAAAATAAACGTCAAAAATAAGTTGTCATCAAAAATGAATATCTCGCTGATCATCGTGCATTTTATGTTGAAAGTTTTCTTAAAAATGAATCTGTTCGTCGTACACAGTGACAAGTCCGCACCCTAAACTTTGTTACTATGAATTTTGAATCCATAGCAATCGGAAAAATGTCGAAAATAAACGTCAAAAAAATAAGTTGTTTCCAAGAATGAATAATGTGGCTGAACATCAGGCATTTTATGTTAAAAGTCTTCTTAAAAATCAATCTGTTCACCCGTACCCTACAACAATTTCGCACCCGTTTCAATTTAAATTCTCCTTGTCGGAATTCAATTTTAAAATGGGTCGCACATTTTAAAGGAACCGCATCAGCCCTAAAACGGGAATAGGTAGGCCAAAATCAGTTAAAACTATTCGAAACATCGAAAGTGTAGCATAGCGGTTTTGAGAGGTCCTAAGCGGTCTGCAAGAAGACATTCCTAAATTTTCCAAATTAGTGGTACCTCTCGATTTGGGGTTACAACCATACAAAATTCAAATTGTTCAGGAGCCGAAAGACATCGATTATATTCATGTCAGATGAAGCTCACTTCCATCTTTCTGGGTATGTTACAGTGGCCTTAGGTCATGTGACTTAACTTGCTGCGATTGCTGTGAAATATTGAGGAATTAACAGAAAATTTAAAATTGAAATACGAAATATTTCTCAAGAATTGTTGTACAATATAAGGCAAAACGTGGAGCCTAGAATACAAGAGTGTGCACAAAAGAAAGGTCGTCACCTCTTAAACAAAGTTTTTAAAAGTTATGGATATCATTTTTTCTTAAATTTGATACTTTTTCGATTGCTATGGATTCAGAAAATGCATAATAACAATTAAAGTTTATAGGCCTTTTATAAAAATTAATATATCTTGGTGCACCCTGTATATGTTTCCCTACACTGTATTAAAAAAAACTTTTAGTTTTGAGAGCTAGAAGTTTATTTTATCATTTTGCGATGAAAGTTATTAAACTTCCAAATGTGTCACTTCATTATGGTACACTCTTTATTATCAAAAGTTGCTTAATTAGGGCGTAACTGTTTGCCAATACACCTAAAACAAATAAAAAATATTTTCTTATAATATGCTTATATATATATATATATATATAAAATAAATAAATAAATGTTATTTCTTTATACTATTGGAAGTATACGACCGTTACCTCCAAACACATATATATATATATATATATATATATATATATATATATATATATATATATAGATACTAAAATCAATAAAAATGCGCTTCCACACACCTTTATCAAAAGTTCTAGGCCGCAAAAGATATATGCAAATAACAAAAATATATAATTTCTACAGGTGCAAAACGGCCTACAAAAAGAATTGCTTTTGATTATGTCACAGGGTACCCTCCTGCGATCATGATTTCTGGGCCTATACCTGCATACTTTGCCAAATTCCTATGAGTTTGCAGCCGGAAACCACCGCAGCCCCAATATGTGGTGCTAAGTGTTACACTTAGCATGTAGTACTGTTCCAGTATTATAGACGTTTCGATTTTGTCATATCGAGCAATCTGTTATTTCAGATCTCCCTGGTACAAGCCTGCCTGATAAATCATGATCGCAGGAGGGTACCCTGTGACATAATCGAAAGCAATTCTTCTTGTAGGCCGTTTTGCACCTGCAGAAATTATATATTTTTACTATTTACATATATATATATATATATATATATATATATATATATATATATATTTGCTGTGTATAGAAAATGTGTTATATTTATGTTATAATACATACCAAATATCAAATCCTCCTGTCCTACAGCTGTTCAAAAATTTAGACACCATTAATAAAAAGCATTGTATTTATCATAAGAACTTTGTTTATAAATATGAATTTTGTATTCATTCAAAATTCTGGAACAAATTGAAGTGAATTTAATTAAGTCGCCTAATCACTAGGAACTAAGTAGTTATACCACTCAGTAAAATAACTAATTTTCCTTTTCAGGTGGAAACATTTCAAAACAGGGATTCTAGCACATCTTTTGAAGTTTTGAACGTATTAAAGCAAAAAGATGTTCCTTCTTTTACATTGATAATGTAGGATATTTGTCTTATTTCCTTAATTAAATATTTTTAACCTATAAGGATTATCTACATCAAGTATTCAAATACAGACCTTATACTCTGAAAAATGTCAGAAACATAAAACGCAAAGAGGTTAAATAAATTCATTAGCCTAATGATGTGAATCCCAGCAAGAGGCCTCCCAAATATTCCACATAGATTTTATTCTTAGACTGTCAAAATCAGTAGAAAGTTCAAACTATACTAGAGCTTCACGCAATAAGAAGGCCCAATAAAATTTACAAGTCAACAGTAATTACCATGGAACGTCAATTATGTTAACGAAGTCTATAAAAGACTTAATATAGTATATTAATTTAGGAAATCATAGAAACCTTTAAAGATGTAATAAAACCAGTATATATTTTGCCCCAGTTTTTATAATTTCCCGGTTTCATTGCATTATTAGTAATATATGGTTCTTGCAATATCATGCTGTTCCTTCAGAGTAGAAAGACATATCATTTCATTTTTTGATACAGATTATAATTGATTAATTCTGTAAAATTTAAGTATGTAATAAGATGATAAATAATGTAGTTAGAGACCTTAATAATTTCTTGAATGTATCTAGAGTAAAGACATAGTCACAACGATGAATTCTAACTAGATTAAAAATGTTATCAACGCTTCAGAAATGCTTAAGTGTACCTAATAATGGAATTCCTTTGATTGTCGAATATAAATACCGGACTTATTAAGGTTAATACTCTTTACTCCTCTAAATGTTTCTTAATCAAACTTATTCGCACCTAAACGATTTGATTTCGTAGCTAGAACATGCCCTATCTTTTCTTCGAATCTTTGTGTGTGTCAGCCCTTGACTTTAGAGGCCTTCAATCGTATCTGATCTTGAAGACGCCCCTGTGAAGAAGTTTTATTAAATTTTGCCTCTAAGGGTTCTTGCTTTATATTCAGTTAATTTGTAAGGTATTTTTTAGAAAAGGGGGAAAGATACGTTGTTAGGTTATCATTTCAGCTTAATTTTTATAATTTAATTCTTGCAAAAACACGTCATTGAGAGAGTAAAGAAAAATTGGCAAAAAGTAAGTAGTAGGTACATCATGTTTTCTCATAAATATAGCGATACTTTTAAAATACAAAAGAAGCCTTTATTGTAATTATTTTTTAGGATGTATATCTAGATATTATAGATGGATTTTATATTTGATTGTTAGAATTAGGTAATGAAAGAGAGAGTAAATTCTTTAATATATAGAAAGGAAATCTTTAATAAATTATTTTATCATATTAACTTTCAGTAATTAGCCATTCCAGACGAACCTGAATCCACAACCGAACAAATATTTTATAATTTCTTTAAAGAACGCATCAGTATTTCTATAGTCTAAAGTCTATTGTTAACCAACCAAAAAACATGTGTTTGCGTCATAACTGAAAAACGAATGGTGCAAGAAAACAATAGACTACGGTAGTGGATTTTACTGAAAAAGTTCTATAAGAAGGCTTTCAACCTCTTTAAAACTTGAAGGACAACTAAAATACGAGAGTTGAACCAAACTGATATTTTTCAATTTTATCCTGTATCTCAGAACCCAAGAGGGCTATGAAAATTCTGTTAACGGCATGTTTAGTTTTACAAAAAAGTAGCATACTATGGCAAAAATTGCAACTCTCTAGATTTAAAAATAATCGAGATACCCCGCCGAAAATGGGATATCATAGACAGTACGGGCGCGACATACCATATATTTCGTAAAATCGAACGTTTCACAGTTAATTTAAAATAAGAAACGCCCGAGTCTCGTGTACCTACCTTGAAGGGGTGAAAATCCTGAAGACAATAAAATTAGTGTATACAATAATGCAATTTCTAATGGACTAAATGATTCAGTTCCCTTACAAGGTCAATTTATAGTTCAAATCTTGAGGATAATCTGCAATAGAAAAATGCTCAAAAAATGCAAGAAAAAAGAATACTTATGTACCTGCGTTAGCTAAGCAAAAAAAATCACTTTTAGGTGGTATGCCCGCCACTTGAAAATATTGAAATGGTGTCATACTTGATTTTTCAACTAAATGAACTTAACTACAATTACTTTTAATTTCAAACGAATATCTTATATCTGAATCATCTAGTTTTTTTAAGAAAAAAATGCTATTAACAATAATTAAACGCTATCTCATTCCGCATAAAGTTGGGCACACAAATCTGAGTCTATGAAAAGAATGTGAGTAACTATGGAAACGGTGCAATGATATCCATGGAAACGGCCTGCTTTTGACATACCTCCCCCTTTCGTCGATGTTTTAGATGTGTCAAATGACTTTCCTGGGGGACACCTGACATTACTGGAGTTTCATGTGATGTAAAACCCTTTGTTCGAACCAACTGTTTTCTTAACCAGGATATCATGTGGCCACCAACTTCCCATAGTTCTAGTTCCTTCAGAAGCGGACCATAGTCCACAGTGATTGTATTAATGCACAATACAAATTTTCACGCTCTCTATCAAAGGCTGTATTTAAAAAATATGTGGTATAATGGAAAATAGTGATTTTACGTACATACTTTTTACTGCGATAATTTATGTGATCCTTTCGCTAATTAATAAAGATATGGGGTGGTAAATTTTCATTTGTATTAATATCACTGGCACTTGAAAAAATCTACAAGGTGATCTTTTTTTTAGTGGTTACAATCCTGTTTACAAACTTTGTGACAATGTTGATTAAATATTAGTGAAGCCAAATTTTTCGTTCTATATAGAAGCATGTTTGCGTCTTGCACTTACTTTGGCAAAAGATCCATTCATCCATAGCAAAATTGGAGCGAAGAAAGCCTAATTTCTAGAATTTAAAATTTAATTATAAATGTAGGAATAAATTATGTAGCGGGTTTAGGGCAGAAATGAAAATCCCTTTACGGTAAGTTGTCCGTCCATACTCGTGTCATATTTATTTTTGAAATCTTGTGAAAATCATATCATCGTCTTTCTTAGGTTATATATGACTTAAGTGTAATGTGTGTTGACATAAATCCGTATTTTAAAATAGCCCAAAAGAAGACTGAATATATAGTCGAAACCTCGGCTATACAATCTATTGGACTTTTATAAAGAAAGTTAATATTTACGTATTTTCTTATAGATGTATAAGAAAATAAAATATAACAATACCTTGCAAAATTATAAAGAGTAAGAGACAAAAAGTTTCTAATTGCTGTCGCATAAGAAAGTCTTGAGCGGTAAGATGGTTCGTCACCCTAAAATTTTTTATTTATTTAAAATACTTTTTCCTTTATGCAGGGTGAAAGAGGGAGGTGAACCAGTCCATTTTATCTCAAGCGTTTCCTAAAAAATGGGGAAACACGTCAAATTTATTTTATCTCTTTGTAGGTAAATTTTTCTTCACTATAGAAGTTAGCGCTAGGGGTTTGAATTTGCCCTCGGAAATCGAAAACATGTTTTATTTCAAAACCCATTAGCGTTTATCTGTTTTAATAAAGAGTGAAACACGATTGTTTCCATTTCTATATAAAAACAGTTTTTTGGACTATACAGGCAGTTAGTTCTATACTGGTAGGCAATACCTGAGCCCCAGAGGAGATGCCACAGCATTCGCTAACCGGAGAGAACTTCAACGAGCAGAAGCTTGACGAAGCATCGAAGTGTCAGTTCATCATTGGCTTTATTAAAGCCCTAACTTTTTTTTGTTATGGCAAATAGAAACGTTTTGTCTTTTGATCTTTTTGCGGTAAAATGGATCGTAACCCTAAAAATAACATCACCCTGTAGATTGTTCCAAATATCAATGATACTGTGACGTTACAAAAGTAATATTGATTCGAATTTTTTGTTAATTACTTTTTTTTATATTTAAAGTTTAAAAACAATTTAAAAGTGTGTGACACTGTATTTTGATAAATAGGAGCATCTGGACTCTTTATATAAACCTTTATTCTTAGAATTAGAGAAAGAATCACATCCTGAATGACCTGCATGCAGTGAAAGTTGTCATCTCGCCAAGAAAGAATTTTTTTTCAACACGAAACACGAGACAACACGATAGAGTGCTCTTCTTTCGGCAAGAATTTCTCGATTCTCTAGACCTCTCGAGCATTAAAAATAAGTTATTTTTATTTTTTAACGCTATTGAAAGTTTAGTACTTCCAAAAATGAAAAAAAAATTAGAAGACATTTTTTGCTAAATCTTTATTGACGTCTAAATTAATGGACTCTGTAAAATATCACAGGGTTTTCAATATCTAATATGTTTTTAGGCATTCGTACGGCTTCTAACATATTTGTCGTTAACTTCATCCATTTCTGGGTTTAATCGCATAAAATCATAAATATTTTCCATTGGCACTAGATACTTTTTAAACCTAGCGCCTCGGAGAGAGTACAAACATATATGCTCTGATCGCCACGTCAGAATCCAGTAAGTTGTTTATAAATACGACCATAGCAACCATGCGTCATTCTTCAATTTTTAAATATTTCAAAATGTTCTTAAAAGCTTGGGGCATGAGAGGTCATAACGCTTGAAATCTCAAGCATTTAAGAAACTATTAAAATGTTTAAAGGTTCTGTGTTTATGTAAGTTTATTGATTTTTTAATTTTCAATTCAATAGTTTATAAATAAAAGTTTTTTTTTAGTATTTTTTTATATTTATTTGATTTTAAACTTTTTAACAATTTTTTTTTTCGTACCCAATATAACACATTTACGAATGGACACCATAATATTGCATTGTCATCCGGTTTATATATGTATACTAAATCTCAATCAATTCTGATAACGAGGACTGTTTTTTACGTTTATTTTATTTTGTAGTTTTTAGCATTTTTTACGCACCCTGTATAAGACATTGACGATTGTACACTATACAGGGTGTCCCAGAATAGGTGGGCAATCTATAAATAGAACAAATAAAAATAATGTTAAGTTTGTCATATAAAATTTTCTTTTAAACTGCTCACCAACTGAGATATTCGTTCTTAAAATAGGAATCTGGGAAACAAGCATTTCCAAATAATTTTGGTATCGGTATTGGTAAACTTCATAATATATGGGTGATTGATGTAAAGCTTACGTTACTTAGGAAAATGTTAAGAGTCAAAGGTAGCGGAACGGGAGGCCGAGAAGGAACTACTTTTAAATTTCTTTACCACACAATTTTTATCTGCGTAAAGATATTTCATTAAAAACATTTTTTTGTCCAGGACAATCTAACATTATTTTTGCTTGTTCCATTTATGTCTCAGAGATTGCTCACCTATTCTGGGACATCCTGTATATTGTATTGTCGTCGGGATTATGTATGTATATAAAATCTCAATCAATTCCGAAAATTGATTTGCAATAACTCATGTGCCTAATATAGCATTTGATTTAATCTTTCATACAATAGCTTTCAAACAAACAGTAATGAAAATAGCAAAAATTCTTGGTATTAATTGTTAGAAGATATGATTTAAAAAAATGCACATAGTTTAATATGCAAAGGTTAAGGTTATCATGATACACTTTGTCTGTAACCAGAATTTAGTAAACAAAAATGTTTTCAGTTTAGTTCCTATTCAAAACCAGATCAGTAAGAAAATTTGAAAATTATAAAGTTTTGAAGTTTTGGACAAAAAAATAAGGAAAGAAAATACAGGTACTGCTGTCATCATTCTAAAATAGTCAAAATTCATGTAATAATTTGAAAACTGAAATATCAAAGGAAGGGGAAAAGCGTAAACGATGTACCAAATACTCCACAACGTTGGGAATTTGTTATTAAGAACATTGAAATTTGAGAAAAGATGGCATTTCCGAAATTTAAATATAAAAAATTTAAACCTAAAATGACCAAAGTTTTAAAAATGTATTGTAAATCTCATTATGTAGATTTGTGTTTTGGTTTATAGTGCTTAGTCTGTACAGATTTCAAATTTTTTATAGATTGATTATGGTGGTTACAACTCAATAGTGTATTAAATGTCATTGCTGAATATAACAATTCTAAGGGTAAAAAGGTTCTATAAATTTATCCTTAAGAGTGTTTCAACCCGGGAACCATATTTTACATGTACCAGTGAATACCTAAACTAACACATTTGAGAAATATTTTCGAATTGACTGTTGGATTATTTTTCGGAGAAATAGCAGCATTTTCGTGCAAGCGAACCATCAGTCGCAAAATACGTCACTGTCTCGTGCAACGGTCTTTTTGGGGGCTGATGAATATTTGATGTTTTTTTGAGTAGGTAATTTCAACGGTCGAGTTGCATTATATTAAATTTGCAACGTTCCTTTTTGCGGAGTTTCGGGCTCTTTTGATATTCGCCCGTGGCTCTCAACTCTTTATGGGATTAAGATGGGCGCAGAGGTCACCTAAAGTTAAAAACCTATTTGAGGCAGTGGTGTTGCAGTAAATAAAACGTTTGATGCTTTAAGAAGAGAAGTGTCGAAATACCTCTGAAGCTCTATAATAATAGTGAAAATAATTGCACAAAGTGTTGATAGAGGCAATAGCAGCAATTCTTATATATAAAAATTATTATAAATTGTATTTTCCATCTATCATGAAGTTGTAATTAAATCAGGGTCAGACTGGATAATGTGGCAACGCAACAATTTTCGTCGAGCCAAAAGCTTGTTGTTGCCAATAGATTTTTTACACAAACTTTTATATTATTTTTGAAATACGACAAGCTTGAAAATATTTTCAGAATAAAATCCTAAAATGTATGAGAAAATTACTTACATAAAATTGTAAACATGCTATCTTGTTTTCTTCATTTTAGTCAGCTAGCAAGTATATCAATCACATTCAGTTTTAAGCAGTCAGAAATTTTGTTTTTCATCTTAATAATTAGATGGCCGAGCATGTAATAGGTTAGACATTTAAGGTGGTGAACTATCTATGGCTTGTTCGATCTTGCTTGGCGCTTTGTTTAGTTTAATTTTAGAGGGAAAATTCACATCTTGCGCCATCCCACTCACGCTGGTTAGAGGCTGGATGAGGTCGAATATCTCGTAGGATCGATAATGGTAGTTAGTGCAGGTATATACTTGTTAGTCGGTAGGTCACTTGTTAAAGATCAAAAGCTCTTGTTAAAGATCAAGTCAGTTAAATATCGAAAGTTTCCCATAACCCGAGAGATGACAGGGTGAGTGGTTCGGAGCCCATGTTAAGCTGTAGATTCCGTCCAGTTGAGCCTCTTTCCTTCTTTTTGAATATATCCTTTTATTAGATTTAGTAAAGTGTGACCCAATTTAGTTCCGCACATAGTTATTTAATAACACATAGAGATATACTGTCTTTACAAATATTTTTTTCCTACCAATATTTTACCATTTTCTACCTATGCCACACTTGATTTTTGAATATAATTTAAAATAAATTCAATAAGGAGTTTTTCACACTGATTTTCATTGGACCGATATTTTGTTCCGACATAATGAATTCTTACCAAAATTTTACCAACGTGTCCCAATATCATATCTAATTTTTGTGCAAAAATTGAAGTCAGTTGAACAGTTTTTTTACTTTTATTTTTTAAACAATTTATGTGCCAGCCATTTTATTCTACCATCTTGAATTCGTACAAAATATAAAATCGAATTGAGAAAACATGTTTTCGGAGCATCTAGGGACCCTGAGTATCTGAAAAAATCTGAGAGGGTGATTTTTGCACGACTAAAATACTTCTGTTTCACGAGGGAAGTAAAAATTAATATTGATTTGTTGTGTCTTCCTCTTACATCTAGTCTTATACAGGGTTTTCTTTAATGTGGTTTGCAGAAGTTCAGTCGTTAGCATATTGTTTTTTTTCTCGAATATAAGGAATCATTTTCTTAAATCGATTTTTTAGGCACACACCAATCTTGATGAAACTTGGCAAGTTTGTTTTTAGTAGTAATTTTCAAAGGACTGCCTCATCCCTTTATAATATAAAAAAATAAAATAGTAAATTTGACGTATTTCGCGGTTTTTCGAAATATTGTGTTAATTTTTTTTTTAATAAATAGTCAAAAATCAAGCATCAACGCCAATAATTTCTACAATTTTTCTATATCAAAACATTTACCCCAACCATTTTTCTTTTCAACTTTACTAATACCGGTTTGAGCTTTGATTTTTTTACGATTCTTTAAACCGCTTAAAAATATCGAAGATCGAGATGACACCCAAAATCTAGTCCCGACGAGACATTGACCTAGACTATTTTGGTGTGAATTTGAAATGAAACGGTTTGAGAGTGCTCAAGTTATGGTGTCCGCAAATTTTATGTAGCCACACATATCCGTACAGAAAACATATTTTGTTTTGTTTTCTTCTAAAAATATGTTTTTCTCTTCTGTGAACTCCAAAAGGTCGAAAAAACGAAACTTATGTTTTTCGAAAAGTTTTATGATTACAATACTGCCCCTGTATAACTGATTATCGGTAGCAACGGTATAACCCATATGGTATATTAAAAATAGAATATATAGGCAGTTACACGAAGAAGTAAAAATCACTGTAAAAAGTTACTTTTGTACAAAAATCAAGTGTGACATAGAAATTAACTGGTAAGATATTGATATGAATCCAATAGAGCCAACAAGATGACGGCCTGATAAAATGTTTAAAGAATCAGTTTTAAAGAATTATTTATTTAATTGACTTTTAATTTTGAATGAAAATCAAAAAATGTGATAGAGTGGTAAATTTTTGATTATAACATCGAATGTGCACTGACACAAACAGATTTTGTGCAGTAATTGTGTTTTTTTTGGATTCATCGTGTACGGTACGTACTTCTCAAGGTTAGAAAATCGTAAGCTACTTTAGTACTAATAGTTGCATGACAACCAAAGTTATTCTATACTGTGTTTATGAAAATGCTGATTCGTTATTGTTAGGAATTGTATACGTCAAGATAATGGCGTCCTTGTTGCGGGTAATATCGATCAGCATGCAGGCCTCATTGCTTTTTATTCTTTGCAGATGTCCCACAAGAAGTATTTTCGTAAAACAAATCGCCCTGCGTGATTAGAGGAAGACATGAAGCGGGCTGTGAGAGTGGTTGAACAGCAGACAGACTCCATTAGAAAGGCAAAAAAAATGAATGGAGTACCATAAATTACGATGTGCAAAAGATTAAATGCAAATATTCTAATAAGAAATTAAAATTAGGAAGGAAGCCGTGTTAAATGAAGACCAGGAAACAGAATTGGCCAATCACATTTTAAAATTAACAAATAAAAAAAAATAACTTGCTTTTGAACATGCCGTTGCAAATCATTTACTGTTGAGAAGAAAACCTGCGGTAAAGATTGGTTGCCTGGATTTTTAGCAGTACATTTTTTTAAGGTGTCCTGAAGCTACGAATCTTAATGGGGTTATTGCAAGTAATCGAAAAATTGAACTTTTACGACAATTCACAACTGGTCTTTGAAAAATATAAATTTCCTGTAAGACGCGTTTATAACGTGGTTGAGACTGGATGCAGTGGAGTACATAAGCCTCATCGAATTTTAATAGAAAAAGGCCCAATACAGGTGGATACTGGTGCTCAAAATCGCGATTTATAAATGAAGACTTATTCCTGAAATTGTTAAAACATTTCGCTCAATGTGTAAATGCTTCTACGGAAGATCCTGCGTTAGTTGTTCTAGACAACCACGCCACACACTTCTCCTTAAAATTCCATGAGTTCAGTCGTGAAGATGGATCGTTATTGTTTCGCTACCCCCACACCACCTCTCACCAGCTCCAGCCTCTGGACGTCAAGTTTATCAGTTCACTGAAACCAGCATATAGCAAAAAATGCGATCTTCATATGAAGTCCCATCATTATAACAAATTTGAAGGGGCTGACATAGCAGAGTTCTTTGCTAAAGCGTACAAAAATCAAGTGTGACATAAAAAAGATGGCGTCCTGATAGAATGTTTAAAGAAGCAGTATTAAAGAACTGCTTATTCAATTGACTTTAAATTTTGAACAAAAATGAAAAAATATGATACAAGGGCAAATTTTTTATATGTATTCAATATGTAAAACAAAATGGCAACTTAATAAAATGTTAAAGAAAATAGTATCAGCCTTTATGCGCACTCATAGTTTTCTTTTATTAAACAAATTAAAAAAAAGACGTTTTTTTTTATTTTAAATTAAAATAAAATTAAGGTTTAATCACTAAGTTGACTTCACTCTACTTTACATAAAATTAACCATTCCCGTCGTTTACAAGCTGTTATTTTTAATCAAAAATATTTAGAATAGAATAATTGTTATTTTTTTGTCATGGAAAAATGTTTGACATTTAACCCCTGTTGACAAGTAACAAAATATCACTTTTTATGAAATTACTTTTTTCCCGGGAAAAAAATGAGAACTTTTTTCCTGGATATATATATATATATATATATATATATATATATATATATATATACATATATATATAAAAACATAAGTAAAGGTAGATATTTAATTTTAAATATTTTATTATATAAAAGTTACATTTCTTTTATATCAAAAGTACAATTATTATTTTGTTGAAATTAAATTTTTTTCTGTTATGCACACAACTGCCGTTGATGTACCTGGTCGCAAATCGGGTGTTATTTCAGTACTGCCACACGTTCTAAACATTTTATCAGCTATTTCTGTCCTGTGTACTACCGATTCATCAACATACCCCTCAGCGACCGTTGATGACTTCCAACCGCCATGTTTCTTTAGTGTCATCAAATCTCCCCCAGATTCAACTAAAAGTGTAGCAGCCGATCTGCGAAATGAATGACCTGTATATGATTTAGCATTTTCAAGTTGAAGAAGATTAGCTACTGTTTGTTTCAGGTACCTTATAAAACTGATTTTTACGCACACCCTGGTTGATACATTTTCCATTGTCATATGCATCCTTTGCTGCTGCTGGACAAAGGACTATGTATTCTATTGCGTTAAACTGGCAATGGTACGGCGGCAGTCGTAAAACCTCATGTCCATTTTCCCGTAATATAACATATAATAATAACATAATGCCACTTTTCTAAATTTTGAATTAACATTTTCCGTGTATTTCTTTAAAAACTGGATAAAAATCTTCGATTACAGTTCTTTTTATATCGAAAACTCAACATTTCTATTAATTTTGACAACGATTTTAGTCCAATTTCCAATATGCCTCGATTTTTTAAAGCTTGTTTTAAAACTTGAAGGGTTATATTAGTTTTGGATGTGTATAAGTCGTAAATTGCATTACGAACATCCATTTTTACATTGTCACTTAAGTCTTCTGTTTATGGCTTTTTTCGTGTACATTTCTTAATCTTCTTCGGTAGTAAATTACGTACGTAATTAATTTTTTTCATGCACAATTTTCTGCACAGTCCTTATACCGATTCCCAGAGCTTTTGCTACTGTCTCGTGGATATTGGCCGGTGAATTTTCATTTTCGTAATATTTTATTAGATTTAATACCAATTTTTTCGCTTGTGGATGCAAAAACCCGAAAATTGTTTTCTGTCTGACTTTGAACTGACATCGCTCAAAGATTTTTGCAACTGCTGGTATTTATATGTTTATCCTCTTTTTTTATATGAAAATATCATGGGTCTATCTAATTCATCTTCCGGATTTTATGCGGAGGATATGATTACACGTAATAAAGTAAAAACAAACTTAAAAAGTTTGTCGTTGATAAATCGTATGACCCGCACGATAACACTGCTTTTGACTATACTAAACCACCAATAAGTTAAATCAAATCACATAAATAAATTGACAAATATTTGATTACTTTTAAGGTTTCCTTAAGGCCGTTTTACGTGCTGCAATTCTCCTTTGCAATATGCAATAGTCTTGAACAAAGGCATGCGCAGTTTGACAAAAGGTACAAATGTCTTGCCACTGCGCATGCTTTTGTTCAAGACTATTGCATCTTGCAAGAAAGAATTGCAGCATGTAAAACGGCCTTTAGCCAGGCAGGTCTAATTGTTGTACAAGAGCCTGACAGTTTAAAACTTCAAGTTTCACATCGATAATATTCTGACTTTATTTAACTATTTTCAATATTAAATTGTGGTTTTTCCTGTCACAGAAAAAAATAGTGTATTATACACGGGAAGAATATTAGATTTTAGCACTCGGTTTTTTGCCTCAACACAACCTCGAGATAAAATCTAATACTTTTTTCCCTTGTATAATAAGTAACTATTTTTGACCAACTATAATTTTAAATTGTTACCGTTAACAACCGGTCGTGGGTCTCTCTTTTTACTTCCCTCGTAAGTATTTTGACTAATTAGTCTTTTTTCGTTTAACACAAAACTCTCTTGATTTTACTTTTCCCCATAAATTTTCCAATTTTCCACTTGGCAACGTCCGTTTGCGTGTTTCGACTTCCATTAAACTCTCATAAAACTTAATTTTGAAATGTGTTATTATTATTTGCATTGTATACTTAGCAAATTATACGGTCCTAGCTGGTCGTTCGCAACACTTTCATTACGGTTTACATAATGGTTTATAAGTATTTTTATCAGCCACGTTTTTCTCTACCAACTACTACTTTAAAGTTTGGGCATTTTTAAGATTTGAAAACAAATTAGCAGGTAACACGAATAGTGGCCCAACGGGACAACCATATTTAGTACTTCCTTATTATAAATGGTTAAATAAAATTACCTTTAACGAATTTCTAATGTCTAATAAATTGGAAAACAGAGATAGTTTTAAAAAGGCTTCCTAGATTAAAATTTCAGATTGAAGTCTTGGCAGTTTTAATGTCCATAGTTTAAAAAACAATCTTTTAAAACGTTATTTTAAGACACAAAAATATATTTTGCAATGTGTAAAATTTGTATACTTGATAATTGCGATAATCTTTTTCTAATTGTTATGGCTTATGTAAAAAAAAAGTACTTCTTTCAATATTTACGGTTAATTGAAACTCTTTTTACTTTGAACCTGTGCCTAAACTTCGTGATGCTAACATTAAAACTGAAAATTAAATTAAACTAAAATAATTTAAATTTAAAAACGATTATTTACCATAGCTGTTGTGCATCTTAATTATCCAGATAAAGAAAGGCTCATTATCCGTAGAAAGTATGAACTAATATTTAATATATGTGTTTTTAAACAATTGTTATTTAAAAGAGCTATACCTAGTTATATCAAGATGTATAGTGAATTCATGTTATTTTGCAACAATTTTAAACTGCCATAAGTTCTTTGTTTTTGGAGATACGAATATGATTCAAAAATCTTTTTTTTTATTTCCTGAAACTTTTTTGTGGATTAGTGGATAATGGCTCATTTTTCCTGATTACAACAACGTAACACAAATAAACCTTTGGTTAAGTTTTTTTGTTTATTAACGAAAAAAGATCATATTATCTTGAAAAGAGCCCTACGTGGACTTCGTTAAATATAGTAGGCTATGCATTATTAAAGGGGCATTATTTCAATGGCAATAGTGTAACAATTATATGTCAAAATTATAATTATTTGTGAAGATTTTTAAACATGCTTACTAACTATGAAAGGCGTTATATGTTGATGATCATCCTTCACAGATGCAAAAATACGATGTGTTTTCGTTCAGTGTGTACATCCTTTCACTACTGCCGTTCCGAAAAAAACAGTTTTGCCGACGTTTCGCCAAAATCATATTTGGCATTTTCGAAGCTTTCTTTCTCACGTCCGAATAGAGACTCTATATATATACATATATATATATATATATATATATATATATATATATATATATATATATAAACAAATGGCTTTTCAGAACTAAACTCAAAAATAACAACAAAAATTGGCAACACTTACATGAACATTTAAACTGACATAAAAAATAAAACACCAATTATATAGTTAATCAATTTAAAACAAATAAAGAGCACACCAAAACTAACACATTTTAAAATAGCTATTTCAAGACCCATAACGTTCGGTTGATAATTTTACTACTGGGCTCGATGGAATTCGTCTCTGAAAGTGGAACATATTTTGTGTTTTCTGGTATTTTTTCCCTATTTTTTTTCCTTGGTGATATATTAGGTTCAGACTTTGCGAGATGGATTGTTGGATTACACTAGATTTATATAAATGTTTTTTTACTACTAGAAAATTTTAAGGTTGAATTAAATTAAGATACAGCAGGCTTAACTTTTGTGCAAATATGACACGGTATTTCTTATATTACATGGGTTTTTTATGTTTCTGAATGGTTGCCTTGAGATTACTAAAGTTTCTATTAAGTAAATTATGTGTTTTATGACATACATATTTATATTATGATATCTAAACACATTTTGTAGTCTTTCTGATATCCCCCGGAATATAAGGCAATGATAAAAACTTTAAATTTTGTATTTGGGGATTGAGAGAACTGTTAGGTATGTTTTTTTGAAAATAAATTTGACTAATTTGTCCGGGTAGTTATTGAATCTTAACTTGACAAAACTCATAGCTCTATCAGCTAGACCAATTACTACGATTTTTTTTCTCAGAAAAAGGGTATTGGAAGTGAAAATTTAAGTATCCACCTGACCAGGTTTCTTTTTTATACCACATTGTTGACATTTTGTTTTTTTTTTTATTAAGAATAGCTGGTTGTTGATTTTTTTGTACTTTTTCAAGTTCAATAGAAAATTGTATTTTTTCGTGATAACTATTAAATGCTTGCAATATATAGTTACATTTCTCTTTTGGTGCACAAATGAGGAGATCGAGGAAAACGACTGAGCTACAGGTATATGTATGTTATGTTGTTTTAATAAAAAAAATAAGCTCTAAATAAATATGGCTTTTCATTTAAAAAACTTCAGGGTGATAACATCGCAGTTTTTTTCTATTAATCCACACAAAAAAACTTCAAGAAATAAAAAAAATATCTTTAAAAAGAAGTTTATTAACTCTGTATTATTTATCACATCACAACATTTTTACTTTAACTAAAATAAGTGTTTTTGGTACCCTAATTGAATTTTACAAAATTGGGTATTTTTATTCCTGTGCATGCGAAAAGGGGTACGTACCCTAAAAAGTGATACGTCTGACAAGCAAGAGTACCATGTATTCGAATTTTACCAAATTGTGGCTATATATAACATGTCAATAGTGTTATGGGAATACGGCTTTGACATCTAGCAACTATGATCCTTCATTTGAGAATGCTATAAATCTCGATTACTTAATTTGCATGCTGGTTTTACAAAATTCATAAGATTGTCTAAAATACCTATCATTAAGAAGTGAAGATTAAAATAGATATCAAATGGTATCATTTATTTCCAGACAATCGGTCTTAAAACTGCTTCATTAAGGACCTCTATTCTAGGTCCGGAATGAAGGTACCCGAGGAACGAAACTGCAACAATTAGAAAAATGTAATAAACGAAAACCAGCAATTAATTTTTAAAATCAGAAATTTACTCGAAAACTGCAAAAGTTCTGACAGAGTATCGATTTCAATATCAATTAAAACATGTTATTTTTATTATTTAAGGTTAAAAATGATGTGTTTGTTTTGATATATCCTTTTTCTACTTCAATATTTAGCAAATTCAACCATGTGGTATTAAAATTAACTTAACAAAACGCTGCATATTTTTTTTAACAATATTAACTCCAACACTTTCTTTAATTTTGCGTTTTTTTTTTTGGAATATTTAATATAATATAATATTTGCTAAAATATTAGAAATAATCCAATTAATTTGGTGATTTTTTATCGAGTGCATGTTGAATTATGAAATTCAGTATTTTTTGTGTAAGTTTGGTGTTTTTGATTTTGATTTGATTGGTTAATGGCTAGAGGTTTCCTCTGTGTGAAATTTAATAGGTTGACATATAGTTTTATAAATAAGATTGTTTTTTTAAAGATTTTTGATATGTATAGTATAATGAGGTTTGGTATTGATCTATTTGATTTGGGATTTTCAAATTCCTAAAAATCATTAGGATAATTATTCTGATGTAAAAATGTTTTTCATCTACAAAGTTTTGATCTTTACAAGTTATCTTTACTCTATCACCTACTTATCTTTTTCAGTGATTGTATAATATGAGTTAAAACTTAAGTTCTATTTTTCTTTAGTTTTTTTGTTTTCTTTTGTTTCAGAATTGTGTATGTCTTTCTTAATAAGTATGTCTAAAAATTGAAGATGGTATTTCATTTGTCAATAATGAATTTATTGTGGACTCTTTGGTTTTAATATAATGTTAAAAATCGTTTAATGTTGATTATCGTGTTGGTAGGCACAAAAAATGCCACGAGTATATCTCCACTAAATAAATAGTTTATGAATATAATTTTGGACATAGGTAATTGAATAATAACAGAAGATGATATTTATTTGAAATTTTAATTTTTCGTTTTATATATCCGAGTTCAAAAATGACGAGATATCCCAAAAAGATTTTATTTTTAGAATTTAGAATTTTAGAGTTGTATAGTTTTTACTGCTGAGAGATTTATTTATCGAGAGTTGTCTGATTTAAAAAAAATCATTATGCTAAACATTAGTATGCAAATAATGTATACTGGAGCAGGATGGCTCACGAGCTACCGCATCTAAAGACCCCGTCGAATCCTTTATGAATCCTACCGGGGAACGTAGTCCATCCTAGGCCATCAAAATTATGTTGTCTCGTCAGGGATTTCCCTTAAGCTGGCGATAATTGATGCGAGAACAGGATTATCCAAGAAGGACCTCTCACACTTCTTACGGCTTTCGGTGAATTTTTGTTTCCGTCCTAAGAGGGAAGTATTGAAATCGTAAAAGAATAACCCTCAAAATTTTTTTCAGATCTTCACGCTTCGGAGTGTCTAGATGCCAAAAAAAACTGTTTTCTCAATTCCGGCGGTCTGTCTGTCGATCTATCTGTCTGTCCGTAGCATTGCTAAAAAACTACTTCTCCGATTGACTTTAAATTTTGGTCAAAAGTTAGGGATGAGGATGAAATGGTAACATTTTGATAAGAATTCAATAACAATTTTATAATCGTGAAAACTCATCCTTCCAGGATTTCATAGATCTTCACGTTTTAGGGTCCCTAAATGACAAAAATCATTTTTTCTCAATTCCCTCGGTATGCATATCTATCTGTCTGTTCGCAGCATAACTAAGAAACTACTTATGCGATTAACTTTAAAAAACATTCAATGTGGTGGATCAAAACAGCGGCTTAGTTAAATGTTAAAAAAAATATTACTGGAAATCTCATAATCCAATTTACCTCAAATTTTGCAAAAATATGGAATATAATAGAGGAATAACTGACAGTATTTTGGTGCGAATCCAAAATATCAAAACAAAATGGCGGCAAAATAAAATATTTTAAAAACGACCTGAAAAAAACTTCATATTATATTTATTTCAATTTTTGTGCAACAATTAAGTGTGATATAGAGATAAAGTGATAAAAATTGTGGTACGAATTCAAAATGGCGCTTAACTAAATTTTTTAAAAAATCAACGTATAAAACCTTGTTTTTCAATTGATTTTAAATTTTGCATAATGTGATATGAATTAAAAATTTAAATTTTAGTACGAATTTAATATAACGAAACAAGATAGCTATTATTTTCTTCGATTATTGCCAAACATCAGCTGTGGCATAGGTAAAACTGATAAAACATCGAATCCAAAATAGTGGAACAAAATGGTGTCCAATAAATATGCTTGAAGAAAAGACGTATCTGTTACTAAATATCTATGTGCGTAATTACATTAGGTCACACGTCGGTATTCCTTCATAGAAAAAAAAACTTCAAAAACTAGATTAAACTACACAATGTTCTTTAAAAATGTGTTTTCCTAAAACGTAAATAAGAAACCTAATGGGGATAAAACTTTATACGAAATCAGTCAATACCTCCCCAATATATACTACAATTACATAGTTTTGGGGTATGCTTACAGGAGGAGGCTCGTCAACTCTCCCCTCCATACCAAGGAATGGGCAAAGTCAGGTAGTTACAAGAAAAATGAGTTTTTTTGCCATGAAGTTGGTTTGCTGGGAATTTTCTGTTCAAAACTAGAATTTTCTTACTGGTTCTCCTTTTTTGTTATCGGCTCTGTTAACTAATATTTATTATTTTAGCCCTTTCATTTCCTTACATAATTAGTTCATATTAAAATATCTCGGTTTCGCATTTCATGGCAAATCGCATAAACAGCGTAAACAAGAAAACAGAATGTGATTAGTTTAACCCTTTATTTATGATATTAATAATATTATAGATAAAAAAAAATCTGAGCGCAAGCAGCAAGGTTCAATTTACATTTTAAAATTAAAGACAGTCTAAAAGTCGTGACCCTTTGAAATGCAACGGATAGCGAAATTGAAGTATAAACTGTTTTCATTTACCTTTTCAGTGGCGTAGATTATGTTACTTTAATCTAGAAACATCAACGAAAGATATTTTTGCAGAGATATTATATATTATTATTTTATATTACCTTTCTTTAAGCTATAAATCGTGATATTTAAAAAAGGTATCTATTTCAGGAGAAAATACTATGTGCTGAATGACTTTAGCAAATATCTGTTTTGTGATTGTTTTGAGATATTTGTTATATGATTCAAATAAACTTTTCGGACTTTTGTTTAGACGTTTTTCAGTAGGCTAGTACATCCAACCGTTACCAACTAAACACGAAATTAAATTTCCTATGCGATCTTATATATCACTCATATACAGCCAGACATATTTGCACTGGAGTGTGAATCTAAGCTAGTGTTTTGCACAAGAAATGACTTGGTAGGCGAAAAAAACCTCGGATGTTTCCCTTAAATGCCACTTCAATCAAATTTTTTTGTTTCCAGTGTTGCTCTCTGCGCAAGATTTTACCCTCGAACCACTAAATGCGGTGCTGGTTGAGGTCAAAGATTCTCGATGCGAGAGTATGGGATTGACTGTGAATTGGTATACGCATTCTTTGGTGCCTTTATGTCCTTTAGATCTTGTTTCATGAGAAAATTGCTTAAGTTCCGCATGACGGTTCTGACGTTAATGTCCTTACCTATTCTTTTCATTTTTTCGAATACTAGGAAACAGAAGAAGAACGCTCAAACTTTTACCAGTTGGGGGATTCTAAAATTTCTAAATGGTGCTGTAAATAAAGGTTTCAGAAATAGCCATTTTTGATGTTTATTATTTCATTGATGAGTTCTTCTAGATTGCTATTAAAATCTTAATATTATTTTTTATGTTGCCCCAGAATGGTTTCATCTTTAGTTGAGGTATTGTTCAGTGTAAGCGGGCTGATGTCCTGATAATACTCGCTCCCAAGCACGTAACCAAAATATCAAGAAAGAGTAAAGGTCAAAGCACACTGCGGGGAAGCGAAGTGCATCGAATTTTAATGCGTTGAAGCACACTTGAACGAAGAGAAGAGAATCGCCGCGAAATTTGTGTTTCGCAAGCATTTTTGCAGAGTAGTAGCATTTAAATTATTGTGAAGATGAGTTCCTCCTTGTCCTCCGATTCAGTCGTAATCATAGGCGCCATATATGCGAAGAAGAAGAGATCAGGAAGCGAAAGCACTGGGTACACCCCATATGTAAAAAACGAGGAACAGAAGGAGAATTTGGTACTCTTACACTGATTTATTTGATGATCCTACAAAGCTTCATCAGTACTTTCGTATGTCTCATGCACAATTTAATATTCTTTTGACTTAATACAGGATATTGAAAAACAAAATACTACATTTCGTCGTGCTGTAAATGCAGAAGAACGATTAGCCGTATAAACATTTCACATCAAAAAATACTCAACTAAAAATACTAATCAAAGTGTCAGGGCATTTTTCCAAAAAAAAAACAATTTATTCCATGTTAGAGACTCGCATTGTATAAAATAAATATAGGAACTAAACATAAAAAATAAATATTTAAGAAATCCTTGTTAAGTGAACTAGTGAGCAAAGATGATCTTTATGGTAAGTTAACAACAAAAATAAAGTTCTTCCTAAATAAAGTAAAATAAACTTGAACTTTAAAGTTAAAGTAAAATAAAAAATAAATGTTTGGTCTTCTGCACTCATTTTTGCTCGCAGTCAGCAAAACCACATTAAAACTAAACTAAGTTCGTTTCGTCTGCTGCACGTGGTTTTCATCGGGCATTTTGGAAGTCGCGAAAGTCGCAAGTGGTCGTAAAGTATCGCGAGCAGAATATATTCCCTGCTAGACATTTCTGTTCGGTCGCGGCGCTTCTCTTCGCTTCGCTTCGTACAAGTATGCGTTTCCTCGTAAGAAACAACGAAATATAAAATAGTCGTCTACCTTCGCTTCGCTTCCGGTCGTACAAGTGTGCTTTGACCTTAAGGAATTATTTGTTTTGTTCCCGTCGTAAATGTAATAGTAGACGTAATATTATCAAAAAGTATTCGAAGTCTATTACCGTCCAAATTATGGCTGGAATATGTGAATGACATAGAACGGAAGCTTTCACGGCTTTGGTCTATTAAGAAATCATGGTTCTTGGGATTAGACCGTGTCAAATTGGAATTACTATCCGACGTTTCGCCTTCGATTGCATGAGGCATCTTCAGGGATCTTTAATCCACGATATCTGAACACTGAATGAGCTCGAAGAGATTCAGGCGGGTTTTTATACCCGACTTGTGCTCGCCGAACCGTGACCCTGTGTTAAGATCGATTTCCACGTGTGATATAGACCGTAACCCGTATCTCTATTAAATTTTTTTTTATTGAAATTTTTTGTATGTTTTAATATGAAGCCTTTGAGGATATTGCTCTAATATCTGCTCCACTAAAACCGAAGCACTGGTTTAGATATGTAGATGATACTTTTGTTGTTTGGTCTCATGGACCTTAATCAGCAACATCATAATATCAAATTCACGATGGAAATTGAATCTAATGGAACAATTCCATTTCTAGATGTATGTGTTCAAAGAAAGGAAAATGGTACATTAGGACATTCTGTGTATAGAAAACCGACGCATACAAATAGATACTTAAACGCAAATTGTCATCACCATCCAGCACAAAAGAAATCGGTTATTAACTCACTAGTATTCAGAGCTATTTCGATTTCTGATCACGATTCTTTAACATCGGAAACATCGCAACTGACCGAAGCTCTCAGAGGGAATGGCTATTGCACTGAAGATATTACGCGTTCAATTAAAAGACACAGTAAACCAACTCGGCCAAAGGAGAATGATAAAGAGCCACCATTAGATAGTGTTGTTCTTCCCTACATACATGGCACTACAGACAAAAATGGGACGATTACTTCGGCGGTCCAACATACGTACAATTTTCAATACACATAAGAAGATTGGGCAATGCTTGCGATCCCCGAAAGATCTTGTACCTTTCCAATCAGAAGGAGTATATAAACTTCCTTGCCTCCTCAAATCAACTAGACTTAAGGAACATGAACGATGTATAAAAAAGAAACAAATTGTTCAATCTGCTGTAGCTGAACACCAGCATAACACTGGCCATTTCATAAATGTAAAGGAAACCAAGGTTCTAGCATCGGTTGCAGGTTTCTATAAACGAAAAGTTAGAGAATCTATTGAAATATTTAAACATACAAAAAAATTCAATAGAGATACGGGTTACGGTCTACATCACACGTGGAAATCGATCTTAACACAGGGTCACGGTTCGGCGAGCACAAGTCGGGTATAAAAGCCCGCCTGAATCTCTTCGAGCTCATTCAGTGTTCAGATCTCGTGGATTAAAGGTACCTAAAGATGTCTCGTGCAATCGAAGGCGAAACGTCGGATAGTAATTCCAATTTGACACGGTGAATGACATATTTAAAATTTATATCTCGGGTATATATCGACAACAATATTTTTAGATCATTTTAATACTATTTGACTTAGTATTAGTTTTGTCATGGAGAAAAGATCTAACAAATGCTTACCATTTCTTGATGTTTTTGATAAGTTCTCGCAAGGTGATCTCAGGAGAATTGCAATGTATGTAAAGGCTACTCTCACGGGGCATTACCTCAAAGATCCCATCGTTCCGGGGCAATAAAGAAAGGAGTATTAAGAATCGTCTATTAAGGACCTCCTAATATCCGAAGGATCTGAACAAGAAAATAACAGACAGGCAGAACTGCTCAATATCGGTTACTATTAAACCTTTGTAAATATCCCCATTTCGAAATATAAGAATTACGTAACTATCAAAAACCTAGAGTTCTAGCCTTACTGTAGATTGCCTAGCTTAAGGAAGTGTCCGAAAAAAGAATCAGAGGAATGCGTAAGGAATTTGACTAGAAAGTTTTGCAGGAGGTGCATAAAATAAGTTTCGTGAGTGTGGACAATCATATTAACCTCAAAAATCAGTAATCTTTTCATCGAACCTAGACTTACACTAGTAATGTTAAGACAAGAAATTAGATGGGCAGTACTGAGCCTTTTCATGGGGGTTAAAATATGACACTGCAAACTAAAAAGTCATCTGGTACAGATCGACGCAGAAGTACCCGGGATGCCTGAAGGATAGAGGATATATTGGACGAATAGGTCATCTAAAATTAGGATATTACCGCTCTAGCGTCCTGTGTCTAGTCGTCAGAGAGATTTTCGGGGAGAGCAGGTGGTTAGGGGTGATATTTGAGGCCAGCAAAATATCATCTTAGTCTGCTTGCCGAGGTTTGCTGTTTTCCTTTTGCCCACATAAAAAGTAGAGTTTTGTTATGCAAAACAAGTATGCACTAATAATGTATTTTGAACAGATTTCATCGCTTTCAAAAAAACCTTTGTTTCGTTAATTACTAGCATTCTTGGCACAAACTTTGACTACTAAATGATTATTACTGGCAAGAAAGTAACTAAAATATATGTCACAATTCATAATGTATTTAGTAGCCTTTCAAAAATTGTTTTCTTCCAAGTACAGTGCCCTACTTTCGCTAAGCCCATCTTATCGTTTTGGGTTCAATATTGATAGTTAGTATATTCATTACTAAAACTCACACCACCTATTTGTACAAAAATGTCATTCTGCCAACACTGATGATACACTGAAAGCAGTGAGTATTTGTTTTCTGCCACGTGGTGTCAAATAGTATTGTTGTAGCTTTGTTTAGAAAAATAAACCGTTCGGGTTTTTCTACTTATTAACTTTGTATACCAAAATAGTTGTTCAAGTCAAGTAATATTAAAAACGGGCTATGTACATGTGCAAAAGTACTGAAACACATGGCTCTGTCTGTATAAGGTCTATAATACAATATCGAACCCCAAAATCATAGCAGAGCACTTTCGATTACTTAGTCATCATCAATGCTAACTACAAATAAGTACATCGAGTAATAAATGCCAAAAAGCCGAAAAGAAAAAGACAAAACAAAAGTTGACGAAGACCAAATTACATTTTAATTTTTTTTATTTATTGCTTAAAAAACAGCCATGGTTGATATAAGCATGATGAAACAGAGAAGTGGGAGAATCTCTTTAATAAAAAGCAAAACGAAAATAGACAATCTTAATATTTATTTACACGCCTCTTCAACCAAAGTTGCCAAGTCAGTCTTCGGCGGCTTGTCTTTGAACAGTTTCTTTCTCTCACTAAGACGTCACACAGGGGTTTCCAATCAGATTGTGATAAATTCCTATTAGTTGGTTTCCTGTTTTCACCAGTTTACAATTTATTGTATATTTTAATTTCTGTTCTGGTTATACTCATTAAGATAACTTGTCAAATTTTAGTAATTCGTCTATCATACCTAAGAATTTCAATGTTATCATAGTTTTTTCTTCCCCAGTTGTAGTTGTTTTAATTCTAAATAAATTTAGCAACCCCGTCGACTGTCAATTTTCTTTTTGCTTTCTGTTAAAGAGATTTTCTCAATTTCTTTGTTTTATCATGCCTACATGAACGATGGCTGCTTTTTAAGCAATAAATTAAAAAAAAATTAGTTTGATATTCGTCAACTTTTGTTTTGTCTTAGTTACATGTAAAAGATTGATTTAGTACAATATATCTTTTTACCTCTTCACTAACGAGTAAGTATATCATTTGATTCAACCGTTACAACAAATTACGTATTAATTTTGCGTGCATTTAGCTTTTTCCTAATAACCAATTTTGCTTTAAATTAGATCCTTTTACACTGAGCTTCACCAATAAGAATTTTTTTGAAAACTGAAATAATAAATAATGATGAAAAGCTAAAACTTATTTTAACAACGATTTGTAAGATAATAAATACAATAAGTATTTAAATAAATTCCAAAGTATTAGAGCATAGGTATAAGAAAATTGTGTCACAGTCATAAGAATAGAGTTCATTTAGAAACAGCCCAACAAGTTCTGAAAATGAATTATTGGTATTTATTTCACAAAAACATTCTTACTATTAATTTGTCACGAAAACAAAATAATCACGTTCTAGAAGAAAAGAAATAAGAAGATGAAAGTACATACATCAACGAAAACTGTTAATATCAAACTTTACATTACTATTATGAAAATATTATTTACGCAACCTACTGTAGATTTACTATATTAATGTATTTACAGTTTATTAATATTTAAATAAGTAATTTTATAATTCCATTAAATCAAACTATTTTTACAGATATAATTATAAATAAAAAACTACAACAATGTACTAGTGTGGGAATTTGATATACTATAAATAAGCCAAACTACTTTGTATCTAATTAAAAAAATGGCAGTTCAATCACATGAAACATATTCAGAAAAAAAACAACTAAATACAGAACCAAAATTTCTGATTTTATGAAGAACAATATGAGGGATACAATTTATATGAAGTGTGTTTAGGAGAAATATATTAAAATGGCTAGTTTACGTAAGAGGTTAAATGAACATCTCAGCGTTTTTTTAATATTTTAGATGATAGTATATGACTTGTTCAAAGAGGTAATTTTGACTATAATGACAACGTAATGTTGTATCAAATTAAAATTTTTTCAGAATCATTTAGAGATATAATGAAATAATCAGGAGTCTCTAATGATTTTATTTACGTGGGTAACATATTTCTTCCAATGGTCACTGCATATTTCATTAATTTCATATAGTATGTACTGATCGTATTTCCTCTTACGTTCCGACCAAACCATTTTAATGGCGTTAAACTGGCTATAGTATGGAGGCACTCTTCAATTTTTGTATCCAAACTGTTAAACATATTCGTCATGATATGTATTTTTTTAATTCCTTTAGGAAGAACTAACGCCCAAATTTCTTTTTAATCCCGCTTCGAAATACCAAGCTTGCATTTTTAATAAATCCATTCTATATATATATATATATATATATATATATATATATATATATATATATATATATATATATATATATATATAATAACGATTACCCTAAAAAGAAACTTTCCTAAATTTCTATCTAAAAATCTAAAATTTTCCAATTATTACCCTTTGTGTAGAACTGGTAAAAAGAGTATCATCCTGCTACTAGTACGTCTGAAGACTCCTTTGCTGAATATTCATGTTTCATCTAAAAGTACAGGTAATTCCATTAAATATTTTCGGTTACTAGTTTTCTTTCATCTGAATCCTATACTACGGCACCAATTTCGCAGAGAAGAAAGGGAATAATTAAAAAACCGCTAAGATCTTCATTTAACTTCTTGTATAAACTGGCCATTGTAACGTATTCCTTTTTAGCATACATCATATATGCCTAATTTTATTCTTCATAAAATCAGAAATTTTGGTTCTGTATTTCGTTATTTTCTCTATGTTGCTTGAATATGTTTCGTCGGATTGAACTACTCCATTTTTTTTAATGCGTGAAAATGTAGCTTGACTTATTTTTAATGCCTTCGACGCCCTCATTTGTACATTATTGTAGTCTCTACCGCTTTTCCAACTCAAAAAATGCCAGCACATTTAAAATTAATATTTGACACTGACATTGACGAACAGGTAAAAAGTTCAAACGACTCTAGATGCGACAGTAATTTTATATTAAAATCTTTATTGCCTACGTTTTCTATGAATTAAAAAGGGGATATAAGAAAATGACGTCACAGTTAAACCCTATTACTTTTAATTTAATTTGATGTTTAAGAAATTTGTCTTATTAATGGCACACCACTGTTTAGCTTACACAAAAACTTTGCAACTTTCTTTACCGACAACAGGCGAGGTTTGCCTGCGAGACAGAGAGAAATAGAGTTTGGAATAAAACCAAAACTAATTGGTTTGCAAATCAGCTTTTCTGATCAAAGATAACTTGAAATTGTAATTACTTTCCTGATTACGGCTCAAATAGATAATTAGTTTTCGTTACGAAACACCAAACAATGCCAAACAATAAAAAAACGACTTTGGATATTCAGCGTGCCTTTGGTAATTAAACGTTCTTTAAGCTTTTTTAGCTCTACGTACTTCGCTAATTTTAAGCTCGATTTACAAAATTTAACAGGTTCTTGTATCGCTTTTACTTTCTATCTTTAGTTTAGAATGATCTGGTTTACAAAAACAATAAATCGTGGCAATTTAGGAATATATAAAAGTACTCGTGTTTCAATAGGTATTCTCTTTGTTATGGCATCCTCATCGATCTTAACGTATAACGTTGTATTTTCATAAGTGTTTTTTTAGAATGGTTGTGTATCTTGAGTCGATCCTGGCACTATCCATAGCTCTTAATAACGACAATGTTTCTATCGAGTCATAAGACTTTTTTACATTATTGTATCAAATTTCATAAGGTCTGCAGGTTACCTATTCTGCTGTATCTTTCTGAAGCAGACTGTTATGCAGGCTCTAAGTCTAGTTCTTTTTAGTCAGGCCCTTTAAGAATTTGTAAAAAGTTTGTATAAATAGTAATATAGACTAATAAAGTCAAAGTCAAAATCACCTTAATCAGAAAATTACATAATACAATAAATGCAATACATAATTGAATGATGTGGGGCCAATAATACAATAGTTGTTTAAAAAAGGAAACACACTATCTAAAATAAATACATATAATACATAAATTATATCACTATTACACAACACAGTTTTTTATTCTTACATATAGGTACCTATCCTAAAAATTCATTTATTGAATAAGACTCAATTCCAAAGAATCAGTTTAAAAATGTGTTTTCATTCCGGGTGTACATACATCCGTTCACTACTGTCGTTCTGAAAAGAACAGTTTTGCTGACGTCTCGCCAAAATCACATTTGGCATTTTCGAAGCTATCTTTCTCGCGTCCGAATAGAGACTGAGGTGTTGGTGACTGCGACGCTTCCTTTTATACCCCCACTCGGGGCCGAAGGTTATATCTGCGCAGGCGTTGGTCGTTATTTATGTTTTCCGGATGGTGCTGTTGTTGTTGCGCTAATTGCGCTTGAGTTTTTGCAATTTTAAATTTGTCGATTATTGTCTTCCATACTGTTGGTAGTTTCAATGATTCGTCCCTTTTATTCAATTCACCTTGTTTTTCAATTTCTATGGCTTCTCGGATTATTCTGGTTTTATAACGTTCTATATTGGCAATCTCTCTACACCCATCGAAATTTATTTTATGGCCGGTTTCCTGATGATGTAGGAATAAAGCTGAGGTTGTTTGTTTATTTCTGGTGCTGAGTTTATGCTCTTCCACTCTTGCTGATATTCCCCATTTAGTTTGCCCCACGTACAACTTTTCACAGTCCTGGCACGGAATACTGTATACTCCGTGGTTTTCCAGTTTGATTTTATCTTTTGAGTTTCCATGTAGTTTACTTATAGTTGTTTGTGGCTTGTGTATTGTTTGTATGTTGTGTTTCCTAAGAACTCTTCCGATTCTGTCTGTTGTCCCTTTTACATACGGTAAGACTACTTGTTGCTTTCCCGGTTCATAATTTTTGTTGTTCGTTGTTCGGGAAACCTGTGCATTAATAGCTTTCTCTATGGTGCGATTTGTGTAGCCATTTTTCTTTAAAGCACTAGATATTACCTTAAGTTCGTTTTGTATCGTCTGTGTTTCAGTTAATCGCACGGATCTGGATATTAGGGTACTTGCCACAGCTTGAATTTGTGCTGGGTGATGATGTGATTTTGCATTTAAAGATGTGTTTGTATGTGTTGGTTTTCTATACACGATGTTGTCGAAATGTCCGTTATGCAGTTTTGTGACCAAAACATCTAAAAATGGTAGTTTGTTGTTTTCCTCTAACTCTAGAGTAAATTGTATTCTGGGGTGGATTGAATTTACGTGAGTCAGAAATTTTTCGAGCTCTGCATGACCATGTAGCTATATAATAAATATGTCAACCACACAAAGAATCCATAATTTGGGCTTTAACCTTGCTTTCTCAAGAGCTTCTTTCTCGAAGTATATCATAAATAAATTCGTGACTACTGGTGATAGCGAGGACCCCATTGGAGAACCATCCATTTGTTTATACATTTGCCCGTTGAATGAAAAATAAGTATTTTTAAGGCAATGCTCCGAGAGTTCTATTATATGTGCCTGGAAATCCTCGTTCATAGCAATCTTGTCCACTGCTTCGTCGATGGGAATACTGGGATATAACGATTTGACATCTAGGCTTGCTATGATATCGTTTTTTTCGAGGACGGTATCTCGTATAATTCGAGTGAAATGCTTCGAGTTTTTTACAAATGAATTAGCTTTTTCTACAGCTGGTTGCATAATTTCAGAAAGGTATTTCTCCAGTTTTTGTAGCGGCGAATTAACAGCACTAACAATAGGTCTGATGGGCGCCCCTGGTTTGTGTATTTTTGGTAAACCATAAAAGAGTTTAGGACATCTGCTCGACTTTTCCCGTGGTATGATTTTTTGTTGAATTTCGGGGTTTATTGGTGAACTTTTTATTTTATTTTTAGTTGTCTTTTCTAGGTACGTTGTCGAGTCCCTTGAAACAGGCCTATAATAGTTGTCTTGTAGGATATCCTGCATTTTTTGTACGTAATCTGGAGTATTCATAACCACAGTTGCGTTTCCTTTATCTGCTGGAAGGATTGTGATGTCTTTATTTTTTCGAAGGTTTATTAGGGCCCTTTGTTCAGTGGCATTTAGTTTTTGTTTTGGTGTTTTGCTTGATCTGAAAATTCTTGCCACCTCTTGTCGAATCTCCTCTGCTTTTATTTCTTCAAAGGAGTCCAACTATTATTTCTTCTTTAGGGATTTCCTTAGGAGGTATCGCAAAATTAAAACCCTTACTCAGTACGGATTTTTCACTTTCTGAGAGACTGTAGGATAATATATTACGTACCAACTTCTCGATCCTTGTGAATGTGATCCTAAGAAAGTCGAGTCAGCCACAAGGATCATCAGTAGATCAACATATATATATATATATATATATATATATATATATATATATATATATATATATATATATATATATATATATATATATATATATATATATATATATATATATATATATATATATATATATATATATATATATATAGTCCTGGCAGTGTTAGTATATTAATCGCCCTGGACCTTCCCCTACAAGCCTTTCTTTACCCCTAAGATCCAGAACAATGCGTATCACTCTTTTTTGTACAATAAAAGCACGATCGGTGTCGGAGCTCGCTCCCCAGAATATTATCCCAAATGTAAGCAAAGGCCGGACATTTGCAAAATATACAGATCTTATGGTATTTGCATTATGGTATTTAGACAAGACTCTTAGGGAGTAGCAGACACAATTTAGTTTCTTACAAATGTTTGAAATCTGTTCGACCCAATCCAAGTTTTAATCTATCACTAGGCCTAAGAATTTTGTGATTCTGGATAGCGTCACAATCTGGTCACCAAGATCCACGTACTGTGGAATATCACCATTCCTCAGTTTGGTTCTGAAACATAAGAAGTTCGGGTGTTGAGGTGTAATCTGTTATTCGAAAACCAGTTTTGTGCAATTCTGGGGCGATCAGTAGCAATATTGAGAAGCTTAGACATGGTTGATCCGATGGTTAGAATTAGTTTCTGTCATCAACAAAATTTACCAAGTAGGAGTTCTGAGAGACAATTTCCAAAGCCATTTACATAAAATATGAAGAGTAAAGGGCCTATGACACTACCCTGCGTATACCTAGCTGGAGAAAACCTTCTTCTGAAAAATTTTCAAAAGCGTAACGCTCAAGTTTCTCCAATAAAATTTGGTGGTTCAGACTATCAACTGCCTTAGATAGATCGATGAATGTACCCATGGATATACCACCCTCTTCACAGCCACTAATGATCTTGTTTACAAACTCATAAACGGCCGTCTCCACAGGTTTTCCCTTCAAGTAGCCGTTTTGTGAATGACTTAGTAGTTTTTCAGTGTAAAAATAGTGTAATAGTTTACTGCACATAGCCACCTCAAAGATTTTTGAAAATGTAAGTATTGATAATTTTCAAAAGGAAAAAATATCATGGAAAAATATCATATTTAAAAGAATTATTAATAATATGGCACAAGGGGACTGCAAATTCTTCGGCACACTTTTTGATGATATTATAGGAAAGCTCATCATAACCTGCACAAATGCGGAAATCTTGTTCTTAAGTTTTGTGATTATGTTCAGAACCTCATATATAGTAAGGTCGATAATTTTTTTTAAGAAAATTGTATTGTTTTTAACTATGTTTTTCATTAGCTCACAAATTTTTCTCCTCTTCAGGTTACATTTTTTCTGCAAATACCTTATTATTATTATAAATTTCAATTTTTTTTTTGTAAATAATTAATTATTTAAAAGAACAAGCAAGTGCCAAAAATATCCCAGAAGCTTTCCGATTTAGGTCGTCATAAATTGATGGCGTCCACCTTTTTTTTCTTATTTTTTATTTTTATTTTTATTCCCACGCTCATTCTCCGGGTTAAAAGAGTATCAGTCACTGTTGACCACGAACTTTTGCTTTTTTCTAATTTACTTTACTGTTTACATTTATTCGGGAAAATAAAATAAAATAATTTGCATTTTATTATAAAAAATAAGTGTTCAGGAATGAACGTATCTAATCTATTTTCTAAATTGGTAATTCAATTTCTAAATTAAAACATTCATTTTTAATTTGTATTTCTAAATTTACCTAAACCCAACCGCGCGACTCTGGGCAAGTACCGGATCGCAAGTCGTTCTCCAGAGAGAGACAAAAGAGAACCATTTGAGAAGTCGGTCAACCAAGTGTGTGTGTGCTTCATCCCGTCATTAAGGTTTAAGATAAGACATTGAATTTTGGAGACCGTTCTGGTTATCTATTTAAAATTTTTCTGTTCTCAATATTCCTTGTCTTTTATTCCTTTTTCTGTACTTCGCGTGCATTTGTTGGTCCTTCGAGCCAGCCTCCTGATAATATTGTAAAACTCTGGATTCAGTTTAAGAGTGAATTAAACTTAATTTCTTCGATTAACTTTACATTGTCCTTACAGATAACTTATCTTGTATCGAAATTCATTGTTTCGGAGATGCTTCTGAAGTTGGTTATGCAGCGGTAGTTTATTTTCGTATCCTAAATAATTCTAATTATCCTACAGTAAGTCTAATTTGTGGTAAGTCTAAAGTTTCTCCCTTGAAACGAATATCTCTCGCTTAAAGCTATGTGCGGCACTGCTGTTATCTCATTTAATAAATTCTGTTATTACTGCCTACTCAAATATTTCATTGTAAAAATATGTGCATATTCTGACTGCTGCGTTAAATGGAATACATTTGTAGCTAACCGTGTTAGCAAAAGTCAAGATCTAGTACCAGCTCACTGTGGATATCATGTATCTTCTGTTTAAAATCCAGCTCACGTAGCATCACGGGGTTTACTGCCATGGTGGCATGGCCCTAAATGGCTTTTGAAACCCTTTTCTGATTTTCTTATCCACTTGAATATAATTTCTGAAAACTCCATAGCCGATTCTGAACGGCGAGTTACAACATTGATTAACTTTTAAATTCAAGAACTTCATGCATCGTTGATGTGTTTAATTAAATATGTTCAAAATAAAGTGTTTGCCAACGATATTAAGCAAATCTTATCAAAGTGTCCACCTTCAAAACCTCTGCGGAAACTTTCATTTTTTTATATCACCCGGGTGTTCTCAGGGTGAGTGGACGTTTATTACATGCCAAAATACTATTCGAACAAAAACACCCAACACTATTTCGAAGTCACCACCGTCTTACTGAATTAATTATCACACATTTTCATGATACTTATTTGCATCCAGGTCTTCTAACTTTACATTACCTACGACTATAACACTTTTGGATTATGTCTGTCTTCATGTGTGATATGCCTAAGATACAAGCCTATTTCCATTCAAGCTAAGATAGGCAAACTGCCAAGTTTCCGTGTAAACCAAGCTTTACAGTGTGTAGGGGTAGATTTCGGCAAACCTTACCTTGTAACATTAAGTAAGCACCCAGGTACTAAAACGCAGTAGGCATATATCTGCCTCTTCGTTTGTTGTGTAACGAAAGCTCTGCATGTGGAATTAGTTTCTGATTTATCTACTAGCCGCTCTGCGGCGACTTATAGCTAGAAGAGGTCAAGTCACTGAAATCCACAACAATTGCGGCACTAACTTTACTGGTGCTGCTAAGTATCTTAAAGACATCTTCGCTAAAGCAGTTTTAGAGGAAAACATTTAAAGACGGTTCAACTTCTCTTCAGCTCCACATTTTGGAGGTTTATGGGAGGCGGGGATCAAAAGTGTTAAAACTCATCTTTCTCGGGTGATTGATGATCAAATCCTCTGAAGCTGAATACAGTCCTCGTACAAATTGAGGCGGTTCTTAACTCACGGCCCATGTATAGCTTAAGCGCGAACCCTAAAGACTTAACTGCCTTAAGTCCCGTCCATTTCCTGACTGTGACTCCATTATGTACAATACCTCATTTTGGTCTTACAACTCTAAATATTAATCGCCTAAATCGATGGCAACTTTTAATTCGGATGCACCAGGATTTCTGGAAGCGGTGGAACTGGGAATATTTACATAATTTACGTCAGCGAAGCAAGTGGGCTGAAGATTCTAATCTTATTAAAACAAGTACCCTTGTAATTATTAAAGATGAAAATCAGCCTCCATTAAAATGGTTATTGGAGAGACTTTGTGAAGTCCACAAGTCCGCAAGTCGTTCTCCAGAGAGAGACAAAAGAGAATCAATTGAGAAGTCGGCCGACCAAGTGTGTGTGTGCTTCATCCCGTCATTGAGATTTAAGGTAAGACATTGAATTTTGGGGACCGTTCTGGTTATCTTTCTAAAATTTTTCTATTCTCAATATTCCTTGTCTTTTATTCCCTTTTCTGTACTTCGCGTATAATAAGAGTGTAGCAATCTTGCACCCTACGGTTATGAAACAAAGCAAGGGTGGCAAAATGTAGTGACACCGTCTACTAAATTACATACTATTAAATTATTTACACCTAACTTATAAAATTAAATGTCAAATAACTTCAGGCAGCGATCTTTGCTAATCAAAAATATCGAAAAGCAATATTTGCTAAAAAATTACAATAAGGCATATCTAATTTAATACAGTTTAAGAGAGAATTCAGTTTTACGTTATTCTATGGTATTACATTCAGGGTGCGCTTATTAAGAATAAGGATACAACTGATACAAGTAATTATCAGACAGTGTGGCAATACTTAGTAAGAAAAATGGGAATTATTAAAAAACTATTTCATTTGAGCACAGACAACTCTAAGATAGTTTGACAAGAAATTCAATAGATTTTTTTCTAATGTGATAATATATTTCGGATCTAATTTAACACGAAAACGTCATTACTTTTTGTACACCCCGCATAATATTGAATAATGGTAGGTAACTTTAAAATTTAAATTGGTCAAAGGCTCCTGAATTTGCGGTTTATTGTTCAATTGATTACGTTGATTATTTTCATTATATTCATTCTGACTTCAAAAACGGATATTTATAATAAAATTTAACCCCCGGATTCACTAAAAAGGTTTAATATTTAGACCAGATCTAATTGTCATGGCAACTACAACTGTTGGTTCACCAGTTATCTTTTGCTCATGTCACTATCATTTTGTAGTTGTGACATTTAGAAAGATTATTTGTTCCACGTACTTCTATCATTTTAAACCTGTAACTGTCAAGTTAGAGAATATTTTGAAAACTCTTAGGTAACCCTTATAAAAACTAGTCTAAATTTTAATGGATGTTTTAAATATAAAATTAAATCCGTGTTACTCTCTGTAAATCTTTATATACTTCTATATTGTAGCTATATCTGATACGCGTGTATTCTTCAAGTTGTAATTAAAAGGAAAGTACCATTTACGGGCTAGACACCAATCAGTGTGAGGTACCACAAAATAGTTATGATTTATCGTGGGTTTATTCCAGATTTATTGCTGGTTTGTTTTAAAATTGTTTTAAATATTATCATAAAAATATATTACCGGAAAAATATCCCGTACTCACTTTGTAGCTTTATAACCTTAATAATTAACTTTTTTAAATAATTTGTTAATCCAAATTTTTAAACAAAAAGCCTCCAAAAATATTTTAAAGACTTTAAGAAGTTGAATTCTTGCCTATTTGGAAGAAATCTCTGTTTACCGCATTTAAATCAGAGCATCGTAACCGGCGCCGGGGTTCAAGGTTTTAGCGTTTATAAGTCTATAGTGCCTGAACAATATCATTAAAAACAAATATTAGTATGATTATTCCATGTGTATTTATTTAAGGACTGAATGTTACTTGTTTAAGGACTGATAACCAGTAAAAAATTTTTATTTGCAGTACTATGGGAAAACTATTTTCTTATCAAATATATTTTGTGTATGGTAAAGGATTTTTGTAATTATGCAATTTATGCTTGATGTGATGCTTGCAAAAGTCCGAGGAATATTTTCTGCAATGTTAAAGCGTTCGTCTTGCCTTAAAAAATCATGTACCATATTGAGTAAATTATTAGAAGTTGCTTTCACAAAACCACTAGGTACAGGCTTGATTAGATGAGTATATTTTACTCAAAATAAACTATACTTCACGCCCAAAGATGCACACAAATTTTAAAATGTTGTATGTGTATTCTAAGTAGTCATTTTTTACATGAATTGTTATTAGCTGTTATTGTTCGAGACTACATAAAATCGAACTGTCTAAGGCACGACCGACTTCCGACGTCAGACGCAATAATTTGGGAAATTCTGTGGCGTGAAATATTAAAAAATCGTCATATTAAAAAAAATCAAATTTTACGTATTACAAAATCGTCATACTAAAGAAAATAAATTTCACGTTTGTGCACCTTCATATGGAATCTACTTTCATTTTACATGACAAATTATTTTAAAAAAGTTGATTATCAAATATCATTTAGGAATAAATGTTTAGAATACCAGTATTGCGTAAATCTAAATTTAAAAAAAACATTTTTAAACGTATATATAACAACAAGCAAAGTGCTACCTCCTCTCCCTTAGAAACTACTTACTTCTTTTTTGAACGGATGACGGTCGGAAGCCCAGCTAAGGCCCGGAGATTTATCTGCCTTACATCAAGACTTAACTAAGACGTTCCGGAGATAATTCTATTCTGCAAAAAGGAAACTACGCCTACTCTAAGCGCGGAAAATGCATACATCAACGGTAAAATTTCCTTTGATTTTCTTTTGTCTTTTTAAGCGGAGATAGCTGGAACGCTTGTGTCTTATGTTGAAAATTACGTAGAATCTGGTTTGGTTATTATATTTTTTTTATATCAATAATCAAACAGTCATAATTTGGCATTGTAAATTTAGTTTTAGCTAACTATCACGGAAATAATAATTTGTTGATTAATTAGTTTGAAATAGTTCCATTGGCTCTCAAAATATCAAAATAGCCAGTTTTCGAATTTGATGAAATAAATAATTAAAAGAATGGTTAGGGATGAACTTGAGCATTAATAAAAAATACCGCCCCTTCTTTCGATTTGGCAAAAATATCAGCCACAAATCGGGTAAAGAGAAAATAACCGGTTTTGCGTCAAGGAAAATACAAATGATACTGCTACAGTTAAAGTTCAAAAAAGAATGCGCCAGCAATCAAAATTCGAGAAGGGTATATTTTAAAACAAAATAAAAAATATGTTTTAGCAAACATAGTACTTCCCCGCATATCTATATACGCTAATGGTTTTCTATTGTAGAGGTTTTTATGCAAAAGAAATATAATATATATCGTCGCTGTTATTACGTAGGGGCCTATCTCGATATTTGGCGAAAATGAGTTATACCCATATTTAGGCATAAGCAGGCCTTATTTATGTTATGACAAACTGTCCTATCTCAATATTACACGGTTTATATTTTATGGAAGTATACAAATCTGGCCTATCTTAGATTATCCACTAAAATATTTTTACGTAAAGGCCAAAGTTGACATTGGCCCCTATGTCGTATATTTTATCCGTGTTTTGCTGGGCGAATCTTAATATAGGCCTTTACGTTATAATATTTGTGGACGAAATGTATAGTAATATTATCACATAGGCCCACTAAATTATTAATTATTATTATTTTATTTAAAAAAGACATTCGAAATTAGTAAAATAACAAAAATATAAACGATATTTGGAGTTTTTTATGCTAAAAACATACAAATTTTTTTATTTTTACACCTGCTTTTTTCAATTTTAGGCTTATGTAGAATTATATGAAGTAGCAAAATAAAACTATAAATTAAATTTTGCAACTCTGCAATTGTGCCTCTTGCAGGGTACACAAAAACGCGGCACGCATTTGCGACTGATTAGTTGATTTTGAGGTAACGTGGTTAAAGGGTGTGTTAAACTTGTCTAGACAAGTCGGCAAGTGAATTGATATTAATAGCGGTACCTACAAAATTCCGCGATTTTAGTTATCTTCTTTTAAAATGGATGTTCTTGTGGAGTGGGACGATAAAACTGTTAACTGTGTGGATACCGGCAGCCTAAAAACTGTCCAGAAAAATAAGAAATTCAAAATAGGCACACAAGTAAAAATGTTTTTTGAGAACAAATGGTACTATGGGAAAATTGTTGCGGTTGAAAAGCTAACAGCCAACGAATATTCTTCTGATTCATCGGATAACGAGCCTCTGTCTAAAAAAATTCAAGTTCGTCATAAATCGAGCAAAAATTGTGACATTGCTCATTCAAGCTTTTCTTCTAGTGATGATGTGCCTCTGAGTAAGTTAACAATTCTAAATAACTATGTTGCTGATAGCCAAATTAGTAGTCCAAAAAAGATGGCGGAATCAAGCAGTGCATTATCCGCTGACGAGGGGACTATTCAAGCAAGTTCGGACATAACCGAACCCTATGATGATGTAAGTGACCACGAGGATCCAACATACAGACAAACGTGTGAAGTAACAAACTGCAAAGCAGAAGTTTTTAGCTTATGCTTTCGATGTTCCATACTAATTTGTTGGGAACACTTTGAAGTGGACGAACCGAATTGTGATACCCATGGTTCGAAGATAGAAAGTGACGACGAAATTGTTAGTTCAAAAAAATCGAAACCAGTTAAAAAATTATTGCAAAGTGACAAGAAAAATCCTGAAAATTTTTTAGTTGAAGGAGCACCAAAAGAGCATCGTGAAGAAAAGATATATAAATAAGAAGAAAGTGGCAAAAACCTTGCGGAATAGCGGCAGAGAATATTGTTCTGTGAACACTATATAAATAGTTTCAGCTCGTACTTTAGGACCGGTGTGTAATAAAAAAGGTGGGCGAAAATGTGCAGAATTTAGTGAAGAACATAGACAAAAAATATTTTCAGACTTTAATGGATTGGGCAATATAAAACTGCAACGAGAGTTCATTGTGCGTTTTGTAGAACAAAAAGTCAAAAAAAGTAGTGCAAAACCTGGTGGGGAATCGCGTCGGGTCTACACTAACTTCTTTTATCTTTCTTTAGAGCGCACAAGAGTTCAAGTGTGTCGTAAAATGTTTGTTAATACGCTGGGTATTAGCGATAAGGTAATGCGTACCTCACTTCAGAAACTGCAAGAGTCCGGTGTTTTGGAGGAAGAAAAACGCGGTGGTCGTAATGGAGCAGTGGCCGAGAATGATAAAGTTTTAAGGGACCAAATTCTTAATCACATAAATAGGTTCCCTCGGGTGGAATCCCATTACTGTCGGCAAAGTAGTTCCAGAGAGTACCTTAATGGAGATTTGTCAATTAGTAGAATGTATCAAATGTTTCTAAGTGAATTAAAACCGAATGCAAAAAAAACATGTCTTTCTCTATATCGATTGGTTTTTCGGAGTATGAATCTGTCATTCCATAAGCCTAAGAAGGACCAGTGTGGGTTGTGGAATTCAAAATGACGGTACAGAAGAGGAAAAACTAAAAATTAGAGACGCGTATGAAAAACACATTTTAGAGAAGACTGCTGTAAGGGAAATAAAAGAAAAGATTAAGAATAGTGCCCAAAATGATCCAACAATTTATAGTGGCTGTTTTGATCTTCAGCAGGTAATAAATTTACCTATCTCAAATGATGGAGCAGTCTTTTATAAGAGAAGATTAAGCGTCTTTAATTTAACCGTGTACGATCTTGGTAGTCGAGACTGCTTTTGTTTTACCTGGCATGAATGTGCAAGTGGTCGTGGAGCCTCCGAAATTGTCACTGCTGTTTTCAAAACCTTAAAAAAGTACGATCAAGAAAAGAAAATTCACTCCGCCCACCTATTCGCTGATGGGTGCGGTGGGCAGAATAAAAATTCAATTATGGCAGCTGCTCTTTTGTACACTGTTTTAAACTGCGAGAATTTAAAAGAAATCAGCCTACGTTTTTTTTCTCCCAATCACGGACAAAGTGAAGGGGACTCCGCACATAGTGCCATTAGTTACGCAATCAAAAAGGCTGGTGATTTATTTACTCCGAGTCAACTTGTACCCGTATTTCGTCTAGCCAGACAAAAAAAGCCTTATCAAGTTTATACTTTAAATTTCGATGACTTTTTCAATTTTAAAAAATTAAGCGAAGATTATAGATTCAAGTCAATAAGAACTGACGACGAAGGCAAGGATTTTAAGTGGACCGACATTTTTGAGTTTTCAGTAAAAAAAGATAGTCCGAACAAGTTGTTTTTCAAAACCAGTCATCTGGAAACTCAATATCGAGCTATCACCATAAAACGAAAAAGTGGTAGTACTATAGCTCTTTTAAAGTTGAACAAAGAACCCAGGCCAATTTCTTTGCAAAAATACAATGACCTAATGACACTTTGTAGTGGTAACAAGCCTGTCATTAGATCTCCCGAAGATGTGTTGTTTTACAGTTCTTTGCCGCACACACAAACTTAGTATCTAGTGACTTTTTAGTGAGTTTTTTTGAGGAGAATTTCTTTTTTGTTAAAAATTTAAGTTTTCGTTAAAGTGGTATGTAAACTGTTATTATTTGGTGAAACACAACGTAATAACTGGGTATATAGACTTGAAGACACATTTTGCTTTTATTTTGTTTATAATAATGTTTTGCAACATTTTTTTGTAAAAATAAATATATTAAAAGTAAATAAATCGTCTACCGTTTCATTAAAAAACATTGATAATAGAGGGGCCTATTTGGTTTTATGTACAAAATCGAACTGTTATCGTTTTTACAAAAGGGCCTATCTCATTTAATATTTTATTAAAATTAAACATATATAATTTGAAAAAAAAATAGTATGCCTGATCATTCTACATTGATTTATCTACGTTTTTCTGGAAAAATAATTTTAAATAAGACGAAAGTGTCAATGATACAACCAAAATTATCAACACAAATTTCTTTAAACCGCTCTCCTGAAAAGTTGTAAAAATCGAGATAGGCCCCTTCGTAATAACAGCGACGATATGACGTATTTTGCTGTTTTTCAAAAAATATTACTAATTTGTGAAATACAAAAAAGATAAAATTCTAATTTCGTTTTTAGGAAGCTGTTTCACCCCTTTAGATAAAACCCAAAATTGCTTTTATATTCAAAAAAAGAAAATAAACTTACCTTCTTTTACAGTTTTCGAAAAAAGGCTATGTTTATGTCAATAAAAATTATTTATTAAAAAATCATTGTTCTTGGGATTAGACCGTGTGAAAATAAAATCACTTTCCGACGTTTCGCCTTCAATTGCACGAGGCATCTTCAGGGATCTTTACTTTACGAGATCGCAACACTTAACATAGTGTCAATGTTTTCAAGTTATCTGTACCTTCGGTTAATAGTGTTTACTCGAAAGACCCTAAAGTAAGAAGAGTACGTGCGCCTTATTTTTATGTTATCTTCAGTGAATATACTATTCTACCTTGTTTTTATATAAAATCGAGATTCTGTTCACATCTGCATCTACAATTCTGTCTGCGTACATGTAATCCAAGGTGATAATCGCGCATGTGACAATACTACTAGAAAATAATATTAATACATTATTCCCTTAACGATTAAATGACTTTGGAAACTAGAGAAAAATTGATCACCTTCCTCTTAACATGAAATATTAATTTCTGATTTGAATCTTAAAAAGGAAAAAACCTAATTCATTAGATTCAAGACTTAAGTCAATAAAAATATTTAACAATGAAAACACAACTCGTTTTCTTGAATGACCTAATCTTAGACTATAAAACAAAGTATAGACTCAACATTTCATTCAATTTTAAGTATCTGTCAGATGCGTAGTCAGAAATTCGGACTGGGGGGTTCAAATTCAGAAAGCAGGTGATATAAATATTTTTCGGTTTCTTTTTACTTTCCTTGCAAGAGGAAAGTATCGTAATCGTATAGAAATCACCTGCCGAGATTTTTGCAGATCTTCACGTTTCAGGGACGTTGAAATTCTCAAATTCGTCGGCATAACTAAAAAACTGCTTATCCCATTGACCTCAAATTTAAGTAAAAAATTAAGATTCATGTGGGGATGACATGGTAATATTTTCGTGAAAATTCAATATGACGGAACAAAAAGGGCGTCCTAATAAAAATGTAAAAAAAAATATTACTAAAAAGCTATTATTAAAAATATTACTAAAAGCTATAACCAAGAGGCATTTTAAAAATCCGCAAAAATGCGTTTGTTTTTAAATAAAAGCATTTAGTTATAGAAATATAGAACTTATGCACATCCAAAATAGTATATTTGTATTGTAAATAACGCATTTAAACATTTCGAGAGCTAGTATGTATTTTAATGTTATTGTTATATGTAAAACCCAAACCAAAATTGGCAAAATATTTGTTTTTGTTCAATTAATGCACATTTTCTTCTTGTTTTCCTTGCCAACATACTCGAATGGCTTACATTTCAAATTAATATGGGTAAATGCTAAGGCCTTACAGTTCGAACACCACTGATATCTAACCTTAATTACGTCAAGACTTACTTGCGATATGTCACTTCCGGACTTAAATAGTCTGTATTTCCACAAACAACATACTTCTCACCACAGTGTTTCATTTATTTAAGTACTACAACACACAGAACTTTCAAAATCATTAAAAAAACTAAAAAATATATGTAAACAACAACGGTCGAACGCGGTAACAAAAATGATAACAATGCAGCGTCTGTTTTGTAATCAGACTATAAAACAAGAGTGCTATGGTGATTGCTATGAATGAATAGTTGTAGAACTACTCGTAAGGGGCGTAAATTTGGCGTAGCGTCGTTATCAGTTCTATTGGGTAATGTTTTTATTATTACATTTTTGGAATTTTTTAAAGACCTTAGTTAATTACTCAGACAATAAAACAATGTTTTATAGTCTAATGTTAATTATTGTGTGTCGTTTTTTTGATATACATATAACTGTGTTATGAAAATATATAAACATATTGGAATAATTCGATAAAACTTGGCTTAGAATATTTGAGAATTTTCAAAACGTGAAAATAACCTACATCTATCGATGTAGTGGAGAGGGAAAAAAAATCAGTCTATGATCCCGTGTTAAATGTAAATAGTTGGGTCTCTTGTTTTCATAGTCTAAGGACCTAATCTTCAACTAAAATTCTTAATTAAGTCTTTAAACCCCGCGACCAACCGTCGCGATCGGTCGCGTTTTGGACAACGTACTTTTAGATGGCGGCACTGTAGTTTAAATAATATTATTATATCTCTTAACTCGTACACAATAACGCCCTAATGTAGCAGAATGCCGTACCGCGTCCATTAATTTTTTTATTTAAACGGACTGAAACCCAAAACTTAAGTCTAAGACAGACTTATGTCAAATTAACTTGTGACAGCTCGGCCGTATAGAGTACTAATAACAAAATATATGGCCTATTTACAGGTAAGTAAAAATGGTAAGACTCAATCAATCGTGGCGGACATAGACACGGGAAATGTTTTATATATGAGACGTACTAGCTGGGTAGGCTAAGATAAGTTGTAGAAGAAATTTAATAATCTCTGAATGCAATGGCTATTTGGGTCTATGTTTAACGTTTATTATTATTGTTAAAATCCAAAATTTTTTTTATTTTTAAAAATCAATAGTATTTTATGAAAAAATGTACTTCATATTGAACGAAATTCTTAGCCTAAGTCGCTGTGAAAGTTTTCATGTAATGTACATTAAATTGGCATTCAAATAAATAAGTATACCAAAGTATATTTCACAATGGCAGAGAGTTGTAAATTATGTATTTTAACCTGGTTTGTCGTATTCTTCGACTTTCATTTAGGCTAGAAATCATAAGTTTTTTGTAAACATTTTGTAGAATATTAGCACACAGAAAAATAAGTCAAACAGTAAATCACACTTCAAACATCAATGTCATGACATTGGAAAAATAAGTAAGCAATTATATCTAAAAATTTGTAGTATTTCGTAATTCGAAAACCGTAACCGAAGAAAGTCTTCATACAACGTATATTGTTCAAAAAATATGCAGAATTTAATATAAAATTCAAAAGCATAAAAAATTTGGTATATCATATTTAAAAAAGATTAAGTTGATACTTGCCTTGCCTATGCTTAAACATATTAAAAAGCAGATCGAATCAAACAACTTTTGTCGGGAATATTATTTTCTAATTTCAAAAATAACCGAGATATTTCCATTTAAAGAGTTGTTTGGATCACCCTGTACACATATATTCAAAAAGGTTAAATTTGTACTTGCTTCGAAAAGATAAACTTAAAAAAAAAGGAAAGCAATTAATAATCATACATATTAATAAATATTTTTTAGAAGTTTTTTACTAGCACTACAGTTAAAGAAATTTGGTGATTATCACGAATCTATTCACAGATTATATTCTGAGCAAATATCTTTCAACTGCGTCTTGAAAAGAAGTATTATCCATTTGCTTACTGTAAAGTAAATACCATATGCAAATGACATGATAAAAAGGAGTTACTTAAAACTGTTAATTTAAAAAGCACTTTTCCGTCCAAAATAAGGGATCTTGAAAGTATTTTTCAGTTCGTAAAGCAAGTCGATTTCCAGAAATGGAGTAAATGTATAGAGCATTTAATTAAAGAAGAGAAAAGAATGGAGAAACATGATGGTGTGCTAGATGAAACTTTAAGGCCGCTAAATATTTTTCTGGATTTCCGTAACCACAGTACAATCGACTACTCAGATGAAAAAAACGAGACAATGTTTATTTATTTATTTATTACAATATCAACGGGACATGCCCAATCGTACAACGTACTTATATTCTATATTAAGATCATAAAATATTTATATACAAACATATACATACGTATACACATATAAGAGGAGGAACAACAAATTGCATAATAAAACATTCATTGAAGCTAAAACTGTCAAATAAAATTAAAATAAATTTACGAATTACAGATTAGAGAAAAATCTAAGAAAATCTAAGTTTAAATTGGCGGCTTGTTTACAAATAAACTAATAACAAACAATAACTTAACATTACTACACATAATTAACATTAGCCTGCTCACCTATACGAGACCGTTGTTTAAAAAATATGGTCCTTTTTAAGATCAAATTCATCATTTATTTCCGTAATTTCAACAAACTCAAAATATTACTTACCTCTAAAAATGCCACTAGCAAATCATCTTGCTTTAGAAATAATAAAATCTATTGATATACAAATTAGTAGTTTATTGTTTCTTACGTTTTCTCTAAGTCATTTGGATGTTTCAGCGATAAACCAACAAAACAACTATATACATGCAATTTTTTAGTTGCCCACTCTGTAAAATCAAGTTTATCCCGAATTAACATAATCTACAACTCTCTGTGCTTTTGAGATAGGCCATAGTCATAAAGTCTTCCATCTTTGTTTTTATGATAGATATTCTGAAAAAAAAAAGGTTAAAAGAGCTAATATAATTTCTCCAGCAAGCTTAGCTCTTGTCATACATTTTCGCCAAACCGAAAACTTTTTCCCAAGCGTAAATAACCCAGGCCGAGGCGCTGTCGCCTTCTGTCTCCATTATTTTATTTAAAACGACGCGCAGTTACCTGGGGACCATTACGTCACTGTCGCAAGACACCGCCGCCGCCGTTCGGGTCGTTCGGCAGGCGCCTGAAACTCTGGCCACTGGATATAAAGAATCGCCGAGACCTTAATTTGGATAGATTGGGTATTTTCTGGGTATAGTTTTGGTAAGTTCCTTGGGAATTTATCAATTTTTATAGATAACTTACACGCAGTGATGTAGTAAGTTGAAGGTTTTTTTATGAAACATTTCAAATCAGGGCTACCGAGCGTTTAATATTTTAGTCCAAATCTAATAAACTTGAAATTAAAAAATATCACTTTTTTCAAATGGCACCTTCTGTATGTGTTCACTTTGTCTTAGGAACCATAAAAAAATTTCAATTTTTCCTGAATATGGCAATTTTTAAGGGTTATAAAAAAAATTAGTAGAGAGTAACAGTGTCGATTATACAAAATATAAAGTTACTAATAGAACTGCTACCAATGAAGATAAGAAGCATTTTAATGAATGGTCAAGAGAACCCTCGAACCACGCAGGTATAAATATCACCCATTATAGTGTATCTAAAGTAAACTGACACAGCGGAAAATTTGGTGTACGCTTAATTTACTGCACCACGTATATCAAATAAATTTATTCTTATTCAGTTAATCGGTTTACAAAAGTAAGTTTAAATTTCTATCACCCCGCCCGGCCCATGCTTCACAGAGAAATCGCCGACTGTTGACCGATATTTGATCTCAATTGACTTTAGATACACTATACCATATTATATTAAAAACGTTTAAAATTTTGTCATTGGACCAGAACTTAGATTTAATTAAATCCGGGCTTTCTCTCAAATATAATGACTTCTGATGAAGCTACTTTTAGAAGTAATGGAGATATATATTACCATAATATGCATTATTATGCTACAGAAAATACAATTTGGGCAAGGGAGGCGTAACACCAACACCACTAGTCACTTAAAGTTTGTTACAACAGTATTATTGGATATTGTTTAGCTGAACCCTTAAATGGTCCTAATTAACACAACGTCTTACGTGAAGAATTACCTCCACTTCTTGAATATCTTAATCCAGACCAGAATATGTGGTTGCAAGATAGTGCACCTTCGCACTATTTTCATGAGGTTCTAAAATTTGGTTTCCACAAGTGTTCTTGCGACATAACCCCGTTAGATTTTTTTTATGGGGTTATATAAAAGCGAGAGTATATGTTAATCCACCTACCACACAGGAAGATGTGCAGATAAGAATTCGAAACGTCTGCTAGTATAAACTTCATAAAAAGAGTAGATATATGTATTTAGCTAGGACATATATTTGAACATTTATTGCGAAAGAATAATATAGTTTTTTCCGTAACTTATACATTTTTTCTTTTTAATTTTAGGAGTTACAAATCTTTTTATATACTTTACGAGTAGAAAAAATCCTCGTTACTATGTTTAAGGTTTTATTTGATTGAATAAATCTATTTTCATTTATTTGCTTATTACCTTATTTTGAGTATAGGTCATATTTAGCAAAAATTGAATATTTTTAGTGATTTCTAAGATAAAGTGAAAGTATAAAGGTGGTGCCATTTGATAAATGTGGTTTCCTGTATCCCTGGCGTAGTTTTGTGAAAACTATCTTAAATCTAGCTAATTTTACTATTATGGGCATCCGGTGCTAAAACTATCCATTCTTAAGTAAATGTGTTTAATATAAAATTTGTCGGTATCAATAATAACGCAAGCGCTTTTTGTATGTAGCATAAAAAAAAACATCAAAACATCGAAGTTTTGAAATCAAGTAAAGATCCTTATAGATATCTCGTGTAATCGAAGGTGAAACGTCGGATAGTAATTTCGACCCTAAATATTAATTTTACAATTTCTAAATTAGACTCTGTGGGTAATTCGTAGCGCTGCTAACATTCTAACAATGTTATTTTTAAACAATCGTAAAAGTTTCAATAAAACTAATAGTGGTGAATCCTATATTTTTTATATAACTCGAAGACCACCTTAAGAGGCCGTGTTTGGACCGCTAATTTTTTTATAACACTTTAATGAATTACCTCATCATATTTTGGAGGGCTCGTCTTTATGTATGCAGACGACACCTCTAAGCCTCTATTCAAATTAGTAACATGGAGTCAGAAACAGTTATTATCAAAGCTATTAATGTTTGGAATAGTTTTGCTGACTGGTGTTGCAGAAATATTATTATGATTATTTTTCGCATTATATCATAAAATAGACCAATCATACACCCCCATATTCGGAATAAATTTTGTTTAAATAAAAAAAATTTTAATTAATTTAATTTTCGTCTTCCATATTGATTTTCATTTTCTCGTTTATCAGTTCATGTCAACAGTTTATAAAAAAATCGTTAAAGTTGCTTTACCCGGAACTTTCCTCGTAACGGATTCCACCACACACATAAAACACAGTTTTTATATACATATAGTTATTTGCAAGTACCAAGAATTTACCCTATAATAGTACTCTCGTAATATTACAGTTTATACAATATAAAGTTTTTAATTTATTATTATTATTTCATAAAACTTTTCAGATATATTCACAGATATCTAGATTATAGAACGATATTTTTAAAATAAAAATATGCTACATATCGCTCGAAAAGTAATACGAACGTGTTACGGTGACCCAGTAAAAACGAAAATTTAACCTCATTAATTTTCTATATGTGTTACCTGTGTGTGGTGCAATTCGTTGAAAGGGATGTTCCAGGTAAATGACTGGTTTCAAATAGAAAAACAAATATGTGTCTAGTAGGATTATTAAAGCTTCTCGGACAGGTTATTCTTAACCCCAAATCCTTTTTGGAACAAATCCGAAACCACTGAATGGTACAAGAATTGCCCAATAAGCAAAAATCAAATTTCAAAATGGACCCAAGATGCAGCACAGAGAATCGGAATTAAGAAGACAAAAATTACTAACCACTCTAACTGATTTACAGCTGTTAATAAGCTGGCTAAAAGTGAAGTTCAAGAACAGCGACTAATCAAAATCATGGGATATAACAACGCATCCTTTATTAAACCATATCTTCAGATCGAGCCTACTCATCATATGGATATGGTTAAGAAAATGGGAAATATGCATTATATTAATACAACCGGTCCATCAGCAACTACCGACAATCCATCAACCTCTGTTCCATCTTCATCTGCTGAATCATCTTCATTAAATAGCACTACCTCAAATCTTTAGAAATAAAAAAATTTTCATATTACCGTGCATATATTTATTTAAGCTCTTTAAATATATATTTAAAAATAGATATAGCTTTATTACAATTTCTGATATACATAATTACAACACTAGATATAAAAATGCCTTTTGTGTAAAAAACATTATCATTATTTTTGTAAAAAGTCACCTTTTACACAGGCCACTAGCTATTCTGGTGCCAACGATTTTTCAACTGTTCCTGGATAATTTTGGGTGCAGAATCCAAAATATTAATCAGAGTTCATCTATGAGATCTACTTTTTGAGAAAGGCTGTATTTATCGTTTTATTTTTTAACTTCTGTACTTTTCACGTTATTACTATTTCTGTTGCATCGACTACCAGTTAAAAAAAACATTCAGAGTAATTATTTGAAAAAGAAAGTATAGATGCATTTATTACTTATCACTTAAACATTTTCTTTTATACGAATTTCTAGCATGGTGCATACTTGGACAGTCGGCTATCATGTGGCTATCCCATAGCCCTTGATATCGATCTTTCATAGTTTTAATATTATGATGGAATCTTTCCCCTTGTTCTTCACTACAGTCACATAGGTTTTCTGGAAAGCGATATAGGTAGTGTGGAGCTAGTTAACTTTTATACTCATGTTACAACCGAGAACATTAAAGTTTGAAAGCATAGTTTTCACTAACTCTATGTAATTCTCTGCCTTATGATTTCCAAGAAAATTTTGTACTACTTAAACAAATGAACTCCAAGCGTTAGATTCCATCTCGTTCATTGATGCGCTAAATTGGGGATCTTTGATAAGCTGTCTTATTTGAAAACCATCAAATATTCCGGCTTTTAATGTTTCCGTACTAATCCCAGGAAATGTACTTGTCAAATAACCAAATAAAGCCCATCTCAATTTAAAGCTTTCACAAATTGCTTCATAAGCCCCAATTTAATATTCTTCGTTGATTACTTTTTGTTTCTTATGAATCATGACATTTCTTAAAGGCCAATTTCTGTTAGCCCAGTGCTGATTTTTAACTCTGCTGTCATAAAGACATAAAAAAACCTCCTCCTTATGCTCTCTAAGAAGGAAGCTAACCATTTTTAGATCAACACAAATTGCCCACTGATGTTCTTCATACTTAATTTTTTTTCAAGTCTAGTGCTATTGTTTGAGATTCCTCTTTCACCGTGTTTTGACCAACGGGAATTCGGATTTGTTACCGTTGTCTAAAAGGACACATTTTAAACTACATTTTGAACTGTCAATAAAAAGGCGCTATTCGGTGTGTATTCTGACATGGCCATTTTTTCTCAGAGTCTATTTCTATAGAATACCAGGTTATTTTTCTGAGAGAAAATGGGCAGCAAATACTTATTTTACACTTTTACGATAAAATGTGATATAGGTACCTGAATAAAATAGATTATTTTCCTCCAAAAACTTGAGAGACTGGATCGTTATTTGATGAAAATGCATTGTCAGCAATTTAAATAAAACACTTTTAACTGTTTTAGATTTTCACTTTTATTCACAACCTGTGACATATGGTTCGCTAAGATTGTACAGACAAACGGTATTTAAACTAACGATTTAATGAACTTGATTTTTATAAAACATATTTCTAGGTAAAGACTTTTATGGCCTACAAGAGTCCTAAGTCACATCTGGACTGAAATTTCTCCACCCACTCTAAAGGTGACAATTTTTTACTTTTGTTTATTGTATGTAATGTTTCAAAATTTTCGTCGAAAGCATGGTTATTATCTAAGAAATATTCGGCGTATATTGAATCTGTTTTATCTTTAATAAAACCTCTTTTATGCTCTGCTAGTCTCTGTTTAGAAGTTCTCCCAGTCTGGCCTATATACACTTTTGGGCATGATTCACAGTTTAATTTATCAACTCCGGATTTATTATTTTTATTTGTTTTTTCTTTGTTATTTTTTATAAATTAATTTAGATTATTATTTGTTTTAAATGCAATTTTAATGTTCTTTTTACGCAGCATAGAAGCCACCTTTTCTGTAGGTTTACCGAGATACTTACATATATCGGTAAACCTACAGAAAAGAGGGCTTCTATGCTCTTGCGACAGCCTTCGGCTATTAGGCCCATTGTTTCGTCGAATAGTTCGCTAGTGAAAGATTAAGTGCTGAAAGTCACTAGGCAGTAACATATTATTGTATGTTTTAGGCCCTTTACATTAATTTTTCTTTTGCTAATTATCATAATTACTTAAATAGACTTAAATGCAATTTAAACAAATGAATTTGGTGATATTGCGGAATTCCTATTGAGGTTGAAAAAGGTCTTTTAAAAGAAACGATGAATATTCTTTGTATAGGTAGGATTCAAATTCAAAACTGTTTCAAACGCCCCGAGGTTTACAAAACTCCTTAAAGGTTCTGGGTTTTACAGCAATTACTTCAATACCATGTACATCAAAAAAAAAATACAAATAACAAAAAGTGGCTTAGCCTGGCAACAAAACTGAAAGTCACATCAAAATTCGTTAACATGTTACAGCAATTTCAAAATTATTGTTGGTGCCCCTTTTCCAATTTTGACCGATTTAATATCATTGTTTATACCAAATGATAATATAATTAAATAATAGATTATAGTAATAAAATAAAGAGTTTTATACATTTTACATTACAGTAAGAAACTAAGAAATGTTATTTAAGAAGAATTTTTGGGTTTTACGCCACAATTATAATACAAAATTAAAATATTAAAAAGTTTTATCTATTTACCCTAAAATATTAATATGTAGTCTTTAGTTCTGGGTCCACTATGAAGGTACCCGAGAAACGACACTGAAAAATATTTGCTTTTTCGGACGTTTCGGTAGAAAGATTACCCCCTTCTTCAGCAAAACTAAAAGCCTTATATTATGTTTTATACGAGAAATATAACCGGAATAGCTAATCTTTGAGAGAATGTCAATTTAAAGGTGTTATTTTTAATTGTTAAGATAAGGTGCAAAACATATGTGTACCTAGAGTATGTTCTTTTTAATTTACCGTATTATTTATCCTTTTTTTACTTCAGTATTTAGCAAATTTAATCATGTGTTATTAAAATTAACTGACAAGATACTACACAATTATCATTATTTAACAATATTAAGGCACTTTTTTTATTTTATGTTTTTTTGAAACATGGTTCTTTTGGCAAAATACTAAAAGCATTTCAATTTATTTTATGATTGTTATCTAGTGCATGTTGGCAAATGTTTGATTTTTGAAATTCCTTATTTTTTATGGAAGTTTGGGTTTAATTCCTTTGACTGATGGCCTGGACGTTTCACTTATGTAAAATTTATTGCATTGACAGGGAATTTCATAAATAACATTTTTTTGTATTTTCTTGTTCATTGTTAGGTTTTGTTTTTGTAGGTTTCCTTCTAAGCGTATTTTTTGTCTTAAAGATTGTTCTTACGTTGAAAAGTTTATCTATTCGTTTTATTTTATCTGATAAGTTAGGTATATATGGTATAAAGAGGTTTGTAATTAATTGATTTCTGGTTGCACTCAAGCATTATCTCTGGGTAACAAAACATCTGCATCTCTTATTGTCAAAAGTGGTGTACCTCAGGGTTCTGTTTTGGGACACTTCTCTTTCTTCTATATATGAACGACTTTGCTTTACTAAGCATTAGTGGTGGAGTGACCCTCTTCGCAGATGACATGAGACTGAGGAGGAAAGGTTGCTGGCGGCGGTAAGTGCTGATCTGCTCATTATTAAGCAATGGTGTGACTCGAACTTGCTGATTTCTCTGTGTCCGAGACCAATATTTTAACCTTTAAGTGTAGCTTAGCGGATGTTTTTATTGATGACAGGCTGAAGTTTGACCAGCATATTTGGGACTATCGCAGAAGCTTGCCTCGGCTTGCTACGCATTGAGAGTACTATCTTCAGATTTGGATCTGAATACACTACGAACCTCATACTTTGCTCCAATCGAGTCTCATTTGAGGTATGAGAGAATGTAGCAATTATATTTTTAATTCTTTGTTTGTTCTACAAAAGAGGGCTGTTAGAATAACAGTGCATTACAAGCAACCATGTAAACCACTATTTCGAGAACATAAAATTTTAACTTTTGCATCTCTGTACTTATTTGTGTCTTTGTGTTTGATACACAAGAATAAAGCAAATAAATTTAATACACCTGCTTAGCAAGCAAGAAATGGAACTAATGTTGTAGATTTGCCTATTCCGAGATCCACTCAGAATTCCGTGGCTTATAATGCCAAAATATCATTTAATAAACTTCCCCATATCTTAAGGTCAACTGTAAGTAAGGTCAGATTTCGAAAGAAGCTAAAAATGATTGCTTGATAAGGCATACTATGCCATAGAGGAGTACTTTCAGGATGCGTGGTGATCAGTGGGGGGTTGACAGCGGTTGATCTCGGGGTATGCAATACGTTCTAATTGTGTTGTAAGTTACATTTCATTTTATATTTTTAACTTTTATATTTATTTGCTTGTATTTTTTCCCTTCTTTTAGTAATTTTGTTTAGGACCATATTTTAAAAAAATTATATTTTGTTGTATTTCATTACTAATATTGTTTAGATTTGGCTTTTTTATTTGCATTGATACAGTCTTTTATTATGCGTATATTTCTTTCAGCTTTGTCAATGAGATATTTTTTCTTTAGACAATAAAGCATGTTTTGTATTTGAATTTAATTTTTTTTATCCATTTTTGGTTTTGTTTGACTTTTGGATTGTCAAATTCATAGAAACATGAAATCATTAGGATAATTATTTTGATTTAAAACATGTTTTATAAATTTTTCTTCTTCAACAAAATTTTGATCTTTGCAATTTATTTTTGCTCTATCATATAAACTTTTTATAACTCCCTTTTAACCGTGATTGGATGATTTGAGTAAAAATTTAAGTATCTCTTTATGTCTGCAGTTTTCTATATACTTTTGTTTCAAAACTGAAATTGGAAGCTGTTGGTCTGTTTCTTTTTCAACAGTAAATTTAATTGTCGGTTCTTTGGTGTTAATATGATTAAAAAAATCATTTAAATGTTGATCGTCATGTTCATAGATCAAAAATGTCATCAATGTATCTTCACCAAACAAGTGACTTATGATCGTAATTTTGAACATAATTTAAGTCAAATTTGTCCATAACAATATTACTTAATAAAGGGGATAAAGGAGATCCCATAGTCATGCCAAAATTTTGCTGGTACTATTCACTTTAATACTGAAAATGAATGGTTTTTACACAAAAATTAATAATTCTAGAATAGTATTAATGTTTAATGATATACGTTCACCAAGATTGTTATCATTCTCAAGTTTATTTCTTACTATTTTAAAGTTTTATCTACATTTGAAAAACCCAAAAATAGTTTTCTTCTTAAATCATGAATCCGCTACTACAATTTTATAATTATTTAAGAAATGTTATGCTGATACAATTTAGTATAACCCAATGCATCAGGTGCTTCCTAGATCATATAATTTTGTTTGCTATTTTTTACTTGAAAATGATTATGAATGTATAAAAATATTTTTGTATTTTAATTATTCTGAATTAGCATGTTTTAAATAGTTATCCGGCATAACTACGTGTATTATTTAATTTCATATTTTCAAATTAGGAAAGGGAATTGTGGCGTTTATTACGAAACGTTGCTTGCTCTAGCACCTTGGTATAATTAATTTTGATTGTTATTATCCCTCTGTGTCTTTAGACAGCAGCCGGAGAAACATACTGTGGCATATAGACTAGTATAGAGAAACCATAAATCGTCAATAAATAATTAACAGAACCTCCGAAAGGCACAATAGAGAGCAAAAAAGGAGAAAAAGAATCGTTCCTTGGCCCATTATCTGTTCAGTGCCATTATTTATAGATGGGAGGTGATTTTTCAATGGGCCAAATAAACACATTTCCGAAGAGGATGCGTTCATCCATCAGCGGATCTAAGTAATAATAGGGAGTTTTCGAAACACCTGGATTTAAAATAACAGCTGAAACCCTTAAATAAATTGCAGTAAAGAAAATTGTTATTTCATATTTTTGAGAGTGAAAACATATTAACAACTAAAACTGTGTACAGACACATGTAAAAGAAGCACCAGACAAATCTGAAAATCTGTAGAACAATTATCTTGAATAAATTATATAAGTTAGAACTATTCATAATTTGTAAAGTCTGTTCTATCCTCCAATTTGATTTAATCGACTCCAGAGGTTATGGCAATACCGATTTGACCTAGGTGTAATCTACGTAAAAAATACAACTTCATACACTTTTTTTAGATCAGAAGAATATTCTAAACACGTTTTGTTATATATCCTCAACCTAACAGTTTTTTAGGTCAGTAAAACATTGTAAACATATTTAATCTAATATATCCTATATCTAATACAACTGCATGTTGGAGTACTTAGAACCCCCTAACGCTCAAACGGTTAAACTTAGAACGAAATCATTTGCATTTTCTGCTCTTTTCAAAACCCCTTAAATGACATTAACTTCCACCGGTTTGAACCGAAATGTCGAATTTTGATGTTTCCAGCTAAACCGGAAATTTATGTCATCTGATAGGTTTTAAGAAGTTAAGATAAGAAAGCGAAAGTTAATGGCAATGGAGTGGCCCAACATGGCAATTTTGAGACTTAATTTTCTCTCATTTAGATAAAATAGATATAGCACATATTAGATAAAATGTGTTTAGAATGTTTTACTGATTTAAAAAATTGAATGACGTCATAATTCTGACATTAACTTCCACCGGTTTGAACCGAAATGTCGAATTTTGATGTTTCCAGCTAAACCGGAAATTTATGTCATCTGATAGGTTTTAAGAAGTTAAGATAAGAAAGCGAAAGTTAATGGCAATGGAGTACAACATATTAGATAAAATGTGTTTAGAATGTTTTACTGATTTAAAAAATTGAATGACGTCATAATTCTTACAAGGATAACGTTAGGGTCAAGTCAGTATTCTAAAAAGATCCGGAATTGAATAAATTATATTTAATATATTATAAATAAGGTTAAAACAGTTTTTACAAATTATAAAGAGTTTCCAACAAATAGAATGAATTCTAGTTAAATGATTTTAACGAGCCTAAGATAAGATCTCGCTTGGCCAAAATAGAAAGTGGAACTAGTTAACCAGTACTCTGGGAGTTTATACCATTTCATTTAATTATTGTCATAAACTCCGCATACATTGAAAAAACAACTAAAGGCTTTCGGCAAGGATAAGAGAACATAAACTCAGTATCAGACAAAAGTAAACTGCATAAATCGTTTTTCAAGCTAAATCAACAAAAAACAGGCGAAAACTGAAGCAGAACCTGAATATTTTTATGGTTTAAATTTAAATTAGAATAACTAAAATTAATTAACTTAATTTATGTTTAGGCAATTTCTGCAAGCCAAGTCTAATCTGGCTTGGAGACATGAGAATAAACGAAGTGGAAATTCGTTCCTATATCACAGCTTAAAATAATTTGTTAAAATGTCTCAATTCAGTTCTTTGGCAATATGGTCACATTATGATTTCCTTGTGCATACTAGAGAAAAAGTATAAAAAACATCGTTGCAAAACTGTATAGCTGTGAGATGGATTCAATTAATTTATTTTGATTAATTTTTTTGGGCTGTACGATTTAATTATTTTATTAATAGTGATTTGGTCGCGCATATAAAAATTTGAAACAATCTAGTTGTCACTGTAATTAATCAATAATATTTTTTATGTTTTCAGCACAAGATTAAAGACACGGTCATTTTAATTTATTTGTAGTTCTTGTCAAACTCTAATTTATAGCCTAAAAGCAGATAATAATACTAAAAAAAATTAAAAACATTAAAAGTAAATTCTCGAAGTAACTACCTAGCACTCCTATTTAAACAGGGTGCAAATACGACAAACCCAGTTTTTACGTCCCTCGTAAAAGGGAAGTATTGTAATCTAGATGCCGAAAAACTTGTTTTATCAATTCCGTCGATCTTTCTGTCGGTCTGTCTGTTCGCGGCATACCGAGAAAAGTACTTACCCGACTGACTTCAAATTTTTGTCAAAAATTAAGGGTTATATGAGGATGATCTAGTAACATTTTGGTAAAAATCCAATATTGCGAAACAAAATGGTGCTAAAAAATTATTACTAAAAAACTACTTATCCAATTTATTTCAACTTTTGCACATAAATCAAATATTATGTAGGAATCAACTGATAAAATGTTGGTATTTCAAACCGTGTGCTAAAACTAATTGTGATATAGAGATGAACTAGTAAAATTGTGGTATTAATTCAAGATGGGAGAACAGAATGATGACCACATAAAATGTCAGGTTTTATATATCCTCACGTTTTAGCGTCCTTAGATGCGAAAAAACATGTTTTATAAATTCTGTCGGTCCGTCTGTCGGTCTGTCAGTTCTTGGCATAGCTTAAAAACTACTTACCAGATTGACTTCAAATTTTAGTCAAACATTGAGGGTCATATGGGGATTACCTGATAATATTTTGGTAAAAATCCAATATGCCGGAATAAGATGGCGGCCTAGTGAAACTAAAAACAGAAAATTTAATTTATCTAAATTTTTGTACAAAAATCAAGTGTTTTGCATAGGAATGAACAGGTAACATTTTGGTATGAATTTAAATAAAATATTTAAAAACCTGAAAAAACTACATAATGGATTGATTTGAAATTTTATGCAATAATTAATTATTGTATAAAGATGAACTGGTAAAATTGTGTGGCGGAACAAAATGGCAGCCAAATAAAATGTTTGTAATAATGAAAAAATTAACAAGTTTTACAGTTCGTCACGTTTTAGCATCGCTAGAAGCCAAAAATTTTATTTATTTATTTATTTATTTCAAAAAGAATATCAACATGGTACTACTCAGTACCATTTTAACTGTTCGTATACTTGTTTACGGTGCAATACGTTTAAATGTTCTGTGCTATGCGACATATATGTATTAATTTAATTTTAGTATTAATTGTAACGAACTGTGTTGTATAGAAATATGTTAAAATGCCGACATTTAAATCTCGGATAATGTTTTAATTTCTAGACAACTGATGAAGACCATAATATGGTTGAAACGTTTTAAACTCACGCTATGAAATAAATATTTGCCGATTTCTAAAACTTGCCAATTAATTCAGTGAACCAAATACCCAAGAAAATTCCATAAGAATATAGTTAAAAGTTCCAGAAACGTATATTCCTAAATGTATATATATATATATATATATATATATATATATATATATATATATATATATATATATATATATAAATATATATAAATATATATAAATATATATCTATATATATATATATATATATATATATATATATATATATATATATATATATATATAAATATATATAAATATATCTCTATATATATATATATATATATATATATATATATATATATATATATATATACAAAGGTACTTACACTAATTAAATGAATGAATGAAAATGAATTTTCAGAAGTTATAAAGTGTAAAACTAAATAGATTTTCCCTACTAAAATTTTGATATTACCTGCCAAGAAATAAACAATTTGAAATCAATTGTTTTTCTATCATCAGCGCACGTTTTATACTGACCAGATTAATTACTAATTTTTTCCGTTTACTATGGGATATTTAGCTAAAGAAACACTTAATGTTGTGCAACTTTATCTTACAAATAAAAAGATTAATGCCTAAACATACAAGGAGAACCACAGAATTGATCCCGTTCAACAAAAACCATCAAAAAAACAATAACTTACATCATAAAGAATTTTCAAAAGAAAAAAACAGTAATATTATTCAAACTAAAAATATTAAGTATTACTACTTAATATCCATATAGAAAAAAATTAAATTCGACATATCCATATATTTTGATAGTATTTCCAAATAATAATCTTCAATTTATTCGCATTTGATATACAATTTAATCTTTTTATTTGTAAGATAAAGTTGCACAACATTAAGTGTTTCTTTAGCTAAATATCCCTTAGTAAACGGAAAAAATTAGTAATTAATCTGGTCAGTATAAAACGTGCGCTGATGATAGAAAAACAATTGATTTTAAATTGTTTATTTCTTGGCAGGTAATATCAAAATTTTAGTAGGGAAAATCTATTTAGTTTTATACTTTATAACTTCTGAAAATTCATTTTCATTCATTCATTTAATTAGTGTAAGTACCTTATATATATATATATATATATATATATATATATATATATATATATAAATATATATCGGGAAGAACTTGAAGATTTCAAAATATCAAAAATATTTTTGATGAGCGCTAAGCTTATGTATCGTATAATTAACAAGTATTTCTAAAAACTATGTTACGTGGCTTTTAATACAACATGTTTAGGGGGTTAAATTTATTAGTATTAAACAAACCGATTTAAACCGAAATATAAACAAATTCTACAGAACCATAAATAATTAAATATTTTCGTTACCCGTAATATCAAATGATGCGAAAATTCCGCAATTCTGTTTAGAGTTTCTGTATTGTTGAGCTGTATCGGTGGAAAACGAACTCAATTAATTTCACTATCGGCGGGATGAAAGAAGAGAAAAAACGAATTATTTGCGAAATTAAATAAGAAACGGGAGATATTTATCGGTTTATCTGTCGGAGAAATGAAATAATAAATTTTTGAAGGAAAAAAAAGACAAGATATATAATGATGAGCAATATCGTGTTACAAATGGAAAGTTAATAACGGATAAATAGGTATCATTCTTTACTACAATAATTAATATATTCCACTCCAAAATTATATTTTATAAGGTTTTTCATTTCTGGTCTTGTAACATAACTGAAATGGCATTTGTATGTGAAGTGTGCGTTTTAAACAAACAATTAAGCATAGCTACAGTTTACTCAGTAGTTTCTTCTGGAACTATTGTATGCTTTATTTTTTTAAATCAATCAGGTCGAAACCGTTATGAAATTAAGTTTATGTCAGAATCCCATCCTAATAGTATAAGAATATTTTGCTATATCCGACATCGGAAGAACTTGAGAAATTCAGCAATTTCGACAATTAGATTCATCTCAGACTTTTTATTTCAATCATATTCACTAACACTGTTTTATTATGAAACGATAGTTGACATTTCGCTTTCTATTGCACGAGGCACGTTAGGGTATCTTTATTTCAAACGATTATCAGGAGCGCCGACTTAATGAGGACTGAAAGGCTGCAGCCCAAGATCAGAAAAATTGTTATGTTAGATTAGTGGCTGTTGATCTTCCTCTGTAGAATCCATGTTGTTCATTCGATATATAGTGCTTGTATGTATAAAAAATCTCATCAGTAAGAATTGATTCAAACAGCTTAGGGATGATTGAAAGAATGAAAATTCCCCCGAAGTTCTTGATATCTCGTTTACTTCCCGACTTGAATACCACATCATATTTGAATAATTCATTCGACCAATAATTCACAACAGTTTTTAAGAAAGATCGGTTGGACTCCAATCCCATCCAAATTCTTATGCTTTAAAACCGGTTCGTCAAGGGTAAAAACATGATCTGATAATGTTGCCGCAAATAGGACCGACTTAAGGGATTCCATTGCCATACCATCTTGATTAGAAAAGCAACTCTTGAAATGGTTCACAATTCGCGATATCTTTAGGAGAGCCCAAGCACGTGCCGTCGTCCAAAGTCCCTCCTAATTGTTTTCAAATATGATCAAAAGTACTTTACATTTTTGTGGATTAATAGTTCTATATTAGTGACATATTAAGTCGTTTGATCTCTCTTCGAGGATTTGAAAACGGTTGATAATCAGCATCAAAACCAGATATTTCCATTTTTTGTGCCAAGAGTTTTTCTTTTTGTTTTTCTTTTTCTTAGCGATCAACTTCTTTAGCTCAGCACTAAACTAATTTGCAAATTTGGCACGCTTAGCTGTCACTTTAGGTGTATTGCTCTTAATACCCCTAAACTATTCTTCGTAAAATTGAGAGGTAATACTGTCGAGATTGGCGGATGTACGCAAAAAAGACCAGTCAATCTGCCTATAAAAACAATTCTGACCTGCGCCTGCGTAATCGGCCTTAAAAAAAAAACTTAAAATGGGTAGTTTTTTCTTAGACTTAATGGCCGGTATAGTGATAGCTCCAGACTAATTCCAAGGACGGATGATATGAATCCACTCTAGTGAGAGGGTCATCGCATTGTTTGATTCTGGGAAAATCCATATCACTCACAAAAACTAAAACCAGTATTCTATTCATGCTCTTTTTAACACAGTTTACCTACCGTAGCTCTAAATAAAACATACAGTCAACGATCAGTTCTGCTGGAGGTGAATTTATTTTCCTAGGTATTAGCACAGTCAAACTCCCAACATATAAAGGGGAGGTTGAAATCGCCAAAGGTAAAAAATATTGCATTTTTATGCTGGTATCTAGGCCCTCACAAGTAGTGCGGCAATGAGTATAGTAATCGACCGAATTAGAAGGAAAATATACGGCACAAACAGTGCACTCGACACCACCCACGTGTGGATCCACGTCCACAAATCTTCAAAAGTCAGTTTGTGTTGGAATAATTTTAGGATCACAAAGCTGTCCTGCTGTTGCGATAAGGACGCCACCACCTTTTGGGCAATTAAGTGACTCGTAGTTTCGGTCCCTCCTGTGAACCAAATAGTCATTTGAACAAACTTCGTAATCGTCAATACTGCTGTTCTGCCAAATATCTGTCAAAATTACAATTTGAAAATTCGAAACCAAGCTATTCCTTAAGATTTTATCCGATTTGATTCTGAGACCTCTAACATTTTGATAGTAGAAGGTGGCCCTGGGATTGATTACAGCCTTATTTGCTCGATCGTTGCATTGTTGTACAAATTCCTTTTCTTTCCATTATGTTTTGAACAAAATTCGTCGGGAGCATGCAATTCAGCCATATGTACTTTATTAATCCTCTGTTTTATATTCAATTATACAATGACGATTGGCCACTACTGCTGGAACAAAAGAAAATATTTTGTTCTGAGACAAGTATATTTTAAAATCGAGATTCTGCTGAAACGTTGGACCAATCACTAGTAAATTAGTCCTTGTACAGTAATCTAACAGCTTTTTCAAGTACTAAGTACCCGTTCTCCACTACTTTTTTTAAAGGCATTTCCCTTTGTAATAAAAATTATTATGAAATCATGCTTTGTACAATTTTGTGACAATTTAAGGGTTTCAGTGACAGTCTTTGAAAATAGATGATCATCATATATTTGCGTGTTACCATCAAAGCGGTTGTAATCCTTTTTCTTCAAAATATCACAGTGTCTGGCGTTACTTGCACCAATAAACATTAGCGTTTTGTACTAAGCCATCAGAGGCAGAGCTCACTGAAGACTGCTGTTTACAGATGGACGTAAATGTACAAGAGCTTTAGTCTAAATTGTTCAGCTGCTGCCTAAGTTTCTTCATTGAAAGATTTTGTTGCCTTTCTCAAATATCCTAATAGAAGTGGTCAGTTTTTTACTCGTGTCTATCATTTCCTGAATATCGGGTTTACATTTCTTCGATAAATTATCTCTTTCCATATTTAATGTTTCTCACGTAACACTATGATTTCAGCATTTAAAAGCCTTTAAGCAACATCGACTTTTCAGCCAATTGAGACAAATATTTTTTCTTCGGCTTCATTTAAAGAATGACATTTAGTAATTACATGTTCATTTATATATTTTGCCTAAGTTACCTCTTTCATCCCAGATTTTCAAGTTTCAAAGAAATAAATAAGATTTCTCCAGAGTGTCTTGACGTGATGGTAACTATGACTTATCATCTGATAGAAATTATATTTGCGGAGTTATAGATACTTGAACGTCAATCGCCAATATTATTTTGAAACTTGTATAAATATTTACTAATTTATTTTAGATATTGTAGCTTTATAACGTATAGTTATTCAGGCGTTTTTATTTGTTTTTCCATATAGTTGAGTGTTCTTCGCGTTACAAAATTTAGTGGCATTTATAGACATCTCAATCCTAAATTTAATTTTGACTAGTTGGTAATTATAAAACCTTCTTGATCCGGATTAAAATTATATTTTAAATACCTGCTTTAATTGCAGTTCTTTACATTTTCCTTAACCTTAATACATACTTTCTAACTTTTTTAGGGTACAAATATTTTCTAATTATTATTTCTTTCAGACATGCATAAAAGCAACTGTTGTTCTTATTTGTTCAGAGCTTATGATTATTAGTTACACTTATATTTGACGTTACTGTCTTTTAATTATGTCACTTTTGATTACTTAATATAAATAATTATTTGTCTTATATATATTGAATTTTACATTAATATTTTTTGGCTTACTTCTTATCGCATCTGCCAATGTAGAGCAGATGTTATTTATGCTAATCTACTACTACAAATATAAAGCTGATTGATTTATGCAAATGTTAGATACTTTAGAAAAAGGGATAATCTGAAATAAACTCTTGAAGTAAATTTCTCTTGTTTTCCTTATTTAGATAGTTAGCTAAACTAACTTTAGTATATAATTAGCGTATCTTTTATCTTATTTTCCATTTTTTTGGTCATCTTTTGGAATCCCAAACACTTTTAATTAAAATTTTATTTTATTGTTTTATTATACATACACGTTTTTATATCAAACAAAAAATAGCCTAACCCGGGCTAACTAAAAACACAGTCCGGTATTTAAAAAACGATTACATATAAAATTAAAGGTTTTGTTCAAAAAAAAAACTAAAAAAATTAAACCATATCGGGGATCGGTCACAAAACCTTTGCAATGCTAGCCCAATGCTCTACATATGACCTACATAGACATAGCTCACACCAAAAAACAATACAATTTTTGTTTATGTTTTTATTCGGATATTTAATTTACGAAAGTTACCTTTAGATGGCGCAAAGGTGTCGGCCATGTTACAGTGACTTTATACGAGATAAAGTCACTGTATGCCATGTTACCGTGACTCTCAAGGCCATGTTTATCATTAAAGCCATATAATAAATAATAAACGTTACCAGGCCCGTTACTGTTTTTCTAATATATAGGTTTATCTCGGCGCAGTATGAACAAGATTTGTTAAATTCTAAGTGTGAAATAAAAGGTACGTGTTCAAATCCTGGTTCGTTCGATAACTTATTTTAGTTTTTTTTTAACAAAACGTATAATTTTTATGTAGTTGTGTTTTAAAAAATTAGATTGCTTTTTGGTTAGCCCTGGTTAGGTTTTTTTTGAGGTGGGTACAACTTAAGCGTTTTAGCAAATTGCATTGTCTAGCCCTTAGAGTAATTATTACTCTAAGGTCTAGCCCCAAGGTTCTTAGAACAAAAACCTTGGTCTAGACGTAACGGTCCACACCCCGCCAGACAGGTTCTTGGCCTACGTCGTAGGGTGTGTGTTAGTTCGAATCCCGACTCGGTCGAAAACTTTTAATAAGTTTTCTTTAAGAAAATTAAAGAAATACTCACTAGGTTAGGTTAGGCGCCACCGGATTCCGAGTCTATATTAAAACAAAGATGCTTTTGTAAAAAAAATCTATACTGTTAAATGGATCTGTCCCGTTTGCGTTAGATTAGCCCAGGTTCGTCGACAAAACCATCTCTAAAGCCGCAATAAATAATCTCAATAAAATTCTATTGTCCAAAGAAAAGAACTGTGGCAACGTCGAAGTCTGGCGGGGTGAGTACCGTTACGTTTGGTCTAGCCTTCTATGTCATTTTAACGTCATGTGTGTATGTTTGAAAGCACTTTTTTTTCTTAAACATCCGCACGAGTCTCGCCGGTTGTCAAGGCTTCCGTTTGACAATCCTTGTTTTAATATAGATACATCTTTTTATATAATAACACTTTTTTACATCATTCTAAAAAAAGAACAAAACCAGAGCTAACTTAAACGCAATCCGCTTTTAAAAACACAATTTTTTTGTGCCAACAATAAAAAAACACTCATCGTTAGGAATTGAACTCAATCTGCCCCGTGACATCACTAAGCCAAACTAGTCATACCGGAAATTAAAGACACCGATTTGCGTGCTTCTACCAAATCTGCTGTTTGAAAAACAAGACCTTAAATCCGCCTAGAACTCTACCAATCCCATCACTTTAGAATGCGCGCGAATTTCAAATCCAATTTCCGATTGAGATTCGATTTTATGGCTTTAATGATGGTTTTATCGACGAACCTTGGCTAACTTAATGCCTAGGGCACAGATGTACCAAACAGTATAGCTTATGTTAAAAAATTCGTTATAATAGACTCAACAGATGACCTCCACCCGTTTGTCTATGTTCTCTATGTTGGGAATGATCTGTTTCATAGTTACTTTTGTCTATATTCAAGGGTGTATATGGTATCGCGGGCAGAGCCTCGTTTCCTTGATTTCTCATGTTTTCATTAACTTGGTCCTCTGTTTCACCCATAATGATCTTTTATAATAGTTATTCTCTGTCGAGACGTTGTAACTGGCTCTTTGCTAGCCAGTTACAACGTATAATAATCTATTTAGGTTTTTTACATTTTATGTCTTTCTACTGACTTGTCCCATACTGTTTCTTAGTTCCTACGGGTTTAGGCTGTTCCCTCGGGACATCCTTAATATATTTCTGTTGAGAAACCTATGGCACAGCAATGTCGCTGCCGTGCTTTCTATGTGTCCATCAATTTATCCTTTATTCCTGAGTTGTCCTAATGGAAAATCAGGGACGTCTGACTTGGTAAAGGTGAAATTTTGGGTTATCGTGTGTAATTTCCGGAGAACGCCTATTCTTTAATAATGATTACTCTTCCCTTTTCTCACAAGACCGTTTGGCACTCTTGTCCTTCGGGCTCTATCATCAATTTTTCCTACCCGTGTTAGGTAAATATGTTTTTAATGTGAGAGTCCCACTTTAACCCGATTTTCCTAATCATCCTGTATGGGTTCTCGAGTCCGCACTTTATATTATGAAGGTCTATCGATATTCCGCCTGAAGAATTTACCAAGAAATACAGGTGACACTCGCACGTAGGGGATACGATGGGACCTGGTGCACTTAGATACGTTAGGGTCAGCAAGTCTCTTCCGCAGGTACCACTCACTCCTGTGGTGTCTTCTTCGCCTTCTGGCACCAAGGATTTAGATAAAAGTAAAGTAGCTAATTTCCATAAATTCAAAAAGTTAGAAAGTAGTGCAACATCAAAATCGGCCGACCATAACTTTTTCTCTAGGACACCGTACCTGTAGATATGCGGGCTTTCGCTTCTCAAATACCCCCAAGTCTACTTGCTAGAGTTCTTCATCCTGACTACCACACTTGTAGGTACGCTAACTAGTAGAATTTTGCTTCTCTTTCGCCCACAGTCTTGATACCTGGAGGTCTGCGTCGTAATCTAATCAGAAGAACTCTTCCTGTCGACTGTTTGAAACAACGTAATCACGAAGTGACATAAACACGCATAATAAATGCGTTTTTCTTTTCACCTCAAACACTTTGAATTTGGGGTGAAATATTTCTAATTAAAACGGAAAATTTAAATTCAATTTGCATCAATCATATGGACGGTTCCGAAGAGAAAGAAGTCCTCTCCTATTTATTTCGCACTGATTCTCTTAACTGTATAAGCAGATTTAGAAGTTATCCTTATCCTCGTAATCCATCTTTGACGTATTGGACGGACCAGTGACTAGTGAGTGATGTACTATTTTTGTAAATTACATATTTGATAAAATAATCAATTATATAAATGATTTTTTACAGCAAATAGGGATAAACGTGGTTTGCAGATTTAGATATTGCAAAGACTGAAACAGAGAACCAGAAAATTGTATCGTTGTTTGCGCTTAAAAATCAGGCGGCTTTGCAGATGTAACGAGATTTGGGTTATGGTAAAAAACGCATTTGCTAAATCCGCTGAAGAGAGTTAAAATAACTAGTTAAACGGCTTTCGCGAGGTACCCCTAAGTAATTACTCCCAAGGGCGTTATTCTGCTAATTATTCAACGTACCCGAGTTGTCACAAGTCAATATCAGAAAGATTTATCTTAAGTCACAAGTTATTCGAAAAATAAAAAGGATTTTAAATCAAGTCTCACTTTAAAAGACTTACTAGTAGGTATTATTTCAATATGACTTGGAAATTTCGGTTGAAAATAAGTCAATAAAAAAAAATGACTTGAGTTCTCTCATGAATGTAAATATTTTATTGGGTCTTGAAAATAGTCAATTAGGTTTTTCCTTTTTAAGATTTAAGTCAGAAATCAATATCTTAGGTTAAGTTTTTTAATGTCATTATAATGTCAAATAATAGTTTATAATATATTAATAATATATACTAACATAATTATGATTATAGATGGATAGAGCAAAAGGTGTAATATATTTTTTGTTTACTTTCGCGAGATCTAACAAATAATTAACGAATCGGCAGTGACAGGTTCTAGACAAAACAAGATATGCGTATTGCGTCAGACACCTGAAACGGCAACAGCTATGGTTTTATTATTCGCAGAATTTGATTGTGACTTAAAAGCAGTGTTGCCGAATAAAATTGGCAAATTGCACAATGCAGCTCTTCAAATAGTACACTTTTACACACATCAGTGATGTCAGATTTTACACGTGAAATCGTGGACGGCAATAGATTTTCTATCTCAAATTTGATGACCAAAAAAAAGCTAAATAGCCGTCATGCGGTTAGAACTTACTGGGTCTTGCAGCTTGCCAGAAAAAAATATTTAATGATTATTATAGCTTTATTAATCTACGAGATTGTACGAGAACAAGAGGAACAAGCTACTTAGCTATTTATTTACCTGTTTTAACCATCGGCCTATCATTGGCCCCATAAATAACTAAAACTCTTTGTCTATTGTTAAGCGAAGCCCAGCGCTAACGCTCTTTTTCTATCTTCTACTTGCAATTTTAACCATCGGCTCAATAAATAACTAAAAATATTTTTCTATTTTCAAACGAATCCGAGCGCTAACAATGCGCATCTTCTTCTATCTTCTACTTGCAATGTTATAAGTATAGTTTTTGCACCATTTGCCAATTGTTGAAGCTCTAGTAACGTGCTCAACTCAGCTTGACCAGTTGGCTGACGCTGACCGTAGAATATAATTTGTCTGAATTTCATACTGCACGGAAATTACACAGTTTTGGCAAGGGCGCAAATACTACACGCATCTATTTCAAATTACACGAAAATCGTGTAATTACACATCTATTGGCACTGCTTAAAAGTCACTAGCTTAACTTAGGTCTTTAATTTGACTTAAGTTTTTGAGAACATGTATAAGTAAAAAAATATATATCACTTCTAAAAACTTTTAATATGCATATTGTGAAAAGACACGGTAGTAATATAAATAATCAACTCTTTGCGTAATCTCTAGCATTTAACTCTGAATGAAAACCAAAGAAATAAGTATAAGAAACTAAAAGAACCAAATGTAATATAGTTATCAAAAATAACTCATAAGTAAGAAAATCAATAAACAAGCAACTCATTTGAAGCGTACCATTTTTTCTGTATTGTTGACAAATTTAAACCTATAATCAAGATGAAAAAAATGTAGGCTTTAAACCAGGCGTCGTTTGCAAGAGATGTCATACGGTCTTATGATATCAGGCACTGGACAATTATGATGTCATCACTCATCAGCCGAAATTCAAATTAAAATATCTTCGACTCAACGGGATTTTAATGATTTAAGAGCAAATTTGAAAACATACGGTAAAATCTGTCAAAGTTATTTGTCAATTTAGATTTTGACAGTATCAGTACATAACCTCTAACCGCTCCCCTTTATTTGTCAACAAAGAATTAGAAAATATAAACTATTATTAAACAATTTAGTTTTTAATTATATTTTTTTCTCGTCGCATTTAAAATGCATGAGGCGTATCAAGTTTACTCTTTAATGAAATTGAGTCATCAAGTAGAATCAATAGCTGCTTACGGTGCGTAGATTAATTCATTACAACGAAATAGAATTTAAGGGACCAAGCTTATATTAGAAAATAATATACACTAATACTACTAATAGTTTGAAAAAGAAGTGCAATTAGTATTAAATTTTAAGGATATAATCTTTTGAAACTAATTTACTAATGTGGCCATCGTGATGTGGACTATTCAACAGCACTTGTTCAACTGAATTAAAAAAATTATAATACTGATGTATTATGAGCCTATTTCTTGCATATAAAGGTATTGCATTCTTAGAAAACTAAAGTTTTCACCTGGCTAGGAAGCAACGTACTACAATTAGTATGATTTCACAAAGAAAAAGAAAGTGTCTATACAGTTCAGTTGATAATAATAAATTTCTACATGGTCTAATAGACCAAATACTAAAAAAATTAGTACACACTCTAGCTGTTTATATATGGCTAATGTATTCTGACAGGATACAAATTCAAAATAAAATAGGTAACCTAATCAAAGTTTCCAGTGTAGTGTTAATGGCTGTTTGATATGAGATTCTAGCAATTTGTTTTAATAATGTATGTATACAATTTTTTTTATACAAAATGATAGGTTGTATTTCTTGTTGGTGGTTATACAGTTTTTCAACAGAATAAGTATTTGACTGCATTATCCAAAGTTGCAGGTGTTTTCTTTTATTTTTTATCATAAAATATGGGTTCTATCAAGAACTCCTCCTAAAGTAGAAAAGTTCACTTAAATAAGGATCTACTGGAAGCTGCACAAATTTTTATTAGTTCACGGTCTGTCCGCCACTTACGAGATTAATATACTGATATTGAAAGCCAAAAAAATAAAAGCAAAAATATGAACCTAGAAACACCTATTACTAACAGTATTTGAAAACTTGAATTTGTTTATATTATAGTCCATTTTTTTTTAAGGTTTCAGTTCTTTCTGGCTTTAAGGCAATATCTTTTTTCACATTGTATCAAAGATTTCACTTTTTGTAAATAAATGGCAACAATAATTCTATTTGGTTAAATTGAACTAATATCGATAACAATTTATATTTTTTTCTATTTTAAGTTTTAATCGCTCACTGATAACTATCTTATTATTAAATAAATAAATTATCCATAAGCCAACATTGCACAAAAAAAAACAATTCTTTTATAAGAGATAGACAACAATATTTTTTTATAACAGGATTTATCATCTAATGACATTAACAAGCAGACCATCATAATATTTAAATAGTTGATATCTCCTAAAATATAAATGAAATATCCTGAGGCGAATCCATATCAATTTAAATTTTCATGAGCGTCAACACTAATTTCATATATACTTGAATGAAATCAAAGTCATTCTTAATATAGTCATTCAATATGCTTCAGCACAGACAGAAACCTTTATTGGTTCATTTGAAAGTGGTAAACTAATTATCTCACTTCATTACAGTGAATAGTTTTTTTTTCTAATTCATTCATTTTAATTCAGTTCCAAAAAAAAATGCTAATTATTCAAAAAATAAATATTAAAAACAAAAAAATCTTGATTTTTTTATAGATGTGGTTTAAAAATGGGATGAATGATTATTTTTCATTTTATGGCAACATAAGTATGAAAGAGTTAAAATTAGTTACTCCTGCTCTTTTTGTTCTGAAACACAAACAACTGGTAATCTTCAACAACAGTTGTTCAGTACAATTTTAATATTTTTGTAATTATATGCAGTGTGTACCTAATTATCTTTTTCTGTAAGACAAAAGCGTTTTGTGCCACTGTGGTATCACACAAAAGAAAAAGATCATTATATTTGAGCAGTTAACTTACTTAAAAAGAAAGCTCTTAGTTCATTGTTAAATTGAAACTCTGATCTTGAGCAATTAGATATAATGAAAAAATTTGTAGGCGATATTTTGTTAGTTGGCACAAGACAAGGTCATCTTTTTATGTACAGTTTGGAGAAGAAGGAGCCAAAATGTGAATTAACGTTAATGAGATATAACAAATCATTTAGTAAAAAACCCATACAGCAGTTGGAAGTTATACCTGAACAAGATTTGTTACTTAGTTTAACTGGTAGGTAAAAGTAAATATAAAACCAAATGTGGGAAAATATGGTTTTTAATTAAGCAATTTTCATTTTTTACTTTATTATATGTAACTGATTAATAGGCTTACTTGTTTAGTTTATTGATTTTGTAGATCATATTATACAACTACACGACATTAATGCAATAAGTTTTAACACACTGGATACCATTCAAAAATCCAGAGGAGCTACCTTTTTTGCTGTAAATACTGAGGTAATAATTTCAGGCATCCTTTATTATATTTTGGCAATTGACTATTTGATACTTTTTTCAGAAAATAATTTCCACTACAGGAGATACCCATTACCTAATTCGTTTGGCAGTAGCAGTGAAAAGGAAAATTCAACTGTATTATTTGAAAAATAACCAATTTCACACATTATGTGATGACATCTCACTCACGGACATACCAAAGTCGATGGTATGGAGTCAAAATGTTATTTGTTTGGGCTATAGGGATGAATATGCTTTACTTACTGTAAGTATATGTTAATTTTTTTTCCTCTACTTATGTTGTAACTAAACTATTATGACAGTAATTTGATGAATGTACTTGAGTATATTTTACTAAACTAGTCTTTTCTTCAGTGGTGGCTCATGGGATTTGAGTTTGGCGGTGCACCAGAAGGTAAATAGCGCCACAGGTAAAAAATTGCGCCGCATGCGAATATTTTTCGGGGTGCCACGCCAAAATGACTATTTTTTTACCTTTTTGTTTTTTTTTAATAGAAAAAATTACTAGTTACGTCCATTATACAACATTTATACTACTTGCTAAATTAGTGAAAAGTTAAACATTATAAAAAATTTAATAATAATCTTGAGTTCCTTGAGATAATTTATTTGCCCTTTATGTCTAGTTACATATGTGTTAGTAAATCAAATCGATTTTCTTCTATTCTTGTGTTGGAGTGAATTTTTCTACTTATGCGATAACATGTGCATATATACCATTTTTACAAAGTAATAAACAACATAATGAATAAGTTATACACTCCAAAACTATATACAGTAAAAGGAAGAGTATTTTACACTGAACTGCGGTATTTGAAATCTAGGCTTCGTTCTGCCTTACTGGCGAAAAGGTCAATGACTCGTTTATTAAAGTCTTCAATATTATTAAGAAATACTTTTTCAGCTGATAACATTCCAAAGGCACTTAGTCTTTCTTCTTTTATAGAGTTGCACAAAAAAGTTTTTATTCTTTTTAACATAGAGAAGCATCTTTCAGCTTCAGAGGTTGACATAGGTGTGTGTGTAGTTTCTTGAAATGCGCACCTCATATCTTCCTGTGAAACCAATGCTAAAAGAGGAACGGCTTCAGAAATGGTTTGCAATTCTTCTCTTTCATAAAGTACTTGTAGTTCTGTTTTTAGACGATTTTTCTCTAGAAAGGGATATAACTTAACTGTATCAGAGAGCAATTTGTGGGAAAAATTTTTTTGCTATTCTATAAAATGTTCTTTCATAAATAATGCAGTAGCTGTCAGATGTCCTGTAAAAGTAAACCGAGCCTTAAACTTCCAAGGCTTCAATTTTTTTATTTGTTGAAATAGATAGATCGGAACGAGGGTAACGTCTCCTTTTTTGCGGACCATTTTCATCTTCGTTTTTTAAAGGCTCCTAGTCTATTTGGTCAATAATTGTGTATTAATCATCTGCAGTTGCTTAAAAGTTCTTTCGACATGTGGCATGATTTTATGAAAAACTGTCAACCAAAATGTAAAATCTTTGTTCTGCAATCTAATTTTATATGCACCAGCTTGTTCAGTCGTTGAATTCAATTTAATATTTTTGTCGTTCTCTAAAATATCCATAATGTGTATCAGCTCATTTCGGTATTCATAAACTGTATTAATTCCCCGAAAATGAAAATTCCATCTCGTTTGTGTTGATCGTGGTAATCGTCTATGAGCTATATCATCCAATACTTTTGTTCTTTGAGGTGACGTAGAAAAAAAGAACAAATTCCAGCCAGATGAGCAAAAAAAATCTGAATCGATGCATTAATTGAAGCTGCACTGCTCATTATAAGGCATCTGATGAGCATAGCAATGCACATAATTTGCTAAAGAATATTTATCTTTAATTATTTTTTGTACCCCATTTACACCTCCGCTCATAACTGACGCTCCATCATATCTTTGAGCTATTCACTTATTAGGTGTGTCACTAATTAAAGGATCAATTTCATTTAAAATGCAATTTGCTATTGAAATGGCATTGTGTCCAAGAGGTCCAAATATCCAAAATCTTTCTACTGGCTTACTGGAGACAATGTGTTGTAAGATAATGACTAATTAAAATTCGTTGGCGACATCGGTAGTTTCGTCGGCTATTATGGCTACATAATTCGCTTTTTTAATTTCTTTACTTACCTAAACTAATAATGCAGTCCAATAATTCGTTTTGTATCGTCTTAGAGGTCCCTTTAAATGCTGTTGCTTTGTTAAAAAGTTCCTTTAAATCTCTATCCAATTGAGAACTAAAATCTATCAATTCTCGGAACACTCCTTTATTTCCGGATTCTTCGGTTTCATCATGATCTCTCAGTGCCAATTCTAATGCACCACAAAATCTAATACAGTTGATAATGATGTTTAAAATATATCTGTTTTTATCAACTTGATTGTTGTGCATAATAATATTTTGTCTATAAGCAACTTAATTGAGTCTTTATATTTGATTTTCAGAGCAAAGAAAAACTAAAAATTTTATTTATATGTAACTTGCTGTTTTCATGCATTAATTTTCTCATAAATAAGCACTAAATCAGTAACCCCATGCCTTGTCCATGTAGAATCACCATCAAACAAAACACAAACGAAACAAAAAATGCATTTTTTTGATCGCATCCACAAATCCAGTTATTTTTCGAATACATATTTCGATTAAACTACCTTACACGGACTTTGAAGCTTGATAACAAACTACCTCAAAACACAAGATCATTACCACTAAAAGAATTTAAAAATCATTTATTTATTTAATTACCAAATACACTACAGAATACAATAATGATTCTAAATGGTATACATTGTCATAACTATGAACTAAAGTAGACGCACATTAACACTACAAAAATGACAGAGAGAAAAACAGCTAACAGAGTTAAAATTAGGCAGTGAGTAGATAAACACAATATAGAAGGAAAAAAGAAAACAAAATAAAACACAATGGTCAATTTAGTTAGTGTCTTAATGACAAATTTTGCTTTAAGGACGACTGACTCACACAAAATAAATCACACTTGGAATAAAATGTATTAAAGTTATTAACCATACGATCAATGAAGGCACTTTGACCGTAATTGGTTCTGTGTGTGTGCACATGAAATAATTGAAATTGCCTGGTCCGCCTGCTGGGAACTTGAAACTGTACCAGACCCAGTAAAATATCACAGTTTATAACACCATTTACAAGTTTGTGTAAAAATAATAACAGGGCTTCTTTACGTCTGGTCTCTAGTCTTTTTAAGCCACAAAGCAATAGCCTTGTTTCATATGGTAAGTTATGGTAGGGAAAACGGAACTTATACAATAAATATTTCACAAATTTATTTTGTACTTTTTCAAGTCTAATTCTGTGGCAAGCATACTGAGGAGACCAGATTATAGAGCAATATTCGAGTATACTACGGACAAGGCAATTATATAAACATACAAGTGCCTTCGTATCACTGATATGTTTGGTGTTTCTCTTAATAAAGCCCAGTAACCTAAAAGATTTGGTAACAATGCTGTCAATATGCTGGTTAAAGCTCAAATCTGTATCAAAAGTTACACCCAGATCGTTAATAAATTCGACCCTTTCAATATTTACATTATTAATGGTATATGATATTTCTAAGGGATGTACACATTTATAAAAACTAATAGATTTACATTTAGCGGTATTAATCTTTAGGTGATTTACTTTACACCATTGCACCAAGCCATTAAGATCCGACTGCAAATCATCAGGACTAGAATCAACAGTATTGTACAGCTTTAGGTCGTCTGCATATAAAAGATATTTACAAGATTTAAAACAAGACTGGACATCGTTTATAAAAAGCAAAAATAGAATGGGACCAATATGAGATCCTTGTGGCACTCCGGACGTCACTAACACCTCTCGAGAAAATGAACCACACACATTAACCTGTTGGCGACGATCAGTCAAATAGGATTGGATCCATTTCAGGCAGCTTCCAGAAACCCCAATATCGGACAGCTTCTTGATCAGCAGAGGATGACAGACGCTATCAAAAGCTTTTGACAGATCCGTGTAGATGGAGTCGACTTGTTTACCAGACTCAAGGGATGATATCAGAAAGTTCTGATATACTGCCAAGTTGGTAGCTGCTGAGCGGCCCTTGAAAAAGCCATGTTGTTCGGGTATGATGTAATTTTTGTATGTGCAGAATACTTCATCTGCAACAATGGCCTCGAAAAGTTTTGGAATTGCAGATAGCAATGAAATCCCTCGGTAGTTCTGAACATCCTCCTTGTCCCCGGACTTAAAAATTGGCTGGAGATTAGATTTCTTCCATATTGATGGCCAGTATCAAAAGATCTTTGAAAAAGGGCACTAAGAGGTCGGGCAAGAGACCCAGAACAACTTTTTAGGAGAAGTGGTGGAATACCATCGGGCCCAGTCCCCTTTGACCCGTCCAATTGACACAATTTACTGTTTAATTCCTCTGCGGTAAAGTTGTGAGTTGCAAGCACAGTGGAAAATTTCACTGGGTTAACATGAGATAATACAACCGTGGTGTGATCAGTATAGCAGTCATATTTAAAAATTTCTTATTCAGAATGCATTCTACTCGATTGAAGAATTTATCTTCTTTCGAGGTTTGTAAAAACTGGTTTCGGCAGCATACTGTTAACTGTTGTATATTATTTTAAAATGTAATTTGTTTTGTCTTTTTGACGATGTAATGTCTTTTAAATGTATATTAACTTATAAACTTTTAATTAAGATAATTTTTTTTTTAGTTAGTAATGTAGAGTATTTTATTCTATATATTTGCCACTGTGCTTTTGACTTGTGTAAACAATATTTTGTGATAGCATCAATAAATAGTTTGAATTGAGGTGGAAGCCTTCTGCGTTTTGGTTAGATCTAAATCGCGGAGAGGTCTTCCAAGCTCCTTGATTTAATTTTTTTGCTCAAGCGATCGCATAGAAAAAGGTTTCACCAATAGACTGTTTATTTTATTCATTTTGCCTCGAACAAATTGAAAACAATAGGTAAAAAACTCGGCAAATGTTCCACTTATGTGGACCGACCTGCCGTGATGCAATTACGCGAAACGCCAACATCTCACTAAAATAAAATATGCAAAACCTTACCGAGCCGCTCAATCGGGCGGCCCCATTTATACGAATTTTCACAGTGATTTCTACATGCACAGCGTGGCCTCGCGTAATCTTTTCCAATATATTCCAGCAAGACCGTTTAGCAATGTGCTCGGACAGTCGGACAGCCGACCACAGCAGCAGACGGAGAGTATCTGTTCTAGGAATAATAAGAAATAATGTATGCATTATTTTGCCATTATATTGCCCCTTATGACAAGCCGCCACTGTTTCTCTTACCTTTGGATGCTATTGTCAGCAGAAAGTACAGGCTTGGCTTGCAGGCTCATTGAGTCTTATTATTGATGTTCTGGAGGGTGGACTTGTCTGCCAGTATGCAGATGACACATAGATGACATTAGTGGATTCAAATTCAAATTCTTTTATATCCCAAAGATCACAAAATAGGATATAGGACAAGTCAAGATCATTTTGTCATAATTAAAATATTCAGTATAAATCAAGACTTAACACAATAATAAAAACTAGTATAAAATAATTAATAGGTACACAATATAAAAAACTCTACAAATGAAAAACATTAGTTACTAAAATCTACATATAAATTTACAGTAAAGTCAAACAAACAAAAAATAAAGGGCATCAAGTGATTGTTCAGGTATGGTGGGTCGGATGGCTTCGTGGTGCGAGAGGAACCACCTTCAACTGAATAGTAGCAAAACGGGTCTCATCTTGTTCGGCAAGAACAAGCTCATTGTTGAATCCTTGTATGTAAACCATGAACATAAGTCTATACCAAATACTAATTCCATTCTAGGTGTCCATATTGATTGTAGCATCAGCTGGGAACAACACATTCTGAAACTCCAATCTAAGCTGAATAGTGCATTTGCAGTAATTGGCAGACTGCGAGGCATATTATGTCTCCTCATAGCATTCAACTTTTCTACTATGCTTAAATTCGGTCTCGTCTTAGTTATGGAACATCATTTTGATCATTATCTGGATCTTCTATGGACTTATTCCAAACTCAGAAAAGAGTAATAAGATACATGCTTCGTCTGTGTCTACGAACATCCTGCAGACGTTTTTTATCGAACTTGGTATCCTTAATGTACCTAGTCTCTTTTCATTGCGCTAGTCACTTTTGTTAGAAAGGACTTGTCTCTGTTTTTGACAAATGAAGATTGGTATACAGATGATATGACTATAACCACCAGGGGAATGAATTTCGTTTTGATCGCCATAACTCCACTTTTTTGAGGAAGGGCACCCTACACTGCCTGAAAATTATAAAACAATAGGTCTTGTGCCAACATTTTCCAAAATCTTTGAAGTGGCTATATACACCAGATTACTGCGTTTTTTACAATGAGAAGCTTCTTACACAGCATGGATATCTGAAGCGCAGATCAGTGGAAACGGCTGTGTGTGACTTTGTGGAGTGCATAGTTGGATGTATGGAGAAGAGAGATTTGTCTATGGACATATTTCTGGACTTGTCTAAGGCGACAGTCTTGACCATACAATATTGCTTGAGAAGCTTGATTGTTATGGTGTTTGGGGCCCAGCCTTAGGCTGGATTCGATCATACTTAGCGAATCGTCGTGAGAGAGTTGTAGTTGAGAAGAGTGGGAAAAAACACTTTTTGGAGCAGAGGTACACATCTATGGGGATTCCTCAGGGAAGTGTGATGGGGCCCTTGCTCTTTATTTTTTGTGTGAATAACCTAGCAACAGAAATACTAAATCCAAACTCCCATCTCGTCAACTTTGCTGACGACAGAAACATCCTCGTCATTGGTTCAACATTGTTGGAACTTCTCGATCTGTCCAGTGTTCACTGGACCTGGCTCATGAGTGGTTTTCAGGAAATAGATTAATTGTCAATAAAGACAAGACGAACTTCCTGTGCTTTAGAACTAAGCGCAAAAACGGGGACATACCAGACGTGGTGGATATCGGGGGTCAGAGTGTTGAACTGGCTAAGAGTGCAAAATTATTGTAGAACAGAATCTTGACTGAGTTGGGCAAGTTTCAAGTGTTTGTAAAAGGCTTAATTCAGCTTGCTACTCGCTAAGAGTAATGTCCAAATATTTTGACCATATCAACTTAAGAGTTGTGTACTTTGCACATATCCATTCTGTACTTCGGTTTGATGTTATATGTATTCTGGGGGGGGGAAGTGTGGACCCTCAGCGCGCTTTTGTGGTGCAAAAAAAAGAGCCATACGCGTCATCTTGTCCCTCAAATTGATGGAGTCATGCAGGGGAAAATTAAGGGCATTACAAATTCTTACTCTTCCAGGGTTATACATATATGAGTGCTTAGTCTTCCTTTTCAAGAAAGAGACAAATTCTCTTCCTTTCAGAAAGAGACAAATTCTCTCAACTTGAAATTCAGCATCAGTTTAACACCAGATATATTGGCCTTAATGTTCCAACTCCCAGACTAAGTGCTACTGAAAAGAGTTCTGCATATGCCTGTATTAAGTTTTTCAATAAGCAGCCAAACTATTTAAAAGTAGAAACTAGATTTAAAGTGTATAAAAACGCTGTGTTAAATATTTTATTAGAGATCAAACCGTACTATGTAAACGAATTTTCTAATTTTTAATCTGTCTTCAAAAAGTATTTTTTTTTTGTAAGATATGTATATTTTTTGTATTGTGCAATTTTTTGAATAAAGAGATTGGTTGATTGATTGATTAATTGTTTCCTTTTTCGACTGTCCTTTTTTTATAACACCTGTTCTTTGGTCTTACTATATCAACAAATTTATCTTTTTAGCTTGATAATGGTAAGCAAAAAGATTTGTTTCCGACTAGTAGCGCTAAGGCAGCAGATCCATGCATCCTACTTATTTCTGAATCTCATTTTGCTTTGTGCCGTGAGAATCAAACAGTTTTGGTTAACAATAAAGGAGAAACCGAGAAAAATACGGCTCTTAAATGGAGTGAGCCCCCTATGTACCTGGCATATGACGCGCCTTACTCTCTTGGGGTATTGACAGACTGCATTGAGGTAAATATTATTCAGATTAATATTTCTGAGATTGTTACAGCTACCTCGGGATATTTCCTCTATGTAAGAAGCCAATGTTATGTACAGTTGTTACATATATTTAGGCAAGAGTTATTTACATAGTCAAGATATAGACATAGAATGTTGATAATTAGCATTTTAGGTTTGTTCATTAGAACCTACTATGTCTATCCAAACTTTGTCCGATATGCCAAAAGTGAGATTTTTGGTGCAAGCAAAACCAGGGACTCTCTTTGCTGCCTCACTTTCACAAATATGGTGTTTAAGAGCTGTGGATACTGCCAAACAGCAAGAAGTTCTGGTGAATGCTAAAGAGTTTCAGTTAGCTTTGGAATTGATTGTAAGTTACTTTTAATTAATTTTTTGAATCATAAGTCAGCATTTTGCTTAACAATAGTTTTTAATATACTTTTACAAATGTGGCTTTTACATAATTATAATATATGTGGCAACAATGCCAAGATTGGTGACTATCTGCTATACCAGCAGTGAACTCCACAATGAATTAAACTTTGTTATAAAAAAGGTAAATTAGTTAAACATCAATTTTCATGTATATATATTTAAAACACCAGGCGATTTTTTGACTGGTTTCATTTGCAGCATCCACTTGTCCAATTTGGATATTTTTTTTTAATTAAAGCTCCCTACCCACAAATATCTTATCACTTATTCACTATTTTTATTATAATTTTCTTATAAAAAAAATAAAGAAATAGTTTAGGGCGATGCGATAAATAGAAAGAAATTGGTTTATTTCTTCTTCTTTTCTATATTAGTGTAAATCAATAAAGTATATTTATCATAATGGTAATTTAGTTTTTCATACTAGTTATTTATAAAACTATAAGTTCAGTATAAGCCCTACAATAGACCAACTATTCATATTTGATTGTATGTTTTTTCAAACTGTGTTTATACCCTCTTTCTGTGTTTCTATTTTATTGGATTTAATATGTCTTTAAAAGTTTTAATACCTTTAAATCCATTCAATCCAATGATAGTAGTCTAGATAAAAGGTAAACATAAACGTCTTAATTCTCACTGTATGGATTTATCTGATGCCAACTGTACATATTGGTCTGTTTTAACAGAGAAAACCTATTTCCCAACACTTTAGGTGTCATGGGGATTTCTGAGAAATGTTTAATGGCAAAAACCGCCTGCCGATATTTTCACTGCCAATGAGATATAGGGCGTTTTTCAATTTTCGGCCATTTTGAAAATTGTCCATAACTTTTTTATTTTGCGGAATATTAACATTCTGCAAAGACATTCTAAAGGCACTTTTTTATGTGCAATCCAGTGGCATACTCAGATTTTTTCTATAGTTGTCCGTTTTATCATAAATAGGCAAAACTTTTTTTTTTCAAATGGAAATCATAGTTGGCTATAAATTATAAAAAATGCTCGCGTTTAGCCCTTTTCAGTGATATAAAGTTGTAGGTACTTATTTTCAAAAATAACGAAAATATTAGGTGTTTTTGGTTTACATCGAAGTAGGCTTTGATTTGTGATGACAATATCTCAATTATGTATTGTTAAGATTTATAGTTTGTTAGCAATAAACACAACTTTATGCTAACGTTATTTTAATTATTTATTATTAATTTTTTTTATTTTTTTTTGTTTACATAGCAAAGTTGAACAAAATTAACAAACTAAACTACTATTTACAGCTACAAGTGAAAATAAAAAATAATTTTTTATTATATATACTGATAAATATACTTAATTGTTAAATTTTACTTTAGTATTAAGTTAGATTTTTTTTTTGAGGGAATTTCTCGCCACAAAAAAAAATCTAAGGGAGTAGTCACAGGACCTAGCAGGCCAAGGTATGGGGCCCCACGTACCAATCCAATTTTCTCGAAATTCGAAGTTTAAAAGATCAGTTGTGATCCTTGCATTGTGCGGGGGACAATACTGATAATGGCATGTAATTCTGCTGTTATTATAGCCCCATTAGCTTTATGAGTAATGATGACTATCCTCACATTTAGGTTGCTACAAACCGAGATAGCTTTTATTTTCTCCTTTCAGCAAATATCAGATGTGTCTGAGGAAGAAAAAAAGGCAAAGATTCATCAGGTTCAAACCCTCTTGGCATATGATTTATTTGCGAAAAAACAATTTGCAGAAAGTATGAGGGAGTTTTTAAAGTTAGAGACTGATCCATATGACGTTATTAGGTAAGAATTCAAACTGAATTATCTTTGTTTTCCTGTCACCCTTAATGATAGTGGCTAAAAGTCCATTTTTTTCTTCACATGACAAAATTTTAAAAAAAAATTAAATAATTAATAGATATATTGAACACGAGAAGATCAAACTCAAATGCTAGGTCATTTTATATATATAATTTTTTTTTTTGAGGGAATTTCTGTTTATATTTTTTTTGAGAAGGCCCACAATTCCAATATTTGACTTTAAACTGAGGAAGAAAAAAAGGCAAAGATTCATCAGGTTCAAAAAAAAAAAGTCGTTAAAATTAACATATCAAATGCAATAGATGCACTTGATATGATTTTTATTCAGTCTTTGGTTGAGTAGCCCTAAGTTAAGAGAGGGACATAGTCACATCATCAACTTGACAATAATTCAAGAAAATGAAAAAAGATTATAACCATTTGATAATAATCTCAAAATCGATCCCTAATCACCTGTTGTCTTTTCTCCTTCCTTTATGTTCCGATATTTATGATATCTGATAATGTTTATAATATAAATAAAATAATTGCGGCTTATGATATAAATGCGATTGATGATTTCAGATTGTATCCTGATATGTTGCCTCAAGCACAGCAAGAAGAGTTCTCAGCTTGCAATAAAGATTTAACTGATAAGGAGGTGCAGGAAAGTATTGTGGCTCTCAGTGATTATCTCACAGCGATGAGACCTCATGTTTGTGATTCTAAGGTAAGTAAGGAACCCCAGCTATAAAGGGTATGTTAAACTCATGTATATATATATATATATATATATATATATATATATATATATATATATATATATATATATATATATATATATATATATATAGCCAAATTTTTAAAGTAATATATATATATATATATATATATATATATATATATATATATATATATATATATATATATATATATATATATATATATATATATATATATATATATATATATATATATATATATATATATATATATAAATTTGGCTATAGCCATAGGAAAGCATAAACTGTCTTTCTAAAGTATTTTAAATTGTGTGGTGTTGCAGCTTAAACTAGTGGCAACTTTCGTTTTCAAATGGAATGCCGGGCTTAAGAGTGTATTTTTGTATTTTCTTGAACTTTCTAAATATTTTTTGTGTTATGTTTATTATATTCCTAAATTCAACTGTTTTCGAGACAATGACAGTTGAAAATTGACTATTTTGACCATTTGAAGCCATTAAACTGTCAGACGACTTAACTTGGAGCGAAATGGATTTCACGTTTCCTGTCAAAGTAGAAATTGGCGCAGGAGATAGATATCTAAAATCTAAGATGTGAGAGTGCAAGCTATTTAGTTCCAAGTTAAATAAATTGGGAATCACAGAACTTCACTAGGTAAAAAATGTCAATTTTCAAGCCTAATTTTCTCGAAGACACTTGAATTTAGGTCTAGAAGACATCACACAAAAAGTATTTAATATGTTCAGGAGAATACAATAATACGGGGCATTCCATTCAGAACATGGATGTTGCCATCGGTTTAAAGTAAAAACGGCAATACCTTATAATATAAAATATTTGAAAAAGAAAATATATGTTCACCTATAACCAGAGCCAAATTTTCATAGTAATATATTATTGGTTTTCGAGATACTTCTAATATGCCACCGAGTTTGGCGTACCCTGTATAAATGTATTAGCTTTTGAAACTAATGAATAATATTCAAAATAAAAGGGAATTGACTAAAAATATTTTGATGGGTAGAAGTACAGGTAATTTAGAGCAAACAATTTTTATATAACAGATAAGCGGTAACATTACAATATAATCTTCTCTGAGCACTGTTTTTAGAATTTAAATCTCAAATATGAATAGTCACAATATACTAACTGAAGCATTTTTAAAGTGTGTTGAAAATGGGTATCATCAGTATTTGCACAACCATGATAGTGTTGAACCAAGTGTTTATATTCTGCTTGGAGAGTATCAGGAGGGTTTTTATCTGTTCCGCTGAGGCAACAATTTGATTTTACAGAGTTTTCTCAACAATTTCACCACTGCTGTACACTAGTGTCTTTATATAACCCATATAATAAAAATTCAATGAAATTATAGTTCAGTTGAATTACCTGTTTCTTGACATAAATGTTCTAATATTCTTCTGTCAGAAAATCGTTTCTGATAAATTGATGCAGCTAAATGTGCGCTTTGTCATATGGGTGTTTTACACCTAGGTGCAGCAAAAAATCATATTGTTTTTATATAGGTTTAAAGTAGAAGTTTAAGGTATAAAGGTTTTAGGTATAGTTATTTCTGTAACTTATATTTGTAAAAATGACTAAAAAAAATAAAATAAATATATTTTTTAATATATGAATAATATCACTGTAGCATAAAATCAACTTGTCTGAAATTTATGAGTATAAATAGATATTTACATCATTAACATACATAATTACTTATAAAATAGTATTTTGCTTGATGATGGGAAGTTTTTATTGCTTTACTGTAGCTGTTTGGAAATTAACTTTTTCTTTCATTTTTTTTTTAAGATTGATTTTATTTTGTTTTCTTTTCTTTTTACAAATTTTGCAAATTTATAGATTACTTAATCAATCATTCAGTTTCCCGAACTATTTCTTTTATCACCATAAAAACGCTCAACGTTCTTCCAATTGTTGTTAAGACAGACGAGAGAACCACTCCTGGCCGTCGACAGAACAATCACATTTTTGAAACAGCCGTTAAAAATTTGAAATTAATTGTCGTATTTATACTCTAAATAGTGTAATGTTGTTAGTGTGAAGTGGTTAACTAATGGTGCTGCATACAGAGCTAAATAACCAACAGGGATCCCTGTCCAAAACGAACATCGCTGGAACCATATATGAGTGCCTTTAACTTATTGTACATTGGGCGTTTAATCAGTAATTTCTTGTTATTCATATTACAAATCACAAAAATACAGTTCACTTAATAAAATCAAACATTTATATACAGTAGCAATTTAGATAAAAACAACTACAGCGGTAGGTGAGGTTCGTTTCATGTTGCGGGATTGCTTAAAATGACTGATACTTTCCAAGTATTCAAATATGTTTAGTCATATCGCTTTCATTCTGTATTTGAGAGTTGCATTTTTTTTTCTTTCTAGAAAATGTCTAAGTCTGAAGTCAGTCTGAACAAAAATAACAAATCAGCTGACCAGCTACTACAAATAATCGACACAACTTTGGTTAAATGTTACTTACAGACCAACGACTCAATGGTAGCCCCAATATTGCGCTTGAATCACGTTCATCTTGCAGAAACTGAGAAAATTTTAAAGAAAATGAAGAAATATAATGATTTGATTATTCTGTATCAAACAAAAGGTATGTTTGTATATATATATATATATATATATATATATATATATATATATATATATATATATATATACAACCAGTAACGGTAAGGATTACTCCTTCACCATTTTGTCGAGAATTTTATATATATATATTTATATATATATATTTAGAATGGTTCTTATTTCAATGATTTTGGAATTTTTTGTTACATGCTCCGCGCCCCCTACATACCTTCCAAATATATGGAAAAAAATTCTGGTAAAATCCTGAAAATTGCAAGTTTTTATATTCATGTTTTCCTTATCATCAAGTCAATAAATATGATGAAAGTTTTTTACATAAAATATTTTCGTAATATCACTCGAATATTTGAACTAATTTCTTTTTTTATACCAGCTCTATGAAAAATACTATTTTTTAGATAATTAAGAACTTTGTAAATAAGTCAAAATGTCAAAAGTGAAAGGTTTATTTTATTCGTAAAATCATTTTTGTATTGATAAAAAGATAATAGTTAATAGTTATGCGTTTATTAATTAATTCTTTAATGAATCGTCTAAATTACAAACTTTGAATTTCCCGTGCAAATGGTGAATTAGAATATATAGCGATATCTAGCTTATTAGCAACGTCATGTAGGTCAATCGAAAAATCAACTTATGAAAATATATTCTTAGGGATGCAACAATACTACAAAGTATCGATAGTTGCTACTTTATCATAAATACAAATTTTGACATTAATCAGTGTTATTGAAAATTAATATTCAGTTAAATATAATAATATCTAAATTTAAAAATTATTTTTCCAGATATTCAAAGGTGGCTATAATTATTTGTTGAAAATAAAGTATGAATAAGAGAGTCGATAATTATTGTTATTCTAGGGGATGGGATAGTATTGAGTATTGAAATTTTGTCATTTCAACATATCCCAACACAATATTTATTCAATAACAGACATCTTTAACATGAATAATTAACTGATGACTGTTAAGGCAGTCCAATAGAAATAAAAGGAAACACTAAAAGGCAGGACAAAAAATTAAGAAATATATTTTATTTCAAATGAAACAAGATAATGAAACGGGTATATTAAAAAGAAATTAGTTCATATTTTAATTGATATTACGAAAATATTTTAAGTGAGAAAATTTCATTATATTTATTGACTTGGTATATAAAGAAATAATGAATATAACAATATCAGCTACAACTATGCAAAATTTCAAAATGATTCATCATTACCAGAGTTACAAAAAGGAATTTAATGATATTTTGGGCCACGTTACTTTATAACATGTTTAAAATGATGGCTCTTAATATTAAAAGACCTCAAATTTTGCAGGAATTTTTTCGAATACTTGGAAGGTATCTACGGGCACTGTACAAAAAATTCCAAAATCATTGAAATGTGAACCACCCTAAATGGACTAAATAAAATAAATTTAGTATTTTTAGGCTTCAAAAGAGAGCAATTCGCTATTTGTTTGGTCTAAATAATAGAGGGCACTGCCAATACTATTTAAATATTAATACTTTCCGCATTATTTATTTTAGAAACCGTCTGTTTGATGAGAAAAGACAAAATATTAACACATTCCTGGAAAGGCCACAACACATATATCCTACCAGAAACTCTAGGCATGACATATACCTTCCCATTCCTTCCACAGAATTAATAAAAAAATGAATTATTTACAGTGCCATAAAACTTAAAAATCATCTCCCAGAACACTTAAAAAACCATTCCTATGTTTGCACTCTTTCGAAAAAAACCAAAGCGTACCTCATTGAAATACCTTTTTACTACGTTAATGATTTTTATAATGAATAAGCCTCATTAAAATGTTTCTTATTTGCTTGTTTACTTAAATCTTTGTCATGTTCCAGCTGCTAGCAAAGCATTTGAAAATATTTTATAAGGAATGAACTGTCTAGTCTGTCTGATAGTGTGGTTAATATTAATTATGTTTGTTACATATTAGATTAAAGTTATACATCTTCTTTTTTTTCTAATACACTTTAATTATTATATTAGTTCAGTACACTTTTTGTTTAACTTTACTTATTTTGCTTGTATACCGATAACAGAATAGAGTTTAAGGTCGGGTAAGTTTTAATTTCAATGTCATCGAATTTATTCACCTCGCATATGTATTGTTTATATCCATTTGTTAAGGTAACCTGGATTCCTAAACCGCTTTACGGCAATGTTACCAATATTATGAATGTTATAGTTACAATTTATGTATTTGCATTGACCTATCGAAAAATATGATTTTTTTTCGATTGATATTTCATTTGTTTCATTCATTGTTTTGTTTTAAGGTAAATTTCGCTTTGTCCATAAAATTGTAACAAATTTCCTGCGGCAATAAAGGATACTTTTGTTTGGTTTCTACTAGATACTTGTTAAACTGGCGCGTTTTACTTTGTTGTCTTGACAATATTCATTTATATACTACTATCTCAAAGATGATTGGTTATTGAGTACGGTGGCCAGTTAGTTTTATTGTATTATGTAGGATAAAGTGATACTTTCACATAAAAGAATTTTCTGTTAAAACAAATAAAAATGGTCTATCTTTTTCTTTAAAACATGTTTAAGATGTATCGCTTCATTTAACCAAATAATTAGCAAACCTATGTGTTTCTAGCTTTCTACTAAACAAGTAGACTTAAATTGCGTTATTAGCAACACTGCACCAAATTTTGCTGTGTGCGTGCTAATTGTACAATTAACACGGGCGAATAATATGGCAAATTTATCAAACTGTCTGACGGACTGTCTATTCGAAGTATAATCAGTCTTTGGTTATATATTTAAGTGTGCTGATCAAAATTTAAATTAACCTAAATTGACAAAATATTCTATTTTTGCATGAAAGTGGAGGCTGATATATATAGTTAATCACCAATAATAAGGAAATCCGAGAACTTAGAGTTTCTGTTTCTTGCTTTGAATCCCAATGTTTGTTTTTTCTTCACAATAAATTTAATACAATTTTTTATATACATTTTTTAGCATAGGATATATTATGTAGCTTTAACACATTTTTTTTCTTTTTATACATTTTTTGTTTTGTTTAGCATAGGATATGTTATGTGGCTCTAATTTTAATTTTATAACTGTCATACCATTTGGAATGTTGAATGTTTGAGAACAAATAAATAAAAATATATAAATATAAAGAAAATAAATAGACAATAAAAACGGGCAAACTGTTAAGCGAAGAACAGAATATACTGGGTGGCACAAATAAGTAGCTCATTCTTTATGTTGGTCAAATATGATTTCATTTTGCTTTTCTTTTTACTAAAAGAGTTTGCCCTGTCTTATTTTATTTTCGAATTTCTATATATGTTTTCTTATTGCGATATATTATAATAATTGTAAGTTCAATTATTTATCAAAATAAAGTATTTTTATATTGTGAGTAACGAGATGTTGTTTGGACTTAAAGCGTATTTAAGCCTTAGTTTCCTTGTATTTTTCAAACTGCATTTTATAATATGGTAGGTATCAGATTACTAGTAAAAAATTTCTTTTCTTGCTAACCCAATGAACCATCCTCTTCAAATTATGAAAAATTGGGTAACTCTAAAAATTGTGTTTAAATTAGCATTAAAAAAGGTAAATGAATAAAAAAGAAATAAGTATCATTTCTCCTAGGCTGCTCGGAAGTGAATTAATCGTTTCTGCTAAATATCTGTTCTATAGAATAATAATTAAATAGGCACGCATGCCAGAATAGCATAAATAACATGTGGTTGTACTTGTAGTGTCACAACTGATCAACATTAATAAACATATATAGAGTGTTTCATTAAAAAAAAGAACAAAAGTTAGTAGAAGTTCAGAAATAAAAGAACATATGGCAACGCTGTTATGGTAAAAACATGTCAACTTAAATTGTATTTAAGCCAATTTCATTATAATATACTGGTAAAGTAATAAGGGCGCATTTATTTGTGGTAACCTGCATAGAGAATAATCTTTAAAATTTTGCTTTAATATTATCATATCAGCTTTTCCAGAATCCATCTTGTGACTGCGTTGTTTATGTTACAGGGCAACACAGAAAAGCCTTAGAACTTCTTCAGACAGAAAAGAGCATAGAGGATGAGAGTGTGGAGAAAACGATCAGATATTTACAAAAACTAGGCTCCGAAAATATGGGTCTTATTCTAGAATTTTCGGAGTGGGTTTTACTCAAGGAATCAGAGAAAGGTTTAAAGGTAAAATTGTTTATGTTCAGTATTTGGTATATATAGTGAAATAATTTTTGTCATGATGTGTTCATCATAAGGCGTCTTGTTTTTATTCAGATCTCAAGTTATCATATACGTTTGTAAAGTATCTATCTGTAGTTTTATTGTGAAATTGGATTATAATCGACGTGGCTTGGTAACCTTTTATTTTGATTATATGGCAATGAAGAATATGACCATGAGTATTACTTAAAATACTTTATACCTTCACCAAGATTTGACTTCATTTAATATGCTATTTATCTACCAGATCTTCACCGAAGATCTCGTGGAAGTGGAAAATTTGCCTCGTCCTCGTATCCTCGATACTTTATTGAAGGAACATCCGGACTTGGCCATACCATACCTGGAACACGTGATCCACAACTGGAAGGACGAAAATCCGTTATTCCATAACGCTTTGATCCATCAGTACCGCGAAAAAATACTGAAAGATGGAACCGCACATTCAGAGCATACGAGAAGGAAATTGCTGACATTCTTGGAAAAGGTAAATCATTATCAAGTTCATATAATCTTATTATATGGGTAAGCCTGTACAAAATAATCAGAAGTTTTTATTTAAATGTGTTTTATATATTTATTTACAGTGATTTTGTACTTTTTTCAAGACAATATACAGAGTGGAAGGGAATTTATATACATATTTGAAAAGGTAAAAATGCAGGTAATTTAGAGCAAAAAAAGTTTCATATAATAGGTGGCCAATCTTCAAAACCTTTGGAGTTATGATTATTTTAAAATTTTCAATTTTTTGAGAACGAATCAACATTACCGAAATACTACATCTAATCTGAAACCTGAACACATTCTGTAAAAGTAATCCGCGTTCAACGCAAATAACGAGAACCTTTCCTGTTTGGTTTAATGCCAATGTATGAAACTAATTAAAACAAAAGACCAATATTTAAAGAAATATAAAAAATATAAAGCAACATATTGGTAAAGAAAATAGCATGATATGAGACGACTTGTCAAAAGTGAAATGAAAGAAGCTAGTTTGTATAAAGACCCAACATATTTTTGGTCCTACATAAAGGCACAAAAAGTCAGGATATCCCTATCATAATGAATTATAATAATACTGTTTTCAGAAATTTAAAAGTATTGTCGAAGGTTTTGCGATGTTCTCAAACCTGTTTTTTATGAGCTGAAAACAATTGCAAAAAAATATCTTAGTAATAACCCCATTAATGAAAATGAGATAAAAATTAAATTTAATAAATTAAAGAAAACATATCTATTGGACCTGTTGGTGTACAGGGTGTCCGGATTTGGATGCAAAAGCAGGGTATTTCGCTTATTTTTAGAGATAGAACCTTGCGGTTTTCACGAACCTGAGCTAATTTTTTGTGAAACTCATGAAGCCGTAAACAAAACTTTCATAGCCTTCTTCGTTTATGAGATACAGGGCGAAATAGAAAATTTTGCATTTTGGGACCTCCCTCGTATCTCGGTTATCCTTTAACTTAACGCAAAGAGAAAAATTGCTGCTTATGCAGTTTTTTACGCTGGATCCAGTGGCGTAGTCGTATTTTTCATTTGGGTGGTTACTTTTTATATATGACCCAAAGTTGTGTTTTTTTAAATGGGACACCCTGTATATTTGTCCAGAAATTGATTTGTCCTTTTAAAAGCTTCTCAAAAAATATATAATAGTATGAGTCTATTTTAATAAACAACAACAAAAAACCTAATTTTTATAATTATCATCCCAAATTTTGCAGTAGGCCATGCAAAACAATGCTGCCTTTTATTTAAAGTCGTTAACAATATCTACATCCTAACAATAAATCAAAATAAATATGTAATTAAATCTATTTATCAAAATATGTATTGATAATTTCTCACCAAAAAAGTACCACCTACCTAGATCTATGTAACACAAGAACAAAACAGTAATAAATTATTATGTAACAAGCCTTTCAGCAAAAATCAACTGTCTTATAAGAACTACAGTAACCAAGGAAATCAAAAGAACTGTTCAAACTGATTTCCATTTTGTTCTATGCACGCTTCGCACAATTTTCTTATTCGTTTTAGGGAATTAAGGGGGCAGTTGCAGTCAATTAGCATTGAGAAAATATCGCGTAAAATGACCAAAAATAGGTTGTTTTCTGTGATAGTCTGCGAAGTTATAAAAAGGAATTTGAGGATGAGAGTTTAACACATATCTTCTAAAACACTTCTAAATTAAATTGAGTATGTTGAATTTTTCATTTTAGCCTTTAAAAGTAAAAAAAAATATGTTTATATGTCTAGTAATTTTTCGAAAACAATAGCGGTACTAACCTTGAGCTTTTCTATGCTCAGAAGTAATTTCGTCAAATTCCAAAATACTCAAATTGGAGAGCATACATATAGGTATATTTCTGAAAAAAAATTGATCCGAAAAACAGTAGTTTTTTTCCAAACTATCACCAAAGATAATTACTAAAATCTTGGAATGTTTTTGGGAGAATACGTTAGGTTGGCAATTGCAGTTGGTAACAGGTAAAGTTTGAACCCCTACCGCAAGAGGTCGACCCAAATTTTTTAATATTTTCTAATGGAAGGGAGAGCGCAATGACGTCAAAGAAAATGGAATTCCGATCGCGTGATGTCAATGACGTCAGATAAATAAACATTTATCTCTCGCATGGTCTTTCGTTTATTTTTTATGAGATTCTAGGGTTTTTCTTTTAAATAACGTTTAGAATATTTTATAACATATCATGTTGGAAAAACTAAGTAATCAGTAGATTTGGGCAAATGGAAAAACATAATTTTTTAAACAATATTTGTATTTTAAGGGAGAAAATCGATCTTTCCTTGAACTATGTGGGATATTAAGGAAGAGGAATGTATGTTTAGGTCATATTTTAGTTTGTTACGGTGCACGGCGGTCAATATGCGATAATTAGCAGGACAAAAGTCTGATTTTTATTTTTTTATTATTGCGTCAATTTTTGCGTAGGCGGCTTAGAAATAATCTAAATAATACCATAGCAACTGGGCAAGTCCTGACATATATTGAAACGTAAGCTTTGACATGTTAAATTTGTCACAATTTTCATTTAATCAAGGCAGATTATTTATTTATTTTGTGTAGGAAATCAATTGAAAAATTATTTAAAGGTCTAATTGATATTTATTGTCACTCATCTGAAAAATGAATAACGAAGCATTGAATGGTAAGTTTTTGTTGAATATTTTGTTTATTTGTCTCAGTTACATATAAAAAACCTGTCTTTCAAAAACTCTACATTTTATAAAACAAAAAATAATAATTAAACATTTCAAGGTGCAGCAAATAAAAGTTTTATAAGATTTCACTTACATTTACAAAAAATATATTAAAATAAACCTTTATAAATATATTTTATCATATGTTGAAACCAGCTAGTACCAGCTGTTATAGTTATGAATTTTTTTAGGAGCTAATGCTACTCGTGTTAAAAGGCTGAACGTGTACGATTTTTTGAAAAGGCATAATTTTATATCAAATGCAACTAGTCCCCACGTTTTAACGGCTGTTTTTAATTATGTAAATGCTAAAACTATAGAAGCAAGCTCGTCTACTAACACGGAAAAGTTAATCTTCGATCAAATTAAGATATTTTGTGGCAATTTGGTAACTAGATGGAAAAAATGTCATCAGTGTGAAAAGCGATTTTTAAAAAAATACTCTACATGGCTCCAAAAATATTTAATAAATTCCGATAATGATGAACAAGTTAACTTAAAATTTGGTCGGCCTAAAAAATGTTTTACCGAAAGCAGTGTGAAAACGAGAAAAAGAAGAGTGTCGTCTTTGGCAAAATCGAAATCCCCTGAAGAACTTGCTTTGGCTACCCAACTAAGTTACAGACCACAAGGTAAAAGAAAAATCGCCAAACAAATAGAAGAAATTACACATTCCGATTCTTCAACAAAAAAAACTTCTCCCGATAGTGCAACTACTGTAAAACCATATACGCCAATGGAAGCCTTAGCCCTGATAGTTGATCTGAAATTAACGAAACATCAGTACATTTCAATGCAAAAAGGGGCTGTTGAAAGAAATGCAAATTTGTACCCACCTTACTATTTAGTTTTAAAAGCAAAAAATGAATGTTATCCTAATAATATAAATATATTGGAAAATTTTGCCGAGGTAAAACTGCAGAGTTTGCTTGATCACACCTGTCATCGTTTAGTCCAAGTACAAGATGAGGTATTTTGTCAAACTTTTCAAAGCACTCAAACCGTTTTTTGTCAATTAAATTGTAAATGGGGTTTGGATGGTAGTGGTGGTCAAGCAAACTATAAACAAAACTTTTCAGAGCCATATGGCAGCATATCTGATAGTGACGTCCTTTTAACAACATTAGTGCCTCTGAATCTCGTGTACAAAAACGAAAATAATAAAGAAGTTATCATCTGGCAAAATCCTAGAACATCTTCAACAAGGTTTTGTAGGCCTATTAAAATTCAATTTATTAAAGAAACCGCAGAAGTAATTTCTTCAGAAGTAAACAATATAAAATGTCAAATCTCAGATCTCAATCCAACTAAGGTAATAACTTCTTTAGGCCACAAAATCATTATAAATCATGTTTTATGCCTAACTATGCTGGATGGAAAAGCTTGTAACGCTGTAGTCAAAAATTCTTCGTCTCAAACATGCTATATCTGCGGTGCAAAGCCAAAAGAAATGAATAATTTAAGTCAAATAAAAAATAGGCCGTTAAAAGACAACGCGTGTGAATTGGGTTTATCTACTTTACATGCCCATATAAGATTCTTTGAATGTGTGTTACATATTTGCTATAGACTAGGAATTCAAAAGTGGCAAATTCGAAAAAACGATAAGGTAGCATTTGAGACAAGAAAAAAAGAGATAATAGATAAATTAAAATTAGAGTTAGGGATTTTAGTAGATGTAGTTAAACAGGGATATGGAAGTACAAACGATGGCAATACTGCTCGGAGATTTTTTCAAAATTTGGAGAAGGCAAGCGAAATTACTGGAATAGATAAAGACCTTCTTAACCTCTTTAATGTAATTTTACAAATTTTATCCAGTGGCTTTTCTATTAAAACAGAAGAATTTAGAGTATATTTACATGAAACTGCCGAGCGATTTGTACTTTTATATCCCTGGTACTACATGCCTGCTTCCGTACACAAAATATTGTTACATGGAGCAGACGTTATTAGCTCATTTGATCTACCAATAGGGCAATTATCGGAAGATGTTCAGGAGGCAAGACACAAAGAATACAGACATTTCAGAGAACACAATACTAGAAAAATGTCCAGACTTGAAACAAACACAGATCTCTTACACATGTTCCTAATAACATCAGATCCAGTAATATCTAATATCAGAAAATTACCTAGTAAAAAAGATAGTGTTTTGTCTCCTGAAGCATTGCTTTTTCTTAAATGTCCAGATTAATGTTTAGTTATAGATTATAGATTAGTTTCAACACTAGCGAAAATTCAAATATCAATACTGACACAAATATTATTGATGTTGAACTAGTCAACTATTTTATAGCAGTTTCAAAACGGTTTTCGTACGCGTTGGAAATAATCTTATAGTTCGTTAAACCTGCAAAAAATTATGATATTACAAAAGTTCTTAATTTTGTTTTTTCTATGTTAGTCAAGCATTATATTTGAATTAATATTTTATGTTTTTAGTTTATTCCTTTATTCTTATTGAAAACAAAACAATCGGTAATCTTCGTGCATTCAATTATCAAGTGAGTATTATACTGTAGAATACTTAAAATCAGGAAAAAAATGCTTATTTCCTAAATTATACAGTATGCGAAAACACATTGACTTTTTGTACTCACTATATACCTAAATTAATTTAAGTGATATTACTGTTTTGCTACTTTCCGATGTTTGCTATTAAAACTGTTTTTCATAATTTGTAGACTTAGGCCCAAATTATCCATCGTTTGTTAACTTTACCAAAACGATAATTGTCATAGAAACGATTGTCTCAACAATAGTTTCCAATACAATTATCCTCTTGGTAAATTTAACAAGCGATTGATAATTTGGGCCTTAATTTTCAAATAAGTAATGTCAAATTTTATTAAGTTAAATGTACCTTAAATTTATTTATAAGTTTATTTAAAGGTAAATGTAGAGCCTCTTATTAATTTTTTTTTACTAGTGCCTATTTTTAAACACCCTGTAGATATGGTAAAAATGAATTTCAACTTTCAACATTATATAAAACATATTTTTGATTAAAATAACATACAAAATTTACTGCTTTTTTATTTGTTTTACTTCTGTCCTGCTAATTTTCGCATATTGACCACCGTGCGGTGGGTTCGTGTAACAAATTTTAATTTTATCTTTATCTTTAGTTAATAAGAATTCACACCGTTATTGGTTGTTTTTTGTCATGTAACTTAAAACAAATCAATCAAACTATTCTTAGTGACAAAAAATTATGCCAAATACTAAATTTTGGAAAGGATTTCTTAACTCAAAATTGTTCTATTCTAAAAAATAGAAATATATAGATTTATTTGACCCTAGGCAAAGAAAACGAATTGATGTTTCATATAAGTATTTAGTAAGGTATACCTAACTGGACATTTAATTTCAAAATTAACAAGTTTATAAAATTTCCTGCATGCTTTTAAACGTCCTCAAATGTAGTTTATCATTTTTATATCGGGTATGCAAAATAGTCCATTGTATAAAAAACAAAATATGCCTTGAGCGGGTGAAAACCTTCTCCCTCAAACTGTTAAGAAAATAGGAACAATTGTATAGAATTTAAAAGTAAAATAAGTACCTAAATGTACTATAATTCCATAGCACAAAACATGAACAAGCATGTTGTTTCTACTCTTTTTTGCAAAATTACAAACAGCTTTTTATGAACCATGACAAATTATTTTAGCCTAAATTAAGCACTGAAATTTATTAGTTATGAAATGTTTTCAGGTATATCTGGGTAGAAGAGTGTTTTTTTCTTTATTTTGATTCTACAATTTGTTATAAAGGTCAGAAAAAAATAAATTTCAAATACAAAATTTTAAAAAATATCCCCAAGATTCTAAACATATTTGGCCTCGTTTGAAATCTTAGAATTGCAATGTCAGTAAAATGAAAATTGTTCTGCTTTTACAAAAATGAAAAATTGTTTTGCAAGTTTCTGATGGGATTTTTCTATCTTCTGATAGGTCTAAAAGATAGCAAGAGAAAATACAAAAAACTCTGTTTGCGGGTTAGTCATTTATTAGGAAATAATAGTATTTACATAAATGGTATTTCTATATTACAATATCATCATATACATTTTTAAGATTAGGAAAATAGTATCTATCTACAGTAATAATGAGTGTTTGAAGAAACCAATAGATCTTTTATTTTATATAAAATGTAGTTGCTTAGTTGCTAACAGAACGAACTAACTATGTTTGTAGTCTAATTAATATATTTAAGCATTGATTAGATTAAAAAAAACAATAATTCAAATTATGTGCTCGAGTTGGTTAAAATATAAAATAATTATGTTTTTATTTTTGAACTACATATATAACTAAAGTTGAAATGAACATATTTTTTATTGGTATCTTAAAATTACTAATAAATAAAAGTAAGTAAATATTCCTAACTTACAAACCAGTAATTATGTTTTTTTTTTGCTTATAGCATTTAAATAAATAATATGTAAGATCACATTTTAGTAGCAATTGAAAGATATTTTTTGTAGTTTGGCTGGGTATTCATGAGTATGGTATCAAACTGTGGAACTTATACACTACGAATGTATAGTAGGTATATTAAATTATAAAATTCTGAGAATAGTTTGACTTTCTTGGGTGTAGTGTAGTGTAGAGGTAACATTCAGCCTATTCTGAATGGATTTAAGTTAAAACCTCCATACTCGAACACAAAAACACCCAAAGTCTTAGAAAGAGCCAGTTAATACTTAATATTTATATTTATTTATATATATATATATATATATATATATATATATATATATATATATATATATATATATATATATATATATATATATATATATATATATATATATATATATATATATATATATATATATATATATATTAATTATTATATATATATATGGGCATAGGTTAGCTCATTGAAAAGTAAAACTATATTTCATATCGACGTTTCACTCATTATAGTGAGCTTTCTCAATTTTTTTCTTGGAACCATGTCAGAATAAATATCTTGAGAAAGCTCAATATAATGAGCGGAACGCCGATATGAATTATAGGTTTACTTTTCAATGAGTTAACCTATGCCCTTGAAAATAATTAACAAAATATTTATATATGGTTAAAGAAAAAAAACACAATATATATATATATATATATATATATATATATATATATATATATATATATATATATATATATATATTAGCTATTAACTGGCTAACTTTCTAAGAGTTTGGCTGTTTTTGCATTGGAGTATGGAGGTTTTAACTTAAATCCATTCAGAATAGGCTGAATGTTACCTTTACCTTACATATTATATATATGTATATATATATATATATATATACAGTGTCCTTGAAAAAGTTCGCATCATATGGGAATTTTTTTTATTAGGTCACTTTCTCAAAATTTAACATAGGTAATAACTTTTGCTTTACTAACTATGAAAAATGACTTAGAGGGAATAGTCACCTGACTTGTGTTCCCTGCCAGAATTGATATATTTCTTTAAAGAAGTCGCAGAGAAAGGGTATTTCTTTAAAGAAGTCGCAGAGAAAGGGGTTATTTGCTAAAATAGGAGAAAGTGCTATAAAAAGGTGTTTCTTTTATAGTTTTACATGTCAAATTTTGGTCAGCAATTCTAATTTTCAATTTTTATAACTTTGTACAAGGATCTTAAATATTAAAAAAATAGTTTTAAATTTCGATTATGCTCCTAAATTAGTCAATTACGAATTTTTTGTATTAAGATATCTATTTACTATCGAATCTTTAATTAATATAATATAATAAAATCACGACAACTTTGCATCAGGCTTAACATACTTTTGAGAAGCAATTTTAATTTTTTTCCAAAAAAGACACAGTTTATGTAATATTTAGGTATAAAAAATTAATATTATGTTAAGGTTACTTACAGAAAACTCTTTTTTTTTAAGTTAGACAATTATTATTTTTTTAGAATTTTCAAAAATCAGGAAAAAGTTAAAAAAATATTGGAATTTTTGACCAAAATTTGGTACGCATATGAAAAATTAAAAAATAAACAAGTTTTCTTAATATAACTTTTTCATATTTTAGCAAATAAGACCATTTTTCTGTAATTTTTTAAAAGAAATGTCAATTTTGACAGGTAATGCAAGTTTTCTGATGTAAGTCTTTTATAAATGTACTATAATGTAAACTTGAAAGTCATACCAGTATAGGTGAACAAACAAATTATTAATATAAAGACATGGCTGAGGCAAGCATTGGATAAATGGTCCTTATGAAATGTACACTCCAGAATGCTTCTACACATACCACATGGTATGAATTGGCAAACAACACAAATAAGTAGTAGTGAAACAATGCATTAATACTGAACCACTTACAGTGTATACAAAACAACAAACTCTCAATATAACATGACTATCAGCAACAAAATTGGGATAGCTATGGGGTCACCTTTATCTCCATTTCTAGGTAGAAACTTTTTGTATTAAATATAATTCAAATATATCTACATAAAGAGATCTTATTACTAAATTCTGCACACAACAAACACGCCTACTCATACTCATAAGATGCATTAACTAGTCATGGGGATTTACTACAAAAGCATAAACTGTTCTGCTAACGATTACAAACTTAACTTAACTAAATCTATAAATTAAAGTATATTTTCCTTTTCTGCTTTCTTCATCGATGGTGAGATTCAAAATTACATGGTCTATTGGCTTGTACAGTTCGTAGCAATAAACAGTTTTCTTGTGATATGGAGTTTTCTTTGTACCTAGAGAAAAAATAACTAGAATTAGTTTTTTCCTTGTTTAGTTCTCTACAATTAATAGATACCTAACAAAATAAAAAAATTAAATTCTGTGTCAAAATTAAATATGTTTTATCAGTACTACACAAAAGAGGTCCAAGTAAAATAGGTATAAGTTAATCTTTAATTGTAAAAGCTTTGGAAGTTTTAATTTAATACTAGATAGTAAGCAAATTTTTAAGAAGGGTTTGTTGCATTTTACATTTTTCCTACATATTAGTAATAGGCAAAATACCTTACATAGATTTTTTGGCCTATTATTAACAGTAATGATATAGAACAAATTCTCTTTAATACTAATTGGTAGGAAAAAAAGACGCAAAAACTAGCTTCATTAGCGAGATGGACTTGATGTAATAATAAAGCCAGAATAATTAAATATTATTTATATAAACTGAAAAAATAATTTTATTTATAATTTTAACTTAACAGGTGTTTTCCATTAGATTCAGGCAAGGCCCAAGCAAATAAAGAAAAGCAAGGGAAAAGTGTATATAAAAAAAACATGTTTATTTTAATCATTATCAACTGTTGTCATACATATAAAAGTAAATTATTAATTTTTAATTAATTAATAAGTTCTTTGAAAGAAAACATAATTGATGTACCACACCTTAGACCTAAAATTCTTAGTTATTGTTTTTTAATAAAAAAATCGACATTTTGTGTATTTTGAATACGTACAAAGAAAAAAATTGTTGGAGATAAAAATAATATTTTAGTTTGCTTTAATATGATTTAAATGTTATCTTTTGAAAGAATAATTATATTACCTGATAATAATAAATGTGATTTCTTTTTATACTATATTTAATGTTTAGTCAAGTACTTAATATGTAAAAAGTCTAAATAAACAAATAGAATTTTGGGAATTTAATAGTTATAATAAAAAGTGTTTTACCATCAGGTGTAGCAGCTAAGTGGTTAAATTCTTCATGAATAAAATTGGCAGGTTCCTTGATTTTTGCATTTGGTCTTGACTGTGCGAATTTCTGCCCTGCAACACTCTCTTTTTGCTTTCCATAAAGTGTGTAATAGGTTTTAAAATGCCTTAGATTTATAATGGAACTGACCAGGTTATTGCAGGAAGTGTTATGTCGCCTTTTACATACTGTGCCAAATACTGAAGCTGTTAATATGTATTTTCTAATTTCTCCCTAAAATGGATTATCCTACTGCCCAACTGTATTTCTTAAAGTAACCTAGAAAAATGTTCATATATTTAAAAATATTGGGGAGCATGTAATACACCAGAGTATTATATAGAAGTATAAATGAACAAAGCCTAACAGAAAATGAACACTATGCAAAAACATACTCGCAAAGAGAGATGTGCCAACTCAATACATAAATGCAATTCAGTTGTCTTACTATATTAAGTTGCCCCAGAATCTTAGTACTCTATATAATATATTTCTAAAAATAGTAAAAACTATAGACTTTTGTGTTGTACCTCCCACTACTATTACAACCAGTATAAGTATAAATGAACCAAGCCTACAGAAAATGCAAGCTATACAAAAATATAGTCACACAGGAAGATGTGTCTACATTTTCTCTAAATCAATACATATATTGCTGCCCTTCAGCCTAAAATTAATGACGGTCAATGTAATTCTTAAGGAGGCAATGTCTAAAGTAAATTCTATATGAAATGCAGTATACTTCAGGCATCGTTGTTTAAAAATCAACTTTTCCTTCTGCAATCAATGTGTTGAATACTATTTCAATTAATAATTTTACTTAATTTTTCTTTTTTTCTTTAATTTCTGCCTTGCGCGAGTCCCTCCAATGCATACCAAAAACAAGCTTAACATTGGATGGAAGTTACAAAATGAAAAACCTAATATTATTGAGATATAGTAAATATAGAGTAAAGAGAGAGAACAAAAAAGGCGAGTTTCAAAAAACTGTAGTTTTAATCTCTTGATCTAAACAAAAATAAAAACTTTTTATAAACCAGTGGCATACTTTACTTTTTCTTTAATATGAATTATGTTGCCCTTCCGCCAGACGCCATGAAATGGATAATTATAATCCTAATACTTTCAGCCCCTTGTCATCCAATCAAACTTGCAATGCTTGACCAAAATCGTCGTGAAATATATTTAAAATATATATAAAAAATTATTTCTTTTTATTAAGACAGCCTGTATCTCAAAGACAAAACAAAACGTAGACTATAGGAAACATGTTTATATGAATTCTCATAAAATATGCCAAAGAATATATATATATATATATATATATATATATATATATATATATATATATATATATATATATATATATATATATATATATATATATATATATATATATATATATATATATATATATATATATATATATATATATATATATATATATATATATATATATATATATATATATATATATATATATATATATATATATATATATATATATATATATATATATATATATATATATATATATATATATATATATATATTTATATATATATATATATATATATATATATATATATATATATATATATATATATATATATATATATATATATATATATATATATATATATATATATATATATATATATATATATATATATATATATATATATATATATATATATATATATATATATATATATATATATATATATATATATATATATATATATATATATATATATATATATATATATATATATATATATATATATATATATATATATATATATATATATATATATATATATATATATATATATATATATATATATATATATATATATATATATATATATATATATATATATATATATATATATATATATATATATATATATATATATATATATATATATATATATATATATATATATATATATATATATATATATATATATATATATATATATATATATATATATATATATATATATATATATATATATATATATATATATATATATATATATATATATATATATATATATATATATATATATATATATATATATATATATATATATATATATATATATATATATATATATATATATATATATATATATATATATATATATATATATATATATATATATATATATATATATATATATATATATATATATATATATATATATATATATATATATATATATATATATATATATATATATATATATATATATATATATATATATATATATATATATATATATATATATATATATATATATATATATATATATATATATATATATATATATATATATATATTATATATATATATATATATAATATATATAGTAATAATCAAGAACAAATAAAAGTGGTGTTAGAATTATATAAGTGTCAGTCTTCTTATATGCTGCTAGATTTGTTTTCACATCATCAAACTATATTTCTCTTCATGTGAACCACTTCCCTATCCTACATATTTTAACGGCCTATACCAAGACAAATTTTTAGTTTTTAAATGTGGTTGTAAAACAGTACAACCAAGTGCCCAAAATTATGGAATAATGTTTCTACAGCCAACACCTTACATTTTGCCACCTTGCATTGTTTGCCCTTAGAAAACATGTCAGGGCAAACACCACTTGTGCATGCATAATCTTTTTTTTTATTGTAATTTTGTCATGGTTTTAGAATCTACTTGAATCAAACCTTTAAAAAAATTTTTCGTAATTCATTTTGGCACATTGTATTAGGAATAGTTTTACTAATATGTGATACTTTCAAATATTTTACTGAAAGATTTCTTAATTTATACTCACAAAGATATCCCTGGAGATCTCGCTGGAGACTTATCTTGGAACTTTAAACTCTCAACATCATTACCACGCTTCTTTGCAAAACTGGTTGAATATGTATGGCCTTTGTTAATATCATCCCTACAATAAAAGATGCATACATAGTAGTTGAAACTGTTGTAATATTATCTATTATATCCTAACAACATGGTAAACTGACTGGTATACCTATGGCACTTATATGATAATGCCCAGGGGCATACACTTTTGTTTTTGAGGGAACCAAGTGAGGCTCCAAAAATAGAGAGAGCGGTGAAAGAAAAAAAATGTCAGGTGGATTTTAAGACATACATTTGAAGTGAAAAAATTGAAATAATAAGACTAAGATTCCAAAAAATATATTTTAAAATAAAAATATATTTATTTTACTTAGGATAACTTTAAACAAATATATAAGTAATATCTATAAAGTAGTAAAAGTAATCAGATCAATAAGACTTATAAAATTTTTGGAACATTAAATTGATTAGTTGATATCTCGGTAATACAAGTTGTAGGATATTTTTTCTTGTTTGCAGTTTTAAGCGCATACTTAAATCATGCGTCTTTAAAGCCTTTCACAAATTTGAATAATTCAGGTTATTATGTCTGAAAAAATATTAAAACATGTTAAGTTATTTATTACATTGCGCTTTTGTCTCTACATATTTAAAAATCTTAAGTTCAATTTTTTTTGAAAATTTGATATTTAGAAAGGCTGTAAAATCAAAATAATTCTACATAGAGCAGAAATTGTATACTCCTACCTCAGTTTTGTATGATCTTTCTTATGGTCCCGTAAAAGGGAAGTATTGTAATCGTGATAAAATCACCCTAAGAGATTTTTACTGATGTTTACATTTTAGGGTTCCGGGATCCCAAAAAAAACCATGTTTTCCCATTTCGATTGAGATTTAGAAGAGCAGGAATTATGCACTCCTACCTCAGTTTTATATGGTCGTCCGTGTGGTCTCGTAAGAGAATTTTGTATGAAGAAACTTGTTGGTAAAGGTGCATTTATCGATTTTTTTTATCAGAAAAACTCTTTCTTCTATGTAGACTAAAAGCGGATGCTCTAAGAAAGACCTTCGAAAAGACCTTAAAAAACTAAGCATGTAATAAAAAAAATGGTATTATATTTAAAGAAAATTACCATCGATGTTAGCATCTGAACCTTGTATAGTGTATATATAATGTTAAAAAGAAGCAATTAACAATATTACATATTTTAATATTTCTGCTCGTATTTCTGTCTAAAATGATTATTCATTTTTCATTGAATTTGTGTAAAACTTAGGCAGTTGTGTTGTAGGCCAGATTTCTTACCATGTATACTTTTTTTTTCAAAAAATGGATTTAATAATAAACATGTATTTATTCCTGTGATATTTGTTGACTTGCACACTGCCTTAGCAAATAAAATACCAGTTCTGGATGGCACAATTTCGTTCAAGTTGATAAGAAATATGACAATACAGAGTAATACCAGTAATACCTGGTATTTTGAACTAGAAACAATTCTGTATTAAAAAAACATGCCAGTTAAAAAAAAGAGGAATATATATTTGGATGCTTATTTACTTTACTTATTTTTGTTACATTTTAGAAATATTTTTAAATATACATATTGGTATACAACGTAGTGGTGGTATCAACTTTTATTTATAAAACATGAATTTCTTCTGGGTTTTGAATTTTGTCCCAGATTCTAGCTATTTGTATATAGTATCTTTACTTGTTTTTGAGATTTTGACTTCTGAAAATTTGTATTTTCACATTTGGAGAGGATGTAACATCACAAAACAGATTTCGCTTATTGCAAGAGATAGAAAAATGGTTAAATATAGAAAGTTTTAGACAATTTCGTTACAAGCCTAATAGCACCTGCAGGCGAATTCTAGCCATTATGTTCTTGAGATATTTAGAAACGAATAAAATATTGCATTTTTAAAATTATGCAGTAACTTTTTTAATCCTAAAATTTTTTTAAAGTTATAAACATATTGCCAAAGCATTTTTAGCCATTATGTTCTTGAGATATTTAGAAACGAATAAAATATTGCATTTTTAAAATTATGCAGTAACTTTTTTAATCCTAAAATTTTTTTAAAGTTATAAAGATATTGCCAAAGCATTTTTTTGTCTAACATTTTATGGTGCTGTCTTATTTTGAATCTGATGTTTCGTAAATGAGGGGCCATCATCAACTTTTAAATACACACCTGGATTTTTTTAATTTGTTTTGTAACAAACCTTTGCATTCCAAAATACAACGATGTAATGCACTCATACATTAAAAGTATTTAAAATTTGAGGAAATCAAGGTTATCCCTCTCTCTTTAAAACATTGTCTCTTATGGGCAAATCTTAAATATGTGCTGTCCAAATATTAAGTCTGTTATATTATTAGTGTGGGAGGATCAAATGCTTGTTAAAAAAAATTACATAAATTACCAAGCTTGTAAAAAACCTAAAAAAAAAAGACTGTCAATTTTACAAGATATTACTATAAATTATATTTTTCAAATGGGACATCCTGACTATTATGTCCCTCAAATGGGTCTCTTCTTGCAGATTATAATTATATCTGGTTCGATACCTATTCACTCCACTATGTAATAGTGTTGTTCGTCTCTCTCTAACACACTGCCTCATATCGTTTTTCTTAAATTGATCGGGTGTCTTTGAAGATAAAGTTATCAAACCAGATATTATATTTATAATCTGCAAGAAGAGTTCCATTTGAGGGAAATATAGTATAGAGTGTGTGCCGAGGTGTGTCCGATTTAAACAATACAACTTATGGTGATATCTTGTAAAATTAATAGTCTTCTGTTTTTCTAATAACCAGAAAAAAAGTTTTAAGTAACCCTACAATTGGTTTTTTGTTCACTCACAAAGTAAAAAAGTTATTAACATTTAAAATGCTATCAAGATACACTGATCACACTGTACATACATAAATACAGTAACATACATTAGTACACTAAATTACTTGAGAAATGAAAACTAATATCCCCAATTTTTTCTTACTTTTCCAGCGCTTCAGGAATCTGTATGTACATTTTTGGTCAAGATTGAAAATATATAAAAGGTCAATTTTTATTTGTTTGTAGATACAAGACTAAGATATTTAATATGTTACATATGCATAGCCATGCGCAAGAATTATTTTCTCACTAGCAAGCAATGCCTTAGTAAATTAGGTACCGATAAAAAGTTGCTTCCCAATAATTTTCTCTTTGTGATGTGATAACTGTGGGGGTATTCCCTGTTAAAGCCTGCTACTGTCTGCAAACAGCAAAACTTTCTAAGTGGAAGTCACATAAAAAGGATCAATATAATACTGATAACTAAAAGCTTTATTCTTACACAGATTGTCATCGATCCGGTGACTTAAATTGCATCAGCCAGCATTATGGGACTACCACTATGAAAGTATTAGTGTTGCATAAAAAGTGTCTAATTTTATGAGCTTTTAATTTCTACCACAATTATATGACCAACAGGAAATAAGTTTTTATACGTACCGAATTACTATACCCCTGAAGGTTTTAATTTAATTAATATTACAAAACATATTTAAATTTTACAAATATAAAAACCGTAGGTATTTATGTGAATTTCAGAGAGAATTCACCTCATGTATAAAAATATGAATATGAAATAAAAATGAACCAGAAAATTCTAAAAGAATCGTGTTGCCTAGGTACCTATAAAAAACACATTTATTAGTTCTATTTATTTTCATCATTGTTTGAAAACAAAATAGTCTTCCTCCTTCAAAGTTGGGCTATTTTAAGTTTCAAACAAAAGATATGTATTTCAGAAATACATCCACCATGTACCTTCTAAAAAATTACTATAGCATGGACATACAGATAAAAGTTTATATAAGTAGTCCCAAACGTAAAAAATATGTTGATATTTTTAATATGATGTACTGTAATCAGTAATTGTCCATTTCAAATTCTTCAAATTCATGAAGGGTCTCAAAATCGAGCACCTATAGTTATATTATTTGAACTTACCTTATTCTGCATTTTCCCAGGATTCTCACTGCAAAATTTTTTGCAGTTCGGCGCCGAGGTCTTGCTGCTCTCGTATTTTTACGCTCTTTTACACTCATTACACATATCCTAATTACACAGGTAACACAGGAATTCATAAACAAATATCTAGAAAGCTTAGACACAGTCACAAGAGTGAGAAGTTCTAAACTAAACGTCGACGTTTTAAAAATACAAGTACTAGTTATTTTAAAACACACCTATAATAAACAAACAGGAAATTCTCAACCCAAGACTCAAGCTATCATAAAAATATAAGGAAACCGATATTCCGGGTATTTAGATATTAAAAAAACTGGTTTTTATCGGCAAACACCGAAAGGTGCCGAAAGTCGACAGGCCTTGCAATTATTACTTCGGCTAGCTGATAAAAAAACAGTCAATAGGGGAGATTATATTTATTACAGTCTGTAAAAGAGGTTTTCTTTAACAGCACTCTGTCGTTTTATTTCATTTCGCAACAAAGATAGATATATCAACGAGGCAAGAAATACATGCCATGTGCAATATTTTGAATTTTCTATCAAAGGAATGTAAAACTCCTAAAGTTATTTGCTTGGGATGGAGGGGATACCACAACGTTACGTCACTGTTAAGCGTTTTCTGAAATATTTGAATTTTTCCGTTAAAAGTGAAACTACTTATTTGCATAGTATTTGATAGATTTTATGTAATGTTTGTACATAAATATGTTATAAAATTAAATATTGAACGTGTTAATTTATTTATATGGCCTATTTTGGAAAAAATTAAAAAATAATCGGATTCCGACATTGATGCGTCATCTACAGAGTGGCGCTTGAGGTTTGAGTTCGAAAAATGAACACGAGAAATTTTATAGCGTGGATTTGCACTCTTAAGCAAAATAACGGGATGATTTTGTAAATAGCGAAAATTTTCTCTTATTGCATTTCCTAAATCTTGGACATTATCATAGTGGTCTTTGTAAATTCTATTTTCCAGATATCCCCATAGAAAGAAATCTAAAATCGACAAATCTGGGGACCTAGGGGGCCATCTTATAGGTCCATTTGTTCCGATCCATTGATTGGTAAAATTATTGTCCAGAAATAATCTCGTCATTCCAGAATTGTGTGCAGGAGCACCTTCCTGTTGAAAATAATTTTCGCTAATTTGCGCTAGAAGAACATCGTCAAGTAATTCAGGTATAGCTGCCTCTAAAATTTCTATATTGGCTGTTAGATTTCCCTCAAATATATAAAATTTTATATGTGTTCCTAATATGAAGCAGGACACATTTAGACCAAACCTGCCCTGCTGTCTTCTGGGAAATATTTGGTGTTGATCTTCCTGGGACCAGAATCTACTATTGTGCCTATTGAGTATACCAGAATTACTGAAATGTGCTTCGTCTGACCATATAACCTTCCTTTCAGAATCTCTAACCATATCGCATCTTTCTCGAAACCAATTACAGAAGACTACCCGACGCTCTGCATTCCCTGGCTGTAAGTGCTGCACGAGCCTAAATTTGTATGGGTGGTATTTGTGCTTTTTTAGAATTTGTTGAACTCTAGTTTTTGGAATCCCTATGCTCTTTTCACTGGCCCTACAAGAGTTTGTAGGGTAAGCTTCTGCATTAGCCAAAACCGTAATTTCCTCAGCCTCCCGATTTTCTTTATTATATGTTTTCGTACGAGGTTTGATAAATGATCCGTGATTAAGTAAATTCTTTTTTATCCGATAAAAAGTGGATATATTAGGTTGCCTCCTTTCTGGATATCTAAATAAAAATTAATTAATAATAATACCTAAAAATTAACTATTTACCTGTTAAAATACATCTCAGAAGCCGCTTCAACATTTTCATTACTTAATATAAAACAAGCTAACATCGTACTTTTCATAATGTTCGAAAGTTTGGTTTTCTTCCATAATAATACAAATATATTTTTACACAATAAATAAATACAAAAAACTAGCGCTATATTTTATATACACGTACAAAATTGGGAAATGTCATTTGCTTCCAAGACAACAAAAGAAAACGGCACGGCCTACTGCAAAATTTGGGATGATAATTATAAAAATTAGGATTTTTGTTGTTGTTTATTAAAATAGACCCATACTATTATATATTTTTGAGAAGCTTTTAAAAGGACAAATCAATTTCTGGACAAATATACAGGGTGTCCCATTTAAAAAAACACAACTTTGGGTCATATCTAAAAAATAACAACTCAAATGAATATGACTACGCCACTGGATCCAGCGTAAAAAACTGCATAAGCAGCAATTTTTCTCTTTGCGTTAAGTTAAAAGGATAACCGAGATACGAGGGGGTCCCAAAATGCAAAATTTTCTATTTCGCCCTGTATCTCATAAACGAAGAAGGCTATGAAAATTTTGTTTACGGCTTCATGAGTTTCACAAAAAATTAGTTCAGGTTCGTGAAAACCGCAAGGTTCTATCTTTAAAAATAACCGAGATACCCTGCTTTTGCAACCAAATCCGGACACCCTGTACTTATTTATATAGTTAAGGTATGTGGTGAAAACCTTGTTAAAGTGCATCTAAAGTAAATTGAGATAGCGGAAAATTTGGTGTACGCTCAATTTATTACACCACGTATATCAAATAAATTGATTTTATTCAGTTAATCGGTTTACAAAAGTAAGTTTAAATTTCTATCACGCCATCTCCACAAAGAAATCGCCGACTATTGACGGATATTTAGTTTTTTTGTTGTCTCAATTGACTTTAGATACACTATACATATTTTTAATACTGGTTCAAGTTACAACTACATCTTGGAAAGTGGCAACGGTAATTCCAGTATTTAAAATCGGGTTGAAGCTAAATATAAATATTTATCGACCATTATCAATTACCAGTGTGCTATTCATGATGGTAGAGAATATATTATTTATCAGAATTTATATCAATAATTGGTATTTGTCAGGTTGTAAAACACCATAAAGCATTATTATTTGCAGATGATTTTAAGTTATACATAGAAGTTATGACGAGGATAGAGTGTGAGTGTTTGCAGGATTACAGTTTTAAATTGAATAATAATAAATTTGTTAGTATAACTTTAACTTAACTCTCTGAAAAAACTCAACTTTACTAGACAATGTTTTACGAAATGTTGAAACACATAAAGAGTTGGGAGTTATCTTTGATAATTCTTTAAATTTCTTCACTACTATATTAAGTGAAGCCTGCAAAATAATAGGTTTCATTGTCAGATCAACCAAGCGCTTTCGTGTGGATGTTTGTTGAGAGTTATTTTATAGGCTTGTTTTGTCTAAACTTTAATATGTCAGTATAATTTGGAAAAAGTACAGAGTAAATTTGTATATGTTTGACAATAGATTTAATTATTATTACCCACAAGACTGTAATCACCAGCAATTGCTAAGGCTTTTTGATAAATTTTCTCTTGAAAATCGTAGAATTAAAATGTGTATGGTGTTCCTGTTCAAAAACTTAAATAATAAAGGAAATGACCCTGAAATTTTAGGGCAGAACCTATTTCAAATTAATAACAGAAATACAAAAAGTAGAAACCCATTTTATTTAAAGTTAACCAGAATTTATTTTTACAAAAATGTAATTTTTGTAAAAAGATTGATTTAATCTGTTATTAATAATTTTTTTTATCATTTTAGAAGACACTGGTAATATAGATATTGGTCTATAATAATTTTTGTTTTTAAATATGGGAATTACCTTAAGAATTTTCATTTTTTCAGAAAAAATACCTTTATGAATAGAAATTTTTGTTAAAAAAATGATATAGGAATTGATTATTTATTACATATTTAATAATTTTAATAGGAATGTTGTCAAATCCGAGGCTTTTTTTACATCTAAATCATCAATTTCCATTTCATCATTTGAGATGTCTTCTGGATCAATAAAAAAGGCCTTCTCTTCTGTAGATTCAATACATATTGGTTGAATTTTATTTGCAAGTTGTTCTTCTAAATTTACAAAATGATTGTTGAATTCTTCACATGTAATTTGTGTATCTTCAATTTTCCTATCATTAGCAAATAGATAATCAATATTTATTTTTGTTTTTCTTGTTTGATTTGTTAAAATAAAATTTAAATTATCCCAAATTATTTTTTGATTTTTTCTTAAAAATTGTTCTTTGAAATAATTGTGCTTAGCTTTTTTTATTTCTTTTTTGACAATTTGTAGTATTGTAGATTTCTTCAAAATATTTGTTATTTTTCTTATTTGCCCAAAGCTTATCTCTATATTTAATTTATTTTACTAATTCAAGACTGATTGACCATGATTTGGAATTTTCTTTAAGTTTTGCCGATGTACTGTAAGAACTTTTTTGAAACATTAGTAAAATAGCATCATATAATTCATTTGGATCTTTGAATAAATATTTGTTTTCATTTAATACTGTAAGTATTATTTTTATTATATCTTTATAAAATTTTGTAATTAAAATTTTTTTATTCCTGGATTTTTGATCATTGTTTTAAATTTTATTGGAATGGAAATATTCTGTATTTGATGGTCACTACGAGCACTTGTTTTTAGTTGTAGCTATTACTACTTTCTCAGGAAGAAATGTTTGTGTTGGATATTCGATAAACGTTGGAGGAATATATGTCTGATAAACTTTTTGTTTCACTGCTTTTATTATTAAGAGTATTAATGTTCATGTCGCCGATAAAAATGCACTCTATTTTTAATTTATTTAGCTGTTTCGTTTTTTCATCCAATAATTTTAAAAATTTCTTTTTTGTCGAAGGTGGTTTGTATATTCCGCACAAGAGTAATCTAGGTAATTTAAATTCTATTGCAGTGTATGAGATATTTCAATTTTTTCTAGAACTTTAATGTTTAAATTGTTTTGATAAAAATTTTCAGTCTTCCGCCTCTTTTGTTTCTTGTGTTTTTAAATTGTAATACTTTTCTCTTTTTTAACCCAAGTTTTAGTTAATACAAATACTTGAACATTTTCTTAATCTATAATTTCGATATCATCTAATTTGTTTTTTACTGGTCTTGAATTTAAATATAAAATTTTTATTAATTATTTATTATTTTATTAACATTTATTTTTAACGGATTGTAGATTATTTTTTTGTTTAGATTCTTTTATTTTATCTTTCTGAATCTGACATTCGTCACTATGTGCGAAATGTTTGATATTTATAGTTCTATTAAATACCCTAAGGATTTTGTTTATTACACTGCCCAACTATATGAGAACAGGAACAATATGAACGTATTCGTTTTTTTGAGTGCAATTTTTAGATGCGTATCCATATTTACAGCATTTGAAGCAAATCAAAATGTTGAAAACGTCTTTTGTTACACATTAGTCCCATCCTAAAGACAGTTCCCTATTTACTAACTTCCCAAGTGTTTTACCTTCTGCTTCTATATTACTACATAATTTTTTGTAAATTTTCAGTTTCCAATATGTCATTAATTCTTCAGCTAATTAATTCATTCAATAGTACTGTATGTTTTTTAGATCCCTACTTGGTAGTTTCATTTTAGAAATTTAGATGGTATAGTTTTCATTTTATTTTTTTTCTAATACATTTTTAATGATTGCCAACTCTTCTTTTGTTTGAGCTTTTATTACTATGACCACGTTTTTAATTTCATTGATTTCAAATTTTGTTTCTTTACTACTTTCTTTGGTTTTATGATAATTATAGGTACATTTTTTTGAATATTTGCCTAGTTTGGAGAATTTCTCAAAATTTCAGGATAAATAAAAATTGACGTGGAAGTGAATTTTAGTTCTTTGAGTTTCGAAAAAAAAAAGGGGATGTGGGTACCCCGATACAAAATTTCAGAATAAGTAGACATTTTTCCATTAAACTGAGTTGGTTTGGTTGTTTTTCTTTTAAACTTTTTTGAATTTGTTCAATATTTTCATTAATAATTAAAACTTGAAAAATTGTCCTTTTTTTAATTTTTCAGCTTTAATAGGACAAAATCAAGTTTTTTATTTATCTCAAATATTTTTTTTCTTAAAAATATGTTTTCTTGCTTCAAATTATTAATTACTAGTGTTTCATTATTACTACTATTATTCATTTCACTTAAACACGTTACACACTACTGTTTTCTTTTTTTTTCAAAAACATTTTAAACAATACCAGTTTTCACATACACAGCATTTGATCGAATAGGATTTTTTGTTAAATTCAATAGAACAGCTGAAACGAAGATTATTTGTAGTACCTGCTTCCAATTTTTTCCTGAGTAGATATTTTAAAATACTTCATAAATTCATTAGATCAGTGTTTCATCACATCGTGAGAAAAGAGGAATTTTCAATGCAAGGATGCTTTTTATTATTATAGGTTCCTATGCAGTCATAGAGAAAGTATAGTGTGAAACACTTGCGAAAATCACATTTTATACTCGTGTGTTCGTTCGCTGCACTCGCCTTCGGCTCGTGATACCAAACTTCCACACCCGTGTGAAATGTGTGTGTTTCGGCACTTGTTGAACAATATACAACAATCATACAACGATATAATATGGTTGGCGATCACTCAGTTTGTATTCTATTTTTGAGTGTCAAATATATTTAAAATATTTTTATGTCATTGAGATTTACATTGTCACGTAAGAAATGGAGGGTACATAATGAATTTAAGTGTACGCTCGAAATGTAATCCTAGAAAAAATACAATGTATAACACGTTTGAAAACCAGTTTTCCTACGATCACTTGCGAAACTGACAAGCTAGAAAGTGCCATATATATAACACACGCGTATAGAAAAAAATTGTTTTCTACACGACAATCTTGTGTCAATGTCACAGCTGACGAAACGGGTGACAATTTTTCCAACACTAATGTTGAAATATACAAAATATAAAATGTAATAATTTACTGAAAAAGTTGAGTGGTCGTTGGAAAAATAGTGTACATTACTCATGTCAAAATTATCGTTTTCAAACCTACTTCAATACCTCCTCGTTTGAAAAGTACAACTTTGAACACTTGTTATGTTATATACCATTTCCCACTCCTACTCTTTTCACCGAGTGCCATCACATTCGTGTGTAAAGAGATGTTTTCAAAACGTGTTAGACAATATACTAATACACACGTTATTCATAAAAAGAAACCTTTACGTCCGTTTTGTTATAACATAGGGTATTATTAAAATTATCATATTTTATACAGAGCACCCAGTATACGGCAGAAAACGTCTTGAAGGATTTTCCCATAAACAGTTTATTAGAAGAAAGAGCTCTAATAATGGGGAGATTGGGAAAACACGACCAAGCTATTGCATTATATGTAAGAGCTTTGGGTGATATAAGAAAGGCTGAGGAATATTGCGCTAAGACTTATGAGAAAGGAGGACCTGGTAGTCAAAATGTAAGTTTTTATCTGCTTGCAAAGTTTAATAACTTTAAGATTAACATATAACCATTTTCTTATAATTTCATTCGTAATTTATGAAAACCAGAGAGATTATTTGTTGGGAAGGAAAATGTTTTAAAGGTTCCCTTCCCTTTTTGCAGTGAAAATAATAATATATGAATGAAGATTAAGTTGAAAACTTTTTATAGACATATAAGGGTGAGCTTGTCATTTTATTTAAAAAAGTGAAGTTTGTCAATATGTTTGACATGTTATCCAGATAAAAAAACTTAAAAACATGCATTAATGGCTTTAAAAACGAAAATGATTATTTATTATTTACGAGATTCTTTTAAAAGAACTTTTTGATTTTTGGCAAAGTCCAAAATATGTAAATTTATATTAGACGAAAAATAGTTTCGGAAATGTATCTCGGCATCTGCGTACAGTAGTTTTAGACACACATCAAAGTAAAAAAGAATAGTTAAATTGTGATTTTCGTTAATTTTTTCTAGGCTCGTAAATGGTAAGTTTATCATTTTTGGAACTATAATTATTGAAAATATTTAAGGTGTAAATTTTGGTTTAGTAATTTATAACATGTTTGGAATTGGAATCTTAAATATTTTTTCTCTTCAACATCAAGTCACGTTTTTTATTTTAAAAACGTATAATCAATGTGGACTTAAAATTACTTTATTACAATTGAATGTATATTTCTATATTAAAGGTCTACGTGTTCCTTATAAGTCTGATACTAAAACCCGATAGTTTTCCATTGTCGCTGTCTGGGATTACATTGTCTCCCAAAACGGCTCAACCTGATCTCGAACAAGCTTTACAACTACTTGAGGATAATGCCTCCAAGATCAATCCCGTAGAGATGTTGGCAGCATTGCCAGACGAAATTCCCGTCTCCAGAATACATCGATTCTTGTCTGTGGCGTTGCAGAAAGCTTTACAGGACAGAAGAAGGGTAAGCGCATGTCTATTTTATATTATTGTGGTAGTGAAAGCATATAAAATTAAAGTTTCTTTTTACTTACTTGTCGAACTTGCATTGTCTTTATTGTTGATTTATGCACAACGTTTCGAGTAGTATCTTATCTCTCGTACTAAGCGCAAACTAAAGCTAAAGTTAAGATTACGCACTTATACACTAGTGTACAATTGTGCGTAAAACTCCGCCTGCTAGTCACGGAGCTTGAGAGAGTCATTGCAACTCAGGAAATGTCACCAGGCAAATAGAAGAATCATCGGCAGTCATTAAAAGAAAGCTTAAGGGATGCTCAAAAAACGTAACGTACTACGCTGCGGTTGGTGAGATATATAAACCTGTTAAAGTGTCTTCGTACTTCCAAGTAGAAGATCAATTATTCGCCCAGGACGACGGCCTCCCGATATGTGCATCACTTTCCCCAGTGTTATCCAATATATTTATGGAATAGTTCAAGAGCTACGCAATGTCTCGTTAAAAAGACATGATTAAAACCTCTATTTATAGAAAACATACGGGACAATACCTGAACTATTCTGCAGCGATGAAGCAAGGAATCATTAAAATCCTATAAAAATAGAGCAGTAGCTATATTAAAAAATATTGGTTATACGAAAAAGTTGATACTTATCACAATATTCAGATGTCAAGAAAATAACGAATTAAAGACCAGCCAACAAGTTCTCTTATTTCAGAAATGATAAGATTTACAAAACAAGGGGAACCAAAACAGCCTTCACATGCGTAAATACCTGAAGGGGAGAGTTGACTAAAACCAGACCAATTATAATTAATTAGTGTTCGGAATGCTGAATTTTACAAATCTCTTGTGAGTTCAGTGAATCCTATATAAGGGAAACAAAGAGACCTCTCGATGAAAGAATTTCTAAACACCATAAATACAATCAAAGAGAAAAGACATCAAGATTTGCAGAGCATGCTTGGTCTAAACATTATAGAATACAATAGTCCGAGGACAAAATTATAAACAAAGAAGAGCATTGTAGAAAAGGAAAATTCAAAGAAGCAGTATTTATTAAATATGACGATGGCAATTTCAGCAAGCCTGAGAATTGTTTCCACATCAAAGCTTACAAATTGGGCAGTATGTTCTAACCCAAAACATCTGATAATTTCTTTAAAATGGTTGGAATTTCTAATATGTAAAGGTTTTATGACCTGGAACAGATATTTCGAGAGTTCACTGGTTGGTGAGGTGACTTGCTGTGATGTGGGATGAGTTCTGTTTTGATTCTGTCCGGTATGTGGTCCTTATATCTGCGTAACAACTGGTATATCTTCTTTTCTATAGGTTATAGGATTTTTTTATTGTGAGTTGTCACATCCATAAAGCACTATGGCGAATCATCCTCCTGAAGGTGTCTTAATCGTATTCTCTATTGAGTCCTCAGATTGTTTGGAATTTCCTTTGATTTTCAGTTCTATTCCCACTTTCCACATGAATTCGTCCTCTTCTGGTCTTTTCTAATTTACGGTTTCAATTGAACGTATAATATCTAGTATAGGAGCCTGTCTTGATGTTACGGCAAAGTTTAACCCCTTGCTCAGAAGTGTAATGTGTCAATGTGTGTTAGAGTTCGTGAAGATATGGTAAGAATGGTTCTGATGATTGTTGGTAGGTTCTGATGGGCGCGTTCCTTTAAGCCTCTGCTGTTTTCTATCGTGTTTTTCCTTGAGAACTGTATTCAGCTTATCGCACGTATGGTCAATCTTGCGGAATATTGATTCGTGTGCGTCATTAGTGCATGCTCGTTTAGCTGTGATGACGAAATAACTGTCGCTGTAAAAAACTACTTATTCAATTGATTTTAAATTTTGTCCAAAAATCATGACAGGGAGAAACTGGTAAAATAATGATGCAAATTCAGTGTGGCGTAACAAAATGGCGGCCTATTAGAATGTTTAAACACAAAAATGTAGAAATAGCTCATGCTTCACTTTCTTTTGATATAAGAATGATAACGAGGAAAAGTTCTGTAAAGGCAAAGATTGTTTGGTAATATATAATTAATGAAATATAGAGATTGAAATACAGTATTACAACCACCTTAAAAATTAGGTATAATATCAACAAATAGAAATCCGTTTTTACGTGTGATAGTTAGTTAGTTGATTTCTTTATTTAGCATAAATGCTACAATTTACGTTTTTAAAGCATAAAATTCTGAATATTATAGACTACTCTAAACTAGCTTCAGAAACCATACTTTTGTGTTCCTTATCAGCTTTTAAAATTGATTCTTAAATAAATAATCTCTTAAGTTAATTTTAAATTTTTTATAAGATCTCTGAGACTTTATAATAAAGGGTAGTTTATTATATTGAATCGACCCTTTATGAAAAATTGACTTATAAACAACCCCTTTAAAAACATAATTTAAATGTAAGTCTTTGTTTTGCCTTGTTTGGTAATTATGTTCTTGACAGTTTTCATTTATAAATGTTCTTAGATTTTCGGGCAATAAATTATTTGTTATTTTATAAATAAAAATTTGTTTACGAACATTTAACCATTCTAATTTTCTTAACATTAAAGTAATCTTTGTATATTTATCACAATTTAATCACAGTAAAATCCCCATGACTTTGTTTTGTAAAATTTGTAATTTATCAAATATTTCTTCGTTTGCCAAATACAAAAATGTAGAACCATATAGAAAATTGTGGATAGATAATAGTATTATAAATAATTTTTTTGGAGAAAAAACTTAAATTCGGAGAAATTCTCTGATTGACATGACATCAATTGACAGTGTATGTTTACATTGATATCAAAATAATTCTGTCTTTCCCTAATATGTTTGCGTTCAGTATAATATGATTACTATTACAATGACACAAAAATAACGAAATACAAATTAAGTCAAAATAGAAAGCGCAAAAGTAAATTATGATATAGTATAAGTTAATGCACCAAACTTTCAGTCGGCCGCCCTATTTCAAATATTCCGATATTATATAAAGAATAATTTTTCAGTTAATAATCTTTTAACACTATTTTTAAAATGGCTAAACCCATCAATAGCTTTCACATGGTGATGGATGTATATTTTTAGAGATGCAATATAAATAGTCTCTTAGAGATATGATCGCAATGAGTATGTAGAGAGGAACATATAAATTCTCTGTAGAATGGATCTTATAAGGCCGCATGTTCTAAATGTACAAGAATGTGAAATGAAGGTACAGAAAGAGCTCATTGTTATGTGTAGTCTCGTATGTAGTATTTTTTACAGGAGGTAGTAGATGGAGTACCAGTACATATGTTGGAGTATGTCCAACTTATGGAATATCCACTTCTGAGTATAAAGATCTTCTGACTATTTGGGGAGTTGCCCTAGATTAATTGAGTAAATGCATTCAAGGTATTATTTTTGAACAGTGCTAATCCTCTCTGATCTATATCTTACATTAGAAGGGATCCTAAACTAACCAAACCTACAGACTGGCTCGTCTTAATGCCCGACGTACAGATATTGATCCACTGTCATTCCAATGGGGCTCAACAGCATAAGGCCTGTTTTTGACCCATTCAGGCCAAGACTATTCTTCTCACACGATCCAAGCACACCTACATACATGCTTTTGCTTTAATCCAACTCCAAGCCAATCCACGGATACCATAACAGAACAATTTGTCGAGTAGTAATAGTATCAAAAACACGTGATAGATCAGAAATGTTGCCAACATACCTGATCGAAATTTATACTAATAATACTATCCAAACTGGATCTCAAAAAACTATAATTATCTTACTTATCATCTTACATTTCTTTTAGGTACAACTTTTGAAAGGACTGTTGTATGCTGAACACCTACAGTGTCAGGAAATGAAAGTAGCTTTGCAAAGTCAACATGTCTTAATAACGGAATTGAATGTTTGCCCTGCCTGTAAAAAACGATTTGCTAACCAAGCGTAAGTAATACTTATTTCTAAAATTGAAACTGTAATAATATGGTGACAAGAGAAAAACATTATTATAAGTCACAAAATACTCTCAATCAATTTGTTATATACAAAGCATTAGTTCTAGTGGTTTTTAGGATCATATGCAGTTGATTTTCTTCAAAACTTCATTGTCTTGTCACCTTTTTCATTTTTGGACAATATGTTTTTAAGAATACTCTCTTATTAATTTGGTGAAATATTATTAGCCTCATCTTATTTTAACCCAACATTTTTACATAACTACCAGTTTGTACGTCATTGAGGGTGCTTAATACTTTTGTTATATGTTAAGAAGTTTTAAGTCACCGAAACAAGGTTTTGGTTATGTTGATAGTGCCAATGTGAATGTAAGTGTTTTGCAAGTCTCTTTTTTTATTATGAGATATCTGATTAATTGTGTTCTTTTTATAGTAAAAGTGTGAAAAATGATGACAACGGTAAAATTGATGGTGATATCAATAGAAGTAATGGTGACAGTTAAATCAATATAAAATAAAGACGACATATTGCGTCTTGTCTCAGTTGTAGAAATGCGCCACAAACCGGCAGGATTACGAAATAAAACAATACATTTACAGTTTCAAGTCGTGAGGTGCACTGAAAATCCCCAACATCTCCACGTCGGTCGTCATAGTCTTGGAGCCCAAGACCAAGATTTTCTATTTATCGCTGCGCTGAACAAATTGATACATGGTTACATTAGAGGAGTAGGAAGTTGTAAGAAATGAAGTGTATGCAGGTTTATCGCTGCTCGTCTGATTTTCTAGATTTAAGAAATTTGGGTTATTAGAAAGGTAAATCCAGAAAATAAGTCCAATAGCTGCGTAAACAAATCTTGTTTTTAACCAAAACAAAAAACGATTGAAGCGCGTATCAGATATTCCATGTTACTTTAATGGAATATAAGAATAATAATAAGAATTTTGAATCTGCAAAAATTTGAGAATATGGACACAGCGTTGCGTGTGATAACACTTGGGAACAATTTATAACATAATTTCTGTTCTGTAGTTAGTTTTTTCCGACCACGCCAACGACAAAGTTTTTTCTCAACAATTTACGTACATGCAACTATGCTTCGCGACATTGGGCGCGCATCACAGGAAGCACTACTAATCTCCTATTGGCAAATCTTGACTGACGTGGGGAGGGATGAGTGAAGCCACGCCGGAGGGTTTGATTCAAATTGTTGAACTAGTTCAGTCAATTACCCATGAGATACTGTAGTGAGCATATGTGTATCGTTCTGATACAGTGAATTCTATGCGGTCCAAGTTTTTAGTTTTTATTTATATATGAACTGAAACTTTTCCTTATGTCTGCCTCTGGTAATTCGCGTCGTAAGTGCTTAAACAGCCCCGTTTCGTTTTGTTATTTATGTGGCAGTTTTACCATTCTGAGTCAAAGGACAAGCAACAGTACATTTGTCAGGCAAGCCCATTTTGCTTATTTTAAAGTAAAAATTGGTGAGTCTGCAAGCAGTGTAGACAGTTTACAGATCTGGACGAAGGGAACACGTGGTAAACTTCCATTTGTTACCAGTGATTTGGCGAGATCCCAAAGATCACTCAAGTGATTGTTACTTCTGTGAAAACGTCAGGATACAACAAGAAAAACAAATATAAAATAGAGTACCCTAGTTTAACGTCAGCTGTACGCCTTCTGCCTCATTCAATGCCAGTTTTTCAAGAACTACCCTCTTAGGTAATACAGGAATCTGAGTCTCATAAAGATCGAAGTAACTCCAACGACGAAGATGACTCCGTTCCTAAAGGATTCAATCAGCATGAGAAAAACTCCTTTCAAAGGAAATTTATATGGTTCAGTCCCAATAGGCAGTTTCTTTGGTTTTTGTGTATGTGGGACAGCAGAGAAGCATTGGGTGCAGTCGAATTAGGCGCCAAGATCTGACCTGAAACCTGCTGATCCAAACATTCTACTTCATTAGCGACAGAAAAAATATTATATTTCCGCCTTTGCATATACAACTAAGTCTCATGAATGAGTTTTTAAAGCTTTGTCGATTGAAGGAAACAGCTTTAAGTATATCATTTCCGCTTTCTTAGCCTGTAATATGACAAGATAAAGGCCGGTGTGTTTGATGGTCCACAGATTCGGCAACAAATCCTGGAGAGCTTTAAAATGCTTGGTTGCAACATCCATATAGAACTGCATTCCTTACATAGCCATCTTGGTTCTGTTAGCGATGAACAGGGCGAGCGATTCCACAAAAATTTGAAAGACATGAAGGCAGGGTTTTAAGGTAGATGGGATGCCAACATGATGGCTGACTATTCTTGGAACATAAAGCGAGAATGTCCACAGATTGAACACTCCAGGGAAAGCTGTAAGCGAACATTTTTACCATACTATGTTTTTTATTATTTATATGAATACAATTTAACTTGTCCTAATATAAGAACCTCTGTATGCCCTTTTTGTATGGCTTTTAAGACAAAGACTAGGTATCCTGTAGCTTAAAAACGTGACGCGATAGACAAAAACTGCGAATATATTTGGATTTAGGGGCTAAAAATTATTCAAAACAGGTCACAGATCCAACAAAACCAAATTGCTGTTCCCAAGTGTAATTTATATATTGGCATAATGTTATCTATATTTTATCCATGAATCATTAAATAATTTAAGATAATAATAAAGAAATCTTAATTTTCAGGGCTCTTATCAGATATCCCAATGGAGATGTAGTACACTACGCTTGTCATAAAGAAAAATAAATCAATAATATTTAGTTTTAAGAGTTATTTATCATTTCCCTGTGATATAAAAATAATTTCAAGTTGCAAAAAGAATAAATTAAAAATTAAATCGAATAATTTATTAAGGGGGGACTGCACGCAGTAATATGGATCATTTGCAAGCCTTCCGCCGCTGCAATATTATGTTAAAACTATAAGAGATATGGATTAGCTTTAATGTGATTTTAATAGGGAAATATGTATAGTTGGGCGCTAAATGCGAATTTTTATGAAAAACTCAAATCTAGAGTTATAAAATAAAAGTAGATTTGTCCATTTTAGACCATTTTTTGACCACTTTCTGACGCACATGCCTTCGCATATAATTTTTTTTCTACAAAATGGCTCTTTACCGCCGTATATTGATCCTTTTTCTATGTAAATGCAAAATTTGAAATGGTAAATCGTACTCATGTCTTTGTATTTCTGCAGCGCGTGAACCCATTTTTAACCGAAATTTAGTTTAAATTACCTATACATAACACATTTTTTTGAGGTCGGACGTGCAGGAAGTTTTTTTTAATGCGTAGGTACCTTTTCATCTTACTTTCAACTCGACTAGACCTTGTCGCTGGTTTTTCACTTTTTTCGTGCAGTTCTCCCTTAAGTCAAACTACCAGAATGTAGAAGCTTATAGTCGATAATTGAATGATAATTTATATATTGCCGCCATTCTGTGCTATTGTAGTTTATCTAACAAGTGCGGGAAGTGCTACTTTACGCACGTGTAACGTACACTATTTTTTCTACAAGCGTGCGGAAAAACCCAAAAGTTAAAAAGAATCGTTTATTTATATCAAATACATAATCACAAATTAATTATTATTAACAACATGAATAGTAAACGTGCAGTTTGTAGTATTTTGTAAATTAATTGCAGAGGCTAGATTTTTTCCAAGAAACTCGGGGACTTGTAGGTTGGGTTCGGATATTTCAGTTCTCTTTCACGAGTACTTATTGTTGTAACCGTTTCCGAGGGGGTAACTTTTTGGTTGGAAGAGGTCGATTTGGTAGACTGCACTGGTGAAAGTTGGTGACTAGTGTGATTTCTAGTGATAGATTCTTTTGAAGACTTATTGAGCTTTCTAAGTAACCTTCTGTCACGGTTAAAGTTTTCCAACCTCCGAGGCGTTTGATATTTTTTATTCCTTCTCCGGAACCTGCAAGCATTGTGGCGGCTGAACGTTGGCATTTATGGCATTTTTCCAAACGTGTTTATTCCGACGCATTGTGCAAGCTCCTTTCTTGTAGTTTACAAAAAAACGCCTATGTAGGGTTTCTGGCTTTCTTAAAATCGCATATTTTTTGACCAATTTTAAATATTCTCCGCTTTCAGCTTCATCAGATAGTACAAAGCTTCTAGAACGGTAATTTTTTTGTGTCTGGAATATTTATTAATAAAATATTTCCTTAGTCTTCAATATGATCCAATGACATTTTTGTTAGTTCTTCTCGGCGACATGCGCCCGCCAAATCAAATATAGTAGCCACTTTAATATGGAGATAAATTTCGTCAGGCGCGTCATTTAGAAATTTTCTCTTTTGAAAAAATGTTGGCCTTCTTTGGTCTAAATCCAACATTTTGTTTTTTTAAATAGGCCGTGACTTTGAAAAACTTGCTTAAATCCATGTTTTCATTGAGTTAAATTATACTTTTTAACATTGAGTGTCTGGACCCAAGCGTGTTTGGCTTACATGTTTTGGAAAGTTCGGTCACATATGCCAAAAAAACGGGTTCTTTCAAAGTTTTGATAAAGGCATAAAGTTTGACACCAGGTTTTAAGCAGAATATATTCTTTCTCATACCTATAACGGGATTTTGATGATAGCAGATTGAAGTTTGCAGTTCTGGCTGCTTCCAGTAATGACTCTGGCAAATCTTCGTCTGAAGAAGCCATTAAAAACACTTTTTTTTACTCTGGTTTTACTACGACAAAAATCAGCGACAGCGAAATTGGTTTTGATTGACGATGAATGACACGCCTATTTTTACTTTGACGGTGATTCAAACTGCCAAATAAAAAAAGCAGGTGTTTATTATTGCTTAACATTGATTTTATAAAGCATAATACGATAGCCATTAAACATTTTTTTAAAACACTTTTTACATATTTTTTACCATTTTGTTCAAAATTATAGCAGGATTCTAGCAAATGTATGTTCTTAAATCATTTTTAGAAATCAGTAAGTATATTTAAAAAAAAGTAGCTCTTATTACACTAAAATAAGTGCAAAAAAGTAAAGTTTTCCGCACGCTTGTAGAAAAAATTATAAAATCTTGCTGAAACAGCAAAAATACAATCCACAGTAATGCGATTCTACTTGCCATAGTTTTTTTTAATAGGTTAAATTATTTTTTTCTAATTCGTACATTTCTTACATAAATAATGGTTCATAATTACGATCTGATGAGCTGTAGTTGAAATGTCCCAAAAATTTGTCTCCGTGATTTTCTGCTCTAAGATTGACAAGAAAGTGGATCTTTTAAATGTTTATTATAGTTTTCACGAAAGTGTAAATAATAGTTGTCGAATAGACACGACAAAAATATTATCTTCTGTAAGAAAAATAGTTTTGCACAGATAGGTGATAATATGTAAATTAAATTTTAAAGTAAATGCTATATTCATAATTTTTTAAGTAATTAAATGCTAGTGATAATTAAATTTTGAGTAAAATGTTAACTATCATCTCGCATTTCTTGTTAGACTTGATGAAAGTAAGACTATAATAGGTAATACTGAAATATTAATAGTATAATATATAAATTGTAAGGTTTTATTGTAATTTTGTTTGAAAATTGGGATCCTTCAGTAATTTCTCTTTCAGTACTTTTTCATATTTATTTTAATATTTACACAGTTATAATTTATTTATGCATGGTAATTTATAAATATGATTCGAAGCAGCATATACGTTGTGCAATAATGCTTACTTACATATTTTGTAATTTTTAATTTCGCTTTTTTTTTTGTTAACTGAAAGTACTCAATTTTATTTGAATAAAATAGTAAAACGTTTTCCTTGTTTTCATTAAATGCATCATATGTTACTTCATCCTACGTTTCAAGATGAGAAGTGCATCATGTTTAAAATATTTGAGAACAAGGATTAATGGGAAATCGCATATTTAATGCCACTTGGGACTCTCAAAATCTGAAAATATATATTTGTAATCATTCAAACCAGGAGAAGTAACACTATCTACAGTGATATGTTCAAATATTTCTCATTTCTTGTTAAGACATGATAAAAATAAGACTGTAAAACTACAGAAAAATCTAACGCAACATAATTTCGACGGAAATTACACGGTATTTTGTTTAAAAAATCACACTAGATAACGCCACGCCAGATATGTTTAATTAAATTGCAGATTTGCTGGAGGCTAATGATCTTGCGCCGTTGAAAGACCGACTTTGCTGATGTGATCATTGCGACTGTTGAGTTAAATGGCCTGCACCCTGAATCTGAATAGAACGGCGGTACGGAAATCCGGAAAATGCCAGATCTTGTTCCGGCTGACTTGATTCTGGGAAATTTATGTCTGCTCAAAATTTAATCGCATGTATTATATTATTGCAAAAATATTCGTCGCCAATTTACAGTTTTTAAAAGATGAGTCGAGAATAATTAGTTTTTTAGATGGATTATTTTGTTTTTGGATATTATAATGGCAGTAAAATGTTGCAAATATTTTAATTGCGAGACCAAAAGCGTTGAAGTGTTCTGAATGATTAGATCTCCTCATAAAAATGTAAGTCTTTGTAGAAACCAATGGTCGATAAATTAATTAAATAACTAAACTGTAATAAATTAAATTTGTTAGTTAATATTGAACATTTTATTAGACTTCCCTTTTAGAGACTGTACATCCGTGCACAAGTAAATGACGGCCAATTTGCTTGTGGTTCTATGACCAAGAATAATTAATTGACAAGAAATATTTCACTTTTCCGTCCACGGGCCCGAAGCATAGGGCAGTAAAAATCTTAAGGAGAAGATAGCATTTTATACTCGAATAATACTAATTTACAGTAATTTTGCGACTATGGTGTAAAAGGTACTTTTTTATTAATTTTTGATTGCTAAATGCGAAAACGATGGTTAAAACTTTCTGACATGTAAGAGTTATAATTCCGGTTACTCTAAAGCCGAATAAAGCCAACGTGTTTACTTTTTTTTCACACAAAAGCAAAATATTTTCTACAACTTTCCAATTTACTATTTGCTTCCACGAGTTACCAAAATATCATAAAATCAGACTTAAAAAAATTTGGTGAGAATCGGAAAACGCTCGGTAATGATACGTCATGGAAAAATACTTCTATGGAGTCGGTCGAAGAAGAGAAATAGGCGCATCTTCTGGTAAAAACAAATTTTTGGTAGAGCTGATACTAAACTGAACAGTGGCGTTTGATATGGGCACATTTTTCGAAACCACGTTGAAACACGTTTCAGATCTTGACGTTAATTTTTTGAAATAGGACGTTTTTTTAGATTTCCCATCTAAAAATCTGGAAAGGTTCAAAGACCAGCCGTATCGGATCGGGGCATGTCCTTAAAAAAATTAAAAAATGGGTAAATTTCCTTTATCCAGAACTTCTCTCGTTATGATTTTTTTACCATTTGTTAGAATCGTGAAGTGTGACCCAAAATGTACTTTTTAGTGCGTTACTGACAAAAGCGAAACTAGTTTTTTTAAACTACAATTTGTTTTTTAAGTTTTTGGTTAAAATATCATTAACATATTACTGTTAACGTATTGTAGTAGTCAAAACAAACCAAATGAGCTTAAACTCGACGGATATAATACCTGATACCATTTGATACTATCGAGCTGATTATATCAGCTCGATAGTGGCAAATTATATATTATATATATATATATATATATATATATATATATATATATATATATATATATATATATATATATATGAAAATATATATATATATGGTTATTTATATATATATATATATATATACAATTAGATTAGAAGTAGGTTGAAAATATATATATATATATATATATATATATATATATATATATATATATATATATATATATATATATATATAGTTTCAATTATTATATTATTTCTATGTATTATCTTTATAATATAAAGTATATATATATATATATATATATATATATATATATATATATATATATATATATATATATATATATATATATATATATATATATATATATATATATATATATATATATATATATATATATATATATATATATATATATATATATATATATATATATATATATATATATATATATATATATATATATATATATATATATATATATATATATATATATATATATATATATATATATATATATATATATATATATATATATATATATATATATATATATACAGTGTGTCTACTTAAGATCTCTACATATGGGAAACGTTTTTATTAGTAGTTTTACGGAAATAAGTTACTCTTTATAAAAAGTTCTGCTTTCTGCCAAAATAATATTAAAATATTCAAACTTGAGATTGCATATACAGGGTGGTCAGAAATTCCAAAAAATCGAAATTGGCTTAAGAGAAAGGTACCTTTAATGTTTATTTTATAGCAAAATGAAAAAAATACAACTTAGAATAAAAAAACATATCTAGAACTAGATTCGTTACTTCCTATCTGAAATCACTTCTTAAGGAATGTAAAACTTTGGCTTCTTACTGGCAAGTCCAGTTTCTTACTTTTGTTCCTACCTACATACCAGCAAAATTTCCTTATTTATCGATTGTTGATAATGGCATTGTCACTGCCATTTTCAACCACAATATTGTTATTACTTTATTGAAACATCAGTTTGAATATTATAGTAAAAAGAAATGCCGCTGAAATTAAGCAAAGAAGATAAAATTGAAATAATTTTAATTGTCGGAGAAAATTAAAAACATTTCGAGAAGCTGCAGACATTTTTAACAACAGACACCCCGATAAAATTATACATTTCACAACAATGGGGAATATTCTAACTAAATTCAAGACTTTTGGAAATGTAGAAAATAACTTAAACAAGAAACGGAGGTCAAGGGTTGCGAATGACGAAACTACAAATCAAGTAATGCTCTCTATGATAGAAGACCCTAAAAAGTCCCTACGCAAAAAGTCAGCAACATTGCAAAATAACGGAGATAAAGATACAGTTTCAAAAATATTGAAAGAAAACAGTTTTTGACCTTACAAACCAAAATTTATACATACCTTGAGACCAGGATACTTTGAGCGACGGTTTGAGTTTTGCTGTCTGATACGAGGGGAGCTAGAAGATGATCCTTTTATGGCAAGACGCGTTATTTTTACCGATGAAGCAACGTTTACTTCCAATGGGACTGTAAGTTCGCAAAACTGTCGTTGGTGGAGTGACGTTAATCCTAATTTTGTTATACAAACTCGTGATCAGTATTCATTCAAAACAAATGTGTGGTGCGGAATTTATAAAGGTAGAGTAACTGGACCAGTTTTTTTTCGACATAATTTAAATAGTCAACGCTACTTGGATTTTCTAAATACTTACTTGTACGATTTTATTCATGAACTACCCATAAGTGAAAGGTTCCAAATATGGTACCATCAGGATGGCGCACCATGCCACAGAGCAAGGGATGTAAGACAATACTTAAATTTTATCTTTAATGAACGAGTAATCGACAGGTATTCTGATATTTTCTGCCCAGCTAGATCTCCGGACTTGAACCCTCATGATTATTTCTTTTGGGGCTACTTAGAAAAGAAAGTGTATCTAAAGAGGCCATTTCAGAATGTTGATCATTTGGAGAGGGTAATTAGGGAAGAGATACAGGCCATAATTCCTGCCATGATTAGAAACGTTTTAAGAGAATTTTCTGTAAGAACGGTTACCTGTATGGAAAGAGATGGTGGATATGTTGAGGCAAATGTGCAGTGACAGAAAAGTTAGTTTTTATTGTTAATTAAGTTATTTACATGTAATGTTTATTAGAATTAAAATTAGTGTTAAAGTTATTTTCTACATTTCCAAAAGTCTTGAATTTAGTTAGAATATTCCCCACTGTTGTGAAATGTATAATTTTATCGGGGTGTCTGTTGTTAAAAATGTCTGCAGCTTCTCGAAATGTTTTAAAATTTTCTCCGACAATTAAAATTATTTCAATTTTATCTTCTTTGCTTAATTTCAGCGGCATTTCTTTTTACTATAATATTATGTAATATAATATTGATGTTTCAATAAAGTAATACAATATTGTGGTTGACAATGGCAGTGACAATGCCATTATCAACAATCGATAAATAAGGAAATTTTGCCGGTATGTAGGTAGGAACAAAAGTAAGAAACTGGACTTGCCAGTAAGAAGCCAAAGTTTTACGTTCCTTAAGAAGTGATTTCAAATAGGAAGCAAGGAATCTAGTGCTAGATATGTTTTTTATTCTAAGTAAGCTTTTGTATTGCATTTTGCTATAAAACAAAAATTAAAGGTACTTTTCTCTTGAGTCAATTTCGATTTTTTGGAATTTTTGACCACCCTGTATATGTAATCTCAAGTTTGAATAGTTTAATTGTATTTTGGCAGAAAACAGAACTTTTTATAAAGAGTAACTTTTTTCCGTAAAACTACTAATAAAAAAGTTTCCCATATGTAGAGAACTTAAGTAGACACACTGTGTCTGTATATATATATACAAGCTCTCATAAGCGGACACCGACGGTTCTCAAATTTTGGTCGCTTATGGGAGATGTCCGGTAAAAAGAAAGTATTTAGAAAATTATGCCCCTGAAATACCTAGGTACTCCAAATATGGATATTTGGAGAATATACACACATAATATGTACTAAATGTAATACAGAAATAAATACAAACATTTTATTTTCAAGCTATTTATTTGTTATTTTTAAAATAAAACAAGTATGTACATATGTATACGCATTACAATAAATACTTGCATATACATATGTATGCAAAGAATGTTTACTACTTTATAGGCTTATAATGTAAAACAAATAAACGTTTTTGCTCACGGCCATACATACATAATTTTTATATGAAAAATATGGTCGACTTTCTTTTAAAAAATAAAGCAAGAAATAGATATGACCTATAAAACAAAATTATAAATAAATGTGGATAAACTAGGCAAAACTATTTGGAACAAAACTGAAAAAAAGTCAAAATTGACGACTGCCGTAATTTTGACCGCTTTTCTGGCATAATACAATTTTGGAAATGACTTTCAAGTTTCTTTATATGTTAAAAGGCTATGTAGTCATCCCTTGCAAATTGTTTTAAGCGATCAACAATCTCCAGAGCCTCAACATAGGATTTTACTGAATGGGCATCTTGTGTTACACTAGGCATATCATCATCCAATTCATCTTTGTCTCCATATTCACTGCTGTCTTCAGGTTCCTTAGTCAAATTTTCAATGTCGATAGTTTCTTTCGTCTGTATGTCATTATCTAAGCTTATAAAGTTATCCAGATTTTGTTCACGTGTATCACCTAGTTCCTTTGCGGCTCTCAACATTGCAGAAAGTATAGACAATGGCAAATCATTCTCCAGATCAAAATCGGTGAAAACGCACTCGCTCTTTTTGAATCCAGCTTTGCCGAAACAATTCTTTATGGTGTTGGAACTTAGTTTTCCCATGCTGTTTTCGTAAAATATAATGCTTCTAATACATTAATATTTTTTCATAATTCTGATGCCGATTTAGCAATTATCATTTTTTGATAAAACATGTTTCAGAATTTGATTTCGATAATAAAATTTAAAATTTTGGCTGGCAAATGGAAGTTGTATTAGGCGGTAAGAAAAATTATTTTCACATTTTTTAAGTTTAACTCTCCGGGATGAGACCCAGCATTGTCCAAGAACAACAAAATTTTTCTTTTTTGAATACCCATTTTTCTATCTAGTTGAAACAACCATTCGGCCATAATTTCGCGTGTCATCCAAGCCTTTTTGTTCGATTTCCATATGGCTGGTAAGTTTTTAATGTCAACGTTTTTTAAAGCTCGAGGTCTAGCTGCTTCGCCGATCACTAACAACTCTTCTTTATGTCCCGCCATATATGCACAAAACAGAATTGTGAGCCTCTCTTTCCAAAGTTTTCCACCTGTAACGCACGAAAAAATAGTCCACTTTCATCCGTATTGTAAATATTTTCTGGCGGGTTACCTAACATCATAGAAGGAAGCTTCTTCATAAACTCACTGACTTCATTTTGATTCACATCAGCAGATTTACCTAAACTGGACTTAAAACTTATGTTGTGTCTTTTACGCCACTTTTGAGGCCAACCGTCAGACGCACTAAAATTACGGGAGCCTAACTTTTCTGCTATTTCTTTAGCCTTTGCCTTTACTAACTGTCCGGATATGGGTATTTTCTGTCTTCTAGCACTTGCGAACTATTCAAAACACATCCTGTCTATGTTCAGTCCTTCAGTTTTTAAAAAGCTTTTCTTCTGGTTTATATTAAGTGCAGATTGCCACTTTTGTCGCATACTTTCTTTATTTTTTGCAATCTCCGCAGCTTGGGTTTTTCCTATATTAAATCTTTTTGCCGGAGCACGAACTGATATTTTTTCCCGATCTAATATGTTCACCACTTCCATTTTTTCTTTGAGAGTCAACAGTCTTTTCTGAGCCATTTTATCGGCATACGATACGTCGCGTTATTATCAAATAATAGAACTGGTAAACAGAGACAAGTACAAGTACGTCATATAAAACGGGGGGAATCACCGAATTTATTTACATAGTCGTCCGGTTATTAGAGCTACGCGTCCGCATATGGGAAATTGTAGTTGCCACCCGAGATAGTAAAAGTAAAATATCTCACATACGGACATGGCTCTGTCCGCGAAGGTTTGTAAGAGCGTCCGCTTATTAGATCACGTTTTATATGTAAAACTATATGACTAAATTCCGTTCTAAGAAAATTGTCCGTTTAAGGGAGATGTCCGCTTATTAGGGCTGTCCGTAAGGAGAGCTTTCACTATATGTATATATATATATATATATATATATATATATATATATATATATATATATATATATATATATATATATATATATATAATGTATAATAGCAGAAATATATAATTTCTGCAGGTGCAAAACGGCCTAAAAGAAGAATTGTTTTCGATTATGTCACAGGGTACCCTCCTGCAATCATGATTTCTGGGCCTCTACCCTCATCAGGCAGGCTTAGGGTAGAGGCCCAGAAATCATGATCGCAGGAGGGTACCCTGTGACATAATCGAAAACAATTCTTCTTTTAGGCCGTTTTGCACCTGCAGAAATTATATATTTCTGCTATTATACATATATCTTTTCCGGCCAAGAACTTTTGATAAAGATGTGTGAGAGCGCATTTTTATCGATTTTTAGTATCTATATATATATATATATATATATATATATATATATATATATATATATATATATATATGATTACTTTTTATTTTCTTGGGTTAGGGTCCTCGTGAATTAAATTAACACATTTCGTTTGACAGAACTCATGTTACAAAGTTTTGACGTTTCGATCAACTTGGTGATCTTCATCAGAATACAATTTTTGGTCTATAAAGAAATTTATAAAAATCAGGAGATAGACTAGAAAAACAATTCGATGTCTTACCTCATTAAAACCAAAATCCGAAGATTATGTCAATATAAGACAATACAACATTTTTAAAAATTCTACACTAAGTTTGTACATATATAAACTAACAAACACGAAAACAACGAAAACGACTACTGACTTATTTTACCATGTTCTGAAAGAGAGAAATTTATATCTATTAAGGGGTTCAACTCAGTTTCTTAATTTTTGATTTTAATTTATGTATTACTTAATAAGATTATGATATATTTTACTGAGTTGTTTTGTATACAAAACATTTTTAAGTTTCTGCTGTTTTCATGTTTTTTAAAATTATAAAATGTTTTAATAACATGACTATAACTTGAAAAACTGTCAAGGTGTAGATTATCATACAAAAAATATGTCTAAAATTCATCCTAGAGTCCAAAAATGAACAAATACACAACATGTGCTATTAAAAAAATAACTTTTATTGTCCCGAGTTTTTGATGTACTGTAATAGAATAAACGTAAATAATAGCTCTTTGTTTTATTTGAAAACAAACTTCGTAATTTCTATATTAACCAAGATGTCACACTGAATCTGGTACTCCCTGTATACTCTAACCTTGGAAGATTTTTTTATTTGCAACATTTTACGTAGAGCAGTAATGATATCTGCAATTTGCTCCTACATTATTTAAAGTTTTTCACTCTTGTTTTTATTCAACATTCTGACCTACTCTGTTTCCAAGGGCTTGTCTGGTAACACACAAGAATTTATTTTTGTCTTACATCTTAAGTGCTCTTTAATCCACTATGATCCAGTGAAAACGCTGCACACACTGGTCTCTCAACAATAAAAAATAATGCTATACAAACTATAATGTTCTTTTCAAACGATGAATACGATGTTGAAAAACAAATTTAGTCATTCATTATGTCTATAATTTCATATATATTACACAGACTCGTGAGAATAAAACTACAAATTTCACTTAACTAAATTGTTTTATTAAATAACAAAATCACTTAAAAACTTTACCAACTACACATACATGATTTATTTTCTTTCAAATTAAATAATAAAAAAACATTTACGCATCCTCTCATAATTGATCATTTACAAACTACTTCTTTTTCTTCTTTTTATCAATAACTGGAGCCCCTGTGCTGTCATTTTTTCTCTTCTGTCCCGATTTTTGTGACATCTGAGTCGGTGTACCTAGAAAATCAACTCATTATTTGTAAAATATAATAGACAAGTGAAAGCAAATTAAATACCGAAAAAATGGCATGGGTATCATTCTATATTAACATTTCAAAAACAATGTCACATTTGCGTTAATTAGATATTATTAATGATATATCAAGATACAATTATCGTGTGGAAAAAGGAGACTTCTTTTTGTAGGGATACTGTAATGTTCCTATAATTTTCCAGTATTTTAAGTAGTCAAAAATATAAATTCGAAACGACTTGAACAGAATTCAACGCATGTTTCAGACGTCTATGTCCCATAAATAACCTACAAAACAACAACCACATGGCGTTATAAAATAATCGAATTGGCTTTATAATTTTACTTGGTTAAATTAATTTTGATAATAACCTGTAAAAAGATATTTCTGGTGGTCACTTACTAATGAGCATACCAAATTATGGATCTTTATATCTAATAGAACGGTAAAAAACTGCATTTCAATTTGAAAATTAAATCGTCTGTAGATCTTGTGTAAACCAACCAAATGAAATTTTATTTTTTTAAATTTATGTTTGTTATTTTCTTTAAAATGGCAACAAAAATTATTTTCTAATTAAGATATTCTATTTTAATTTCTTAATTACAAAAAAAAATAATAAAATTTGTTTTTTTTTTGTTTTAATTTTTTATAATTATATATAGAAAAAAAAGCGTTTACACATAAAAGCCAAAACGCTACAAGCTTATTTTTAAATAAAACAAATTATAATAATTATTATTTTATTTGTAAGTAAAATAAAATTTATTTTATTTCAAATGAAATAGTAATTTTTTTCTAAATAAGCTTTTTTATTATTTGGCTTTACTTTTGAGCATAATCGCCCTTTTTTCTCTATATTTATTTTAAAAATAGATATTTAAAATATAAAAAAACCAGATTTTGTCAAAATTTTATTTTTTTTTTAAAAAAATGTTAATGTCATTTTGAAGAGAGTAAAAAAACCTTTATGTAAAAAATTAAAAGTGTTAATGGACGACAGACAATTCTATTTTCAAATTTAATTGCAATTTTTAACTGTTCTATTGGATACAAAGAAAGATAATAATCACTAGAAGTACATTTTCACAAGTCTTTATTAAAATTCATTAACCACAATTTTCTACAAAAATACATGACGTTTGATCTTTGTGCAACGCAAAAAATCAGGATACCCTTTGTATCTCCATCAACATGTTTACACAAAAAAAAATCTGTCGTTACTTTTTCACAAAAATTTCAAGTAGATTTGGTCCATTATAAACCCGTTGACTAATTACAAGTAAATAATTTCAAAGTTTTAATTGATGCATTACATTATACTATCATGTTTATGTTTTTATTTCATAAAATGTTATTGTTGAAAATGAATTTCATTTTTTATGCTTCAATAAAGTGTAACTTTTTGTCTAAATTTTACCATGATTTTTCTGATGATAAATAAATAGGCATTTACCGCAACTTCATTGGTTAGCTTGAAATGAGTAAATTATAAATATCAAAGATCAAAAGGTAATAAACACCTAATTCCTTGTGTTCAGCAAAATGTTTTATTTAATTTAAATCAGTGGAAATTAAGGATCAAATTTTTCTTGATGTATATTTTTTTCCATGTCAAAGGTACTGTATGTACACTCTATTAAGGCATAAAAAAGCTGTGGATAACAGTAACATTGTAAAGTCGCAAAAACATGTTGAAAAATGTATTGCCTCAAACATGTGCTCAAATGGTATACGAGGCTGGCCTGAAAAGTTTCCGACCTCAACGTGAAGATGGCAGCACTGGTCATTAAATCTAGAGATTGTAGTTGTGCATTTTTGACAGCTACTCATCAAAGTTTCAGCCATTTTGGACGCCCAATTGTTATTTGACAGTGGTTTGAGTTAGTTGATGGGAGTGTTTTCGTGAAAACGGAAAAAATCGAGTATCGAGCTGTCATTAATTCTTTGTTTTTGAAAGGCAATACGCCTACGTAAATCAAAGATGAGTTGGGCTCTGTGTAAGGGGACTCTGCACCATCATTTACCACAGTGAAATTTTGGTCAGCTGAATTTAAACGTGGCCGTAAGAGCTTAGGAGACGACAACGTTCGGGACGTCCAAAAACCGCAACTACTGATGACAACATCGCTAAAGTTCACCAAATGGTGCTAGACGACCGTCGAATTAAAGTGAGAGAGATAGCAAAGGCTATGAATATGTCCAAAAAACGTGTTTGTCACATATTAAATCAAGATTTAGGCATGAGATAGCTATCCGCGCGTTGGGTGCCGCGTTTGCTCACGTTAGATCAAAAACGTGTTCGAATGAACATTTCCAACGCTCTGTTGGCGCAGTTTAGGCGCAACAAATCGGAGTTTTGGCGCCGCGCAATAAATCCGAGTTTTGGCGCCGATTAATTACTGTAGCTGAAACTTGGATACACCATTGTACGCCCGAAACAAAAATATGGTCAAAACAGTGGACTGCAAAGGAGGAACCGGCTCTAAAAGAAGGAAAAACTGTTTTTTCGGCTGGGAAAGTGATGGCGACTGTTTTTTGGGATAGTCATATAGTCGACTATCTTCAAAAAGGAAAAACCATCACAGGAGCATACTATACAGCATTACTTGAGAAGCTGAGGGGAGAAATTGCGAAAAAACGACCACATTTGCAGAAAAAGAAAATCCTTTCACCAAGACTCACACCTCAGCGGTTGCCATGGCGAAAATCCACAAATCACGGTTTGAACTGCTTGATCATCTCTTACTCACAAGATCTAGCCCCAAACGACTTCTTTTTTTGTTTCCTCATCTAAAAATTGCGCTCGAAGGACAGAGATTTTCGTCAAATAAGGAGGCAATCACTTTCGTGAACAATTATTTTGAAGAAAAAAACGCGGACTACTATTTGGACGGGTTAAAAAGATGGGAGCATCGCTGGGAGAAGTGTGTAGAGTTACAAGAAGACTGTGTAGAAAACTGAATATACATTTTAAGAAAAAATGTCTTGTATCTTTGTTAGGTCAGAAACTTTTCAAAGATATTCCAGAGAATGCAAAAAAATAAAAAGACTGTATATAGGTCAAGATTGTGGTGGCTATGAAAATACCTAAGAATTAGTAAAAGCAGTCGATTAATTTAAAATAGAGGGTCTGTGTAACTTTAATTTAACAAATGGAAACTTTTTTATTATTGATTTTGACTTATTATTGAGCAAAAAAATTATTACTTATAAAAAGTTTTGCTTCTTAAAAAAAATAAGTTTGGCTACAAAAAATTTCCCATATAATATACAAGGTGCGGAAAAAATACTTAAACGCAAGTAGGCTAAACAAAAAAAAGAGTCAATAATAAAAAAGTTTTCCATTTGTTAACTAAAATTATACCAAACCTGTATACACTTTCCCAAAGTCAAATTTTGCCTAAGTCGTTTCACTGGTCTATCAGTGTGTAAAAATGAATTATTTTAATTACAATGTATGATGGCATAAATCAGTCAATATCTGAATTTCTGTCATTTACTAATTCTTCAAATACATTTTTTTATACATTTTATATAGTACATTAATGTATCTTAATTAATGGTTCTATTGTAATTTATTGCTGTTATTTCTCATAGTAGTAGCAATAACAGGGAGGCTGATGTTTAACTGATAGGCCAAATTAACTTTGCGGTCTACCCGAAAAACTCACCCTAACCAAGCCCTGGCACTTAATTTAACCTTTCAGACCTATTCAAATAAGTGTGGATTAATATTTGTTTTTTTAACTTTATTAATTAATTCTATAAAAAATAAATTATGTCCCTTATTATTTTCCTCCATAGAACGCAGGTTTTATCCTGACATTGGAATTTTAACGAATATTTAAACATTTTATTAGGCCGCAATTTGGTTTTGATGTATATTCGATTCGCACTAAAAGTTTATTAATCTATCCTTGTTTCACACTTGATTTTTGCACAAAATTTCAGGTCAATTGGATTAGTTTTTCAAATATAAATATAAATGTCCATCCCATAAGCAGTTTCTTAATAATGATTTTTTTTTACATTTTGTGGCGCCGCCATTTTGTTCTGCCATATTGGATTTTTAGCAAAATGTAACCATTTCATCCCCTTATAAAACTGGAAAATCCCACTGCAGATTTATTTCTTATGAGAATATTTTTAATTTGGTTTATTGTTCAACTATATCACAGAAATAATAAACATTTTTATTTCTATTTTTGTATACATTCAAACTCGAAATTGGCATTATTGTCATAAGCAGTATATTCGTTAACAAAGTAAAGTAAATAAAAATTCATCAAGAACCCATAAACCTAGGCTCTAAAAAAGTTTTACTTAAAAGATAAAAGTCGATGTTACAATCTTAAAAGTTCCTTAACAATTAGGAATTAAATAAAGATAACTCGCACAAATATGTTGCTAGGCAAACAGATATAATTTAGTTTCAAAATAAAATTCAGTTATACTATAGTAAACCCTTGTAAGAAGAAAGTTTTTTTAATTACATTTTAATTCCCTTCTAGGAGAGAAGTATTGTAATTGTCAAAGAAACACAAAGAATTTTTTTGTTTTAATTACAGTTTCTCTTAATTACGTCCCGGTTTGTCGAATCCCACTCGAAGGCAGACTTTTCCCACTTTTCATTGCCTTTAATTCAAAAATGTACCAACTTTGTACATCGCATAGCTCAAATGACTTCGAATTATGGTCAAAAATCAAGGTTATATGGGGATGAAATGGTAACATTTTAGTAAAAATACACTATGACGATAACGGAACAAAATGGTGACCTAAGAATTTTTAAAAACACATTACTAAAAAACTACTTATCAAATTCACCTCAAATTTTGCACAAAAATCAAGTGTGTAGGATGAACTAGTAAAATTTCGGAGTGAAGCCATTAAGCCAGTATCATGGCTCAATGAAATTCTTAAATTATCAGTATCAAAAAGAAAATACTTATCCAATTGACCTAAAATTTTGCTCAAAAACCAAGTGTAATAAATTGGCAACATTTTAGGGTAAAATTTTGAAAAAGTATTTTTCTAAATTACTTCAAAACAGTTTAAAATATGAAAAAATTACAACACAAATTTTATATAATTTGTAAAAAAATAAATAAAGCAGGAAATCCAATAGTAGGACCAAACTATATTAGTATCGCTAAACAAATTTTTCTGCAGTAGTCAAACGGTTCATGACTTGAAAAAGTCACACCCTGTATAATTTTCTACAATTTATAACAGTTATTTTATAGACACTAATTTTGGTATAATGTGTACCAAATTTGAATCAAATATCTTTAGAAAAGGACAAGAATAAAAAAAACTAAAAGTTATTTAACATTTTATCTTGGAACTGAATCAATATAAAATATATGTATAGGGACTTCTGGTCTTAAAATCATGTGAGGAAACTCCCTATGAAATATCTACAAGGCATTAATTAACACCCTGTATATGTTAGATTTGAACTTATGAGTTCTTGGCAAAGAAAAGGTATAGAATTGATTTTCATTGGGTGTATTATCAAGTTACGCCTGCGCAAACAGACCATCCAAGAAAACGGCTTAACGAACACAACAAAAAATGTATACAAAATAAATACCAACAAAAATAAATTTAAAAAAAATGAGAGTTACCTGGGACTTTCTTTGTAACGAATTTCACAACACACACTTTATATATGCATAATGTTAACTTTATTGATATTGTTTAAATTGTAATATATCTCCTTTTTCTAAACAAAATGGAAAGTTTTTTTATAAAGTAGGTTGCTGATACTTTGGTAAAAAATAGCTAAAGCCCTTTTAACAAAACTTTCTTCGTAATGAAAATTTCTCTTTATCAAGAAAATTGAACATATTACAATTTATATACCATGTATAAAGTTATTTATTACCAAATAACTATGTGCATATATAAATTGTGATTTCTGTTGCTAGAGAAATTCTTTACAATTTACCAATTTTTAAATTTGATTATGCACTAAACTAAATCAACCTTATTTAAAATCATTAAATAAATAAATACTTGAAGAAAGTTTGGTAAACTGTAGAAGTAATATATAAATGGTTAGCCTATAAATTCAAAGTAGCCAAAATTCAATAAACGATTTTGCTCAGAGGAGTGAAAATATGTAAAGACCAAAAGTTGTACTACACACTAAGTGCAAATTCCATATATAAACTTAACAGAAAACACTGTCTGTTATTGTATGATTTCGTTGCTTTCTAATAAGTTTTTAATAATGTATGTGTATGATACCTTTAAATGAAATATTTATTTGATTTAATACACTTTAATATGGAAATATTAATTCGATTTAATATGGAAATATATGCTTATTATGGAAAAGGACTTCTACTCTATTTCTCAACACTTGTGTTATTATTACAAAAATTTACAGACATAAGAACTCACCTGTCAACTGTCCAGCTTTAGGCACTTTCTTTTTCTTTTCATTCTTCTCTTTTTCCTCCAATTCAGCATTTTCCCTCTCTATCAACGTGATTAACGTATTGCAACGTCTTTGCAGCTCCATGGCTGTCCGCGATTTTAGGAACCAATCGAATCGAAACTGCGGAGAAGCCCGAACGGCGGCACGCAGTTCTTCATACACGTTTTCCCTGTCAAATCCTAATTTGTGCAACATGCACACTAAGAATCGGTCTTCTTCTTCCATATAATTTTTGCCCTTGTTATTCCCATATGCTAATCGCAATTGATGAAAAGGTGCCCGGTACCTGGCCATTTTGGCATCTAAAGCACGTTTGATACTAGCCCTACGTTGTATCTTAGTTTCTCCCCGCTCAATTTGCGCCATTATCCTGTCTATGTCTTGTAACTCGTGGCACCTTTCCCAAAATACAGCTGAATATTCCATAACTTCTTCTGGTGTCTTCCCTTCAACCTCCTTTGCGATATTTTCAATGTCGTCCCGTCCATATTTTTCATTGGCTTTTATAAACTGGTTGAAGTCCCTTTTACTCCAGTTGGTAAAACCCTGAGTGAGCAACTGTTCTTTTTCTTGTTGCTCATCTTCTGTCAGCGCCTCTGCATCATCTATTTTTCTCTGTTCCTCTCGTTGGTGTTTGGATGCATCAGGACCCAGTTCTAGATTTTTTGGCACCTTGTAACCTAATGTTTTACGGTAATAGTAAATTTCCTGGTCAAGAAGCTCAAAAAGGCGTGGGGGGAAGAATTGGAAATCCTGCACCATAGGTTGCTTGGGAGGACGAGGAGCTTTAGGAGCCTTTGGTTCAGATACTCTTAATGCTTCCCTAAAATATGCATCAACTGCGTAATTAGCTTTTCTCTCTCTTTTGGGTGGTTCAATCCAATTACTTATTCCTATTGTCTTTTGCTTTTCCCTGTAATCCTCACCCTCGAATTTATACACAGACTGAGTAGGAGTATCTACCGTGAAGTTTCTCAAGGAAGACTCTCCCATGCTTTCCATTTTCTGAGCCAACTCTTGTGTCTTCACTTCACCCCTTTCCAAAATAGAGTCAATATCTTCATCAGTAATTTCAGAGTCCTTCGAGGCAAAGACGTGATTTGCTCCATGTCTGATCATGTTTAACATTTCATCTTTATTAAGCGTCTGTGCTTTAGAATCAACAAGTCTACCTTGCTGAATGACCAGCTTGTCTAAGCGCAGTTTGACCTCAGCACGTTCAACAATTTTTTCCTCCACAGTGTTATCTGTTATGAATCTGAATACCTTCACTTGTTTCTTTTGTCCTATTCTGTGAGCTCTATCCATGGCTTGCAAGTCCATTTGCGGATTCCAATCAGAATCGTAGATAATTACAACATCAGCAGTTGCCAAATTGATACCTAACCCTCCTGCTCGGGTGGACAACATGAAAACGAACTTCTTGCTGCCTTCTTCATTGTATTCATTTATTTGTCTTTGACGATCTTCATGAGGCGTTTGACCATCAAGTCTACAGTAATTGTACATTCTCCAGTGACAATAGTCCTCCAAAATATCCAACATACGTGTCATTTGTGAAAATATTAATACGCGACTGCCTTGCTCTTGGAGTTTGGGTAAGAGTTTGTCCAAAATCACCATTTTTCCACAATTAAAAACTAAATGTTCGTCAGTAGTGTAAGGTGGGCCAGGCTCCGCACCATCAAAAAGATATGGATGGTTTGTACACTTTCTCAACTGCATGAGGATATTTTGTAGTCTCATCTTTTCTACTTTACCTGCTCCATTTACAATATCAATATCCTTTAGCAGAACTTTCGTATACCATTCACGCTGCATTTTGCTGAGTCCAACATAAACTTTAAGTTCCTTTTTGGGTTTCAACTTTTTCTCCACTTCAGATTTTAGCCTTCTCAGCAAAAACGGTTTTAATACAGCATGTAATCTTTCCACTAAAGCATTGTCACCCAAGCATTGGTTCGTATTGAACCATGCGTCAAAGTCGTCCGCAGAATTGAACACATCGGGCAACAGAAAGTTTAGTAGGGCCCAGAGCTCATGAAGGTTGTTTTGTAGAGGGGTACCAGTCAATAATAATCTATTTGTAGTTTTAAATTCTCTGAGAATTTCTGAGAGTTTAGATTTTTCATTTTTTATCCTGTGAGCTTCATCTATGACCATATAGCGCCAGTTGAATTTTTTGAATACAGATTTCTCTTTAATACACATTTCATATGAGGTAACACACACATCCCATTCTCCTGGCATCAGAACATCTCTGATCAAAGCATTCTGAAAGATAAAAAATATTTTTAGTTAACAAGCAGTCTGCTAATATTAAGTAGTATTCATGAAATAAAATAACACATACCTTGTTTTTCTAATTTATGGTCTGGTAGGTAATTTTTCCCTATCTAATAGCTTCTTATTAATATAATTGTGTCATAAAAAAACAAGACTTGACAGTAAACCAGTTTTAATGATTATGTAGCTCTACTCAATATGAAAAAATTAAGATTGAACACCAATTCATGATTGTATGTTGTGGGAGAAAAATGCATTTAAAATTAACTTGCTTTGTTTCAGGCTATGCCTTTAATTTTATTAACTTATCCCTCAACCTTTAGATATAAAGTAGTTAAATATTCAGACATAGGTTACAATCCTATTATTTTTAATCTTACATTTTTACAAATTGTGATACAGATAAAATTTGCTTACTCTAGCCTCTTGGTCACCAATTAAACATACAGCCCTCAGTGATGGACACCATTTCTTAAACTCATTCATCCAATTTGATAGTGTAGATTTTGGAACTATAACAATATGTGGTCCAGCTGTATTCTTATAATGCTTCATGAAACCCAGCAGAGAGATAGTTTGCAGTGTTTTACCAAGACCCATCTCATCAGCAAGGATTCCATTGATACCTATGAAGAATCAAATAACAAGCATTTGAAAAATGTCCTAAACTGACTTCACTAATCTTCACTTTTCAAGACAAACTTCTTTTAGATGTTTTTAGAAAAGAATTGGGGAGGTAAAAAGCTGCTGAAATTTAACCCCTGTATTCACTAAAAAGGTTTAAAAGTTAAACCAGGTCTAGTTGCCATGGTACTTAAAACTCTTAATTAGCCAGTTATATTGTCACTGTCATTTTATAATTGTGATATTTAGAAAAATTATTTGCTCAATTGTAAAAAATGTCATCTTAAACCTGTAACTGTCAAGTTAGACCTAGTCTAAATTTAAACTTCTTTAGTGAATACAGGTGTAAATGTTTAGCAACAGGTCTCTAAGTAAGAGTCAAAACAGTCCCCCTTCCAGAACACTGATATCAAAAAATACCCCAAACAGAAATATATGCATGATTAAAATAATGATTTGTATGATCGAAATAAGATGCAAACAAATGCCATTAGAAAGAAAGAGCGCCCAAGATGTCAAAATTATCGCTTCAATTAACGCCATTTATGTCATTTGCGGGACACCCTAATTAAAGTTTCAGCTTTATTCTGTTTTAGATAAAAAATAAATAATTAAGACGTTCAATAAAATTTGTTTGCAGCTTTTATACCATAACATGAACAATTTCTTAGGAGTAATAAGAAAATAGGTAAGCCACAGTGGACAGAATCTGACCTTTTATTATCGGTAACCTATATCATGGAATAACATCGATAATATATTTTTTATTTATTTATTAATAAGCAATGTCCAATAACAATTAATTTAAATTTAAAATAAAAATTTAAAATATAAACCAATACTTTAAACAAAAATAAAAAACATTTGGTTAATTCATGATGTCCACCAAAGGCTCAACATAATGAAAATATATATGAGTTTAATTTGAATACAAATATTTCACACAAACTTACTACAGAAATTATTATTGGTACTAAATAAGTATAACAGCCATAGCATTAATCTTACAGCCTTAATAGATGCTAAGCTTATGCCCCTGGTAATAAGATTTTTCAGTGATAAAAGGTTGATTAAGATAGTGAAACTAGTTTTAAATCAAGACAAAAAATATCCTAAAAAATTACCTTACCATTTTCATACAAAGATATCATCCAATTCAACCCTCTAATTTGATAGTCTCTCATTTCTCCTCCTTTAATATATGGTGGTGAGACTTCAAAACGAATCATTGCTTTTGTTTTTGTATTGGTCTCTGCCAAAAGCTCTTCATCTTCCTCTTGCTCTGTTTTACGATGTCTATGATCTGCTACATCTTCTTTAATCTTTTTTGGCCTGCCAGGAGCTTTCCCCTTAGTCGGAGTTTTGCTTTGGTTCATGAAATGTGAAAAAATTTCTGTCTGTTTGAGGAGGTAGTCAAAACGTTTTCCACGGTCTGTTTCCAATTTTGTATCAAAATCTTCATTTTTAGAGTTTGCATCAGATGAAGATTCATTGAAATTGGTCTACAAAGAATTAAAATGGTAAATCAATGCAAAATCAAAAATGTCTGTTTTTGTTTGGTTTATTATATTACCATTTTCTAAATCAAATAAATAAATGTTTTATTAATGGATCCATTTAAATAAATAATACAACAATGTAAAAATTTAACTATAAATAATGTTATAATCCAAAAAAAAATGATTAAAGTAAAATATGTAACACCACAAAACTATACTAAAATACATAACAGCAAATCATCCAACCAAACAACACAACTCACTATACATACGTACATACAAAATTATATTAATTCAAATTATATAGAGCATTCAGTCTAGTAGATAGTGCTTTCTTAAAAGCACAAATATTTGTGTAAAAATCAAAATGACTTATTAAAAGACAATATTCAACTTATTCAAAACATAATTTTTTACTTTTTATGTGGGTTTTTTACTGAAATGTGACATTTGTCCAACTCCAAAATAATTTGATTGATATTGAGTTATAAACTTTAAAGTGTGTATATTTTTATATTACTGGTCTCTGTTCTTTTTTTTATTGATTTGTTTTTTAAGTTAAGTAAAATTTAATATTTGAATGGTTTTGCATTTCATAGCATTGTAACAATACTTTATGCATTAAAACTAATACTAACTCTCATGACTTGTAAAAACACATTTGTTTAGTTTTACCAATAAATCTACCTATCTAACTAAACTCGGTGTTTGTATAGGCATATACAAGTGACTCATAAATATACTGACTTGGGAGAGTTAGAATGTTGTGATGCAGAAATAGTGGTTTTTCATCGTCTCTATAGTTTTATGGAAAGGAAGGACTATTTTGTACATTGTAGTAGAGAGTAGTCTAGTAGTCCTCTGTATATATTTTTGATTCTTAGAGGTTTTAATCAAGCTAAAATTCACAGAAAAATGGACCTGAGATATTATAAACAAATGTAGCCAATATTCAGATCCATTTTTATACTTCTGGTGATCTCAAAAGATTATGAATCAGTTTTAAAGGAACAAATGGTTTGTTTGTTTTTTACCGTTACCGGGATTTGGTTTTTCCTTTGTAACTAGTTTAGAAGAGAAGATAATAAGCTAGAGGCTCAAACATAATTTTTTGATATTTTCAAGGAAATTGAAGATGGCGGATGCACCTAAAATTTGCCATAATTTAAAAGGCGTTAGTAAGTTTTTGTTACCACCTGTATATTTGATTTTCATAGAATATTAAAGCGTATTCATTTCTGAGTAATAAAAGAACACGGTGAGCAAAATCGGTCAATAAACACGTGAAATATCAACAATTTACCAAAATATTTTACATTAAATTTTGCTAAACAAATATAAAATTCTTTATGTATCAGTAGGCCATGCACATTGCAGAAAAGATAAAAACAAACAAACTGCAACTTTCAAATAATAAATTTAAAGCATTTTACTTATTCATAGCTATTTTTTATGTCAAAGTAGATAACTATGGTATTGTCTTTGGAAGAAAAAGTTGTGCGGATACAGAGTGTGTGAAATTTTAAAGCATTTTAATAAAAAGTTAAGTACAGTGTATGGTTTTGTCGAAAAGTGAAGAGAGACGGGATCAATTGAGAGAAGAGCAACTAGGGGCAGACTTAGAACTGCACGAACACAAACTAATATTAACAATTAAAAAATTTAGGAAAATATAGATTGTGTACAAATCTTAGCAGTTAGTCCAGAAAGGGCACCTAGTGCTAGCCTAACGGTTTCTCAACTAGTAAATGAAGTACAGATTTCTAGAAGTTCATTAAAAAGAATTATTAACAAGGATTTAAAGTTGAAACATGTTAAATGTGGCTACATATTTAAATTAAATAAAGATATGAAGCAAAGACGACTAGTCAGGTTTTTACTTAATAAATTTCGAACGGGTGACGAAATTTCGAAGATTTGGTTTTCTGATGAAAAAATCTTTACGTTGGCGGGAACAAAAAATTCACAAAACGATCAGTTGTGTATTCCAATGAATTCAAGAAAAACAAATATGCCCTTAAATCGTTTACTAAAAGAAAGAGAGAAATTTGGCAAGTATGTTATGGTATTGGCAGCAATCTCGAGAAATTATAAGGCAGAACTAATTTTTATTGAGCAAGAAATAAGGTTGGATTCACATTCTTATTGTAAACTTGTATTAATGCAAATGCTACCTGAGATTGAACGTCTTACACCAGACTTTATCTTTATGCAGGTATTTTCTTTGTATTTTTTATACTAAAGTTTTTTTTTAGCCGAGAATTAGTATTTGCATAAATTATTTTCATGTTTTAAACTAAAAATACTGATTTTAGGATGGTGCCAGGTGCCATATCAGCCAGTATACAATAAATTTTTTAAGAGGACAAGTAGCTGATTTTATAGAGCCTAACGACTGGCCTCCTTATAGCCCTGACCTTAATCCCTCTGATTATTATCTGTGGGGAGACTTAGAAGAACGGATCCACAAAAACGGTCGAATATTTATTAGTATTGAAGACTTGCGCCAACGAATTATAGACTGTTGGCACGAAATTCATCAGCAAAAAATATTGCTAAAGTTATTGATTTTTGGCGCAGGGGATTAAATCTAATCGTTAACGCTAATGGAGGCCAAATTCCGGTTTAGTATTGTAATATTGTTGAATTTAAAAAACAATAAATTAAAAGAAAACGTTTTTATGAAGGTCTTAAATAATTTAGAAATAAATACGGTTTAAGACTTAGTGAAAATCAATTTTACAGGGTTTCACAAAAAGTATCAAAAACGATTTAATGTATGGCATTATTTTAGACGCATCGCTTTTCCTTGAATATTATAAAAGTTAATGTACTTTTTTATTGTTTTTTCTTTCGAGCAAGCCCAAAGCAAATAATACTGGTAATGTAAAAAAAAAGTTACCGAGGAAATACAATTGCAATAAGTGTAAAAACATTTCATTTGGCGCATTGAACTGGAAAGCGACCTTTGGTAAATTGCTAATATCTCGTGGGTTTTTTGACCGATTTTGCTCATTAAAGACCTAAATTACTCAGAAATGAATAGGCTTTAATATTCTGTTGAAAACAAATATACAGGGTGTCACAAAAAAGTTCCAACGCCTTTTAAATTATGGTAAATTTTATGCGCATCCGCCATCTTGAATTTCTTTAAAATGTAAAAAATTTATGTTTGAGCCTGTAGCTTATTTATTTCTGTTTTAAACAAGCCCAAAACAAATGAAATCAGTCAAGTAACAAATAAGTTACACGGCAAAAACAAAATTCCAGTTTCTTTTGGACCACCCTATATATTCGTTACCAGATCCTTAAATAATGAACTTCCAAAGGAAGTACTTCTGATCCCCTATCATTCATTGTTTGTGTCTCACTGTAACTACGGACTGTTGTCTGGAGGTCATTTACTTCACACAAATAGAATATTTTGGCTACAAAGAAGGGTTGTTAGGTTGATTTTTAAAAATATCACTGAGGTTTCTCTCCTTAATAAACTGATAATTTTGTCTTCACTTTATATTTATATATGTCTCGAATATGTTAGAGAACCCATTGGTAAATTTACTTTACATAACATAATAAAATAGATTTCCTATGTTTAACACCCAATAAATATGGAGCTAATTATTATGTTCTACTATTATTTAATAAACTGAACAGGAAAATTCAAATTCTCAATGTTAAATCTTTCCTAAACAGAATAAAACAATTTCTACAAGTACAGATTCTACAGCATAGACAATTTTCTGCTAAAAAAAAATTATGATTTAGATTTTCATCGGTTGTATTAAGAACTCTCGTAAGTTTATCTATTGTAAATACCTTTTATGCATGTGTATGTATATATGTGTGTCTGTATATGTATTTACTTATACTTAATTTTTTTTTAATGTTTTTTATACTTTTGTAAGGTCTTATTATATATATTTAAGGTTTTATATTTACAATTAACTGTGGCAAATAAATGTGAACAAACTTTTGTTTTGTAATGCATGAAATATAATTTGAATTTAAATATATTTAGCTTTATTAAAAAGAAAAAAGTAAGCAAATTCAAGCATAAAAGCAGCTACCATCAGTTACTACTAAAGCACTGAGAGGTGTTCATCAGATGGAAATAAATGATAGAAATGTTCTGAACCAAAATAACTAGTCCAATCACCTCGCGAGTTCAAAACAAAATATTACACTACAACAGGTATCTGCAGCAGTAGAGGTCACCAACCAGAGCAAAGTTATGGGTAAAGTACAGGGCTTGGATGTGTACCACTTACAAGCTGGAAAAAAATTATTCCAACTAGCGATGCTGACTTAAATGCAGCTGCTAAGCAGAAATGTTGATTGTTTATCTCTAATATAGACCTAAATATCTCTATCTCTAAATATAGACCAACTTACTCAGTGGAGTATCTGTATCTAAGTCAGTGCCTTTGCAGCAAATTTGCAACCATGAATTTGTGTGTGAATAGATACAAAATGGACATAAAATGTTCAATTATTTTAAAGTAGCAATTGATAAGGAGATAAAAGGCAAGATTCTAGATCCATCCTTTTGACCCTGAGGTATAGATGTTGGTAACTATCTTTTTTGTAGAGAAATATATAGAAGAAACAACAGATATTATTTACCACATGGAGGTAACCAATATCGATGTCACAACATTACCGGCTTTAGACAATCAACATATTAGGATTATTCATCTCAATGTCTTAAGTTTACACTCAAAGTCTTTAGTGGTGGAACAATTAGTTAATAAAAATATATATGATATAGTGGCTATCTGTGAGCTTTGGTTTACTGATGATGAACTTAGGTAAATGTGAAGGAAAATTTTTGTGTAGAAATTCTTTATTGCTAGTTTATATTGTTCACTACAGTCTGATTTGACTGTGTTTTTTGTATAAAATGGAAACATTGCTAAGGAAACTTACAAAGATCTGTACAAACATATTTGTTTTTAAGATTTTGATATAGCGGTATATCTAATGACAATATGAATGTCAAACTTAGTGATCTTTTTTGTTCCTTTAATTTTATACCCTTACCTACTCACCACTATCAAACTCAATCATCAGTGGCACATTTTTTGTCAGTTTTAATTTTCCAATGCAAACCAAGTTATTTGAGACAAGTTTTTTTTGATCATCATCAGCCAAGTAACTTTAATCACTCAAAAATATATAGGTGGTCTTTCTTAATAAAGAATGACTTTTATTTTTATTCTCTTTTAGAAAATTAACAATGTTGGGAAAATGTTTATAGCCAATCAACAACCAATAATATATTTACCTCATTTTATAATGTTATCTGATGACAGTACAAGTCTTAAATTGGCAAACACAGCTGCTAATAATATGCATGAATGGTGTGAAACTAATTTACTTGTTTTAAACATTGCAAAAACTAAGTTCATTATTTAACAAAATAGAGCAAATTATGAACTAAAATTCTCACTTAAAGTTGACAATGACAAAATACGGCAAGTTCATTCATGGTGAAATGATATTTGCCAGGCTCTCATCGTTATCTATGTACAGGGTGGTACCCTAGAGACTTCATTAAATGAGTTATCAAAAACCTTTAAATAAAAAAGGTTTTGGGTTTTATCGGAATCATTGGAGTTTACAAAAAGAACAAACAAAACAAATACTGTATTATTTTAACTGGAACACCCTGTATAACATATGTCCGTCAAATGGGTCTCTTCTTGCTGATTATAAATTGAAACTGTAATTTATTAATAAGAACTTATCACTAAGAAATATACATAAATAAACAAGCTAACAATATACTAAGCCTGATACTTTTATTTCTAAAGATACCCAAAGTGTAAGAGTGAAGGAGAACACTCCACTATACAGGGAAGTCAATGGGAATACATTGCCTCTTATGGCAGGGTTTTACACAAATTTCTTGGGTATCTTCAGAGATAAAGCTTTCAAACAGTATATTTATAATTAGCAAGAAAACACCCATTTGACGGACATATATTATACAGACTGTTTCATTTCAAATAATGAAGTTGATGCTCATTTGTTAACTTTCTGATCGACTTTTGTCTTTTTTTTTTGTAAATTCTAATAATGATTTCAATAAAACCCAAAAACTTTTGTATTTAAAGATTTTTGAAAACTCATACATAATAAAGTGTCCAGAGTACTAGTTGTAGGTATGGTTAGCAAATTTAATTCCAGAGTAATTTCTAGGAGAAAATTCTCTAAAACTGGGTAATAGTTCAGTAGCTATTACAGATTTCATATTACCTACTAATGAAGAAATAGCAGAAATACTTAGCACAGCCAGGAAAAATGCCATATGTGAAACTGCAGAACTTTGTTTATCTCTTAAGTAAAAATCAAATGGGTAAAGTGTATCTAAAGTAAATTGAGACAGAGGAAAATTTGGGGTACCTCAATTTACTACACTACATATATCAAATAAATTTATTTTTATTCAGTTAATTGGTTTACAAAAGCAAGTTCAAATTTCTATCATGCCGTCCATGCTTCGCTAAGAAATCGCCGACTGTTGACCAACATATAGTTTTTATGTTGTCTCAATTGACTTTAGATACACTATAATGGCCTCTTTAGCAGATTTTGAATCAGTATTAAACATTGAAAGCATTGGCAATGGTATGTAAATTGTGAATTTGAGCGTTAAATCAATCATCTAATGAAAATACTGATTTGGAAAATGGCTTACCTGAAGAAAATGTAATCAAAATTAGCACCAAAACTTGGATAGGATTTAAAAAAGGAGACAATACAGAATTAAAGATATATAACTCACTGAACTACTATGTTGTATTCTGACACGGGATGGTACATAGTTAGAATTGTAAAAATATTTATACAGTTAAGTTCCTAAAATAAGACCTGGAAGATTATGTTTGGCCACACAATAGAGATAAACAAGATGTTGATATATAATAAGTTTATTTTTGACAGATATATTGCCTAGTAAAAAATACAAAACAATTAAAGAAAAACTTAAAATTAAAAAAATATTATTTCTGAAATGAATGTTTGATTTTGAAATTACTTTTTTTTCTTAAATCCTATTTATTAATGAAAACAGTGTTTTAGTTTATTTGCTCTGATATGTAGGTAATTTATGATTTATGTAATCTGACCAATTTAAATTTTTATCTAAAATCCAATATTGTTTATTTTCATCTGTGTATACTGAATGTTTTTATTTTTCTCTTTAGGTAGGTATAAAAAACAAAACTTACCACTGATATTTTAAAGAACAACAAATTCTAACAGTTCAATAAAAAAATAAAAGATATTTTCGAAATGTTTCAAATTCTTTTTTAATGCAAAATATATTGTATTAAACTTTATTATAGATGAAGTTAACAGAAATACAATAGAGGAAATTTGTGTATTTAAAGCAGCAAATACTTACAGCGCTTTCTCCTATTTCTGCGGTTTCTACAGCTTCTTCAGTCACTTCAGTCTGAGACATTTCGGTTTTACAAACTTGCTAAAATATTACTTAAAAACTAGAAGCAATGAACTAAATACAATTACGATACAATAAACACAGGCGGGAAAAAACGCTAACAATTACTGTACGTTTGTTTGACAGGTTTTAGACTTTTGTGCCTTTTCTCATGCGGCAAATTCTAGTGCATTTCTGTTTTCAACCGATTGATTTCATCATACCAACTTCTAACTACCAACTACAAACAGGGCTAGTATATATCAAGACCCATTAACTCTATAGGTTGCCTCGAGCGATCTTGACCTACCCCAACTCGGTGTGAGCGATCTACGTCACTCGGCGACCGGCTTGTTTTAGCACGGCGTTGTCCATATCTCTTCTTTTTGCGTTTATCTACATATATTAATCTTTTTTTGTTCAAAAATAAAACCTTTTTCTTACAATAAAATGCAGCCTTCAAGATATAAATTATTATAATTTTAAACTTATGTTTAGTGATGTTGGTTCAAATTTAAACAAAGTTTTCTTGCTGAGAGCATTTCAAAAAGTTCGCATAGTATTTGAAAAAAATATGATGTATTTTTATAGTCTTAAAAAAATATTCTTGTAAAAAGTTGTAGCGTGACAAATAGTTGTACCTATAACTTTAGAAAATGTATATTTTTTTATATAAGGTGTCAGAGTAGGGTGTTCTCGGTTTTGGTGATAATGGTTAGAGATAGAGAAAAAGTTTAGATATAAGTATTAGTATATAGGATGACTTATATACCTACTTAAATAGTTTTTCATATATGAAACGCCCTATATTTTATAACATGATTGAATTTTATCTAAAACTCTACGTCTACTTCATATAATGTCCATAGGCCTAAGTTTTCGAGATATTGACATTTAAAAACTAGGATTTTCAATTTTGGACAGCTGAGAGAGTCTAAACCAATGACGAAATAAGAGAGTGGACAGGTAAATGCGCTATACGGCTACGAGTGGTTTGTGTGACCGAAAATTGATGCGACGCCATTATTAGGAGCCAAACATTCGTAGTGGAGCCAGTGTTTATTTTTGTGTTTTGTGCTGTTAAAAGTGAAATAAAGACTTTGATTTTGTGATAAACAATATGGTGTATTGTTGTGCTTACGGCTGTAAAAGCCGTAATGATAGAAAAGAGTCAGGAGTTACGTTTCATAGGTAAATATTCTACATCGGCTATTTGCATTACGGCTTATTTTATACCATATTTCAGTCAAAAGACAAGAAATTGCAAATATTTTAAAGTATTATTAAGGTACCATGTATACCAACGTCTCTTATTAATTTTACTTAAATTGATTAACATTTTCATTCATAATCTCTAATTCATACAATTAATTTGCAGTTAGGCGATTTCATCACCCAGAGGCGTGCATTCTTTTTAGATAAATAATATTAAATTAATGAAAGTATGCAATAATATTTTATTATGGGGTGAAATAATCCTCTTCATGACGATAATAATATAATATTTTAAAAAATAATAATATTTCAAGTAAATACAGATGGAAAATAAAAATAAATACCTATTATGTATTAGACAAGGAACCTTTTTCATCAGAAATGTCATATGATCTGTCTTTTATGCATAGATTTTATTTGAATGATTTTTTTGTAATGAAAAAGATAATTATTATTATCTTATCGTTACTAATTATTACAAACCTTACTGAACAAATGCAGTATTTAGATAATGTGAGATACTCGGTGAGTTATACCTTTCATCAAGCATCAAGCCTTCAACTAAAATATGTTTAATTGTCCTATTGTTGCTTTCTAGTGCAGAACGTCACTTGACCAGACATTTTTTGGCAATAAAACCTATGCATTTTAGTAATGTACATAGTCATTATATAATTCTTAAAATAAACTTTTTTTTTCATAAATCATTTTTATTTTTGTTCTAGATTTCCAAGAGATCCAGAAAGGGCAAAACTTTGGATACAAAATACGAAACTTGCAGACTGGAAACCTTCTTTAACAGACAGGCTTTGTTCAAAACATTTTGAAAAAACTCTTTTTTATCGTGCTGGTGAAAGAGTTCGTCTGCTAGATGATGCTGTACCCACAATATTTCTAGAACTACCAGTGTATTTACAACCAAAACAGGTATATGTTATATAAAATATACATATCTTAGTTTGGGTAATATATTAAAAAAAAACAAACCGGTCATACAAACTTTTAAGATTATGAACATTGTACTAGTGTACTTATCATATATATTTTTACAGGAACGAAAAAGGCGTGTTCGCGAAGAGCCAAGTGTCATGGAATCACCTGCTACACCAAGTACTTCAGTCATGTCCCAAGGAGATGAAAGTCCAAGAAGAAAAAAACTTAAAAGGCAGTTGTTCCGAGAAGTAACTAGAAGTCGAGAGAAGTCAAGGAAAATCAGAGTATTGGGTCAAAAGGTTAAAAGATATAAAAAAAAAATTTCATCCCTAAAAATGGTTTTAAAACAGTTAAAATCCAAAAATTTAGTATCTGATGAAAATGTATCAGTATTGGAAGGTATGCCTACCATAACGAAAGAATTATGGAAACGTAAAATGGGAAAAGGGAAAAAATATTCTCCAAATTTGAGAAAATTTGCAATTTCTCTGAGTTTTTTCTCTCCTAAAGGCTACGATTATGTTAGGGATACTTTTGATTCTTGTTTACCACACAGAAGCATCATAGGTAAATGGTTTAAGAATGTAAATGCCGAGCCTGGATTCACAAATGAAGCATTTGAAATGCTAAAAAAGCATGTTGCGTCTTCAGGCAAGGCTGTAATTTTATCACTTATAATCGATGAAATGTCCATACGCAAACATGTTGAGTGGGATGGAAAGAAGTTTCATGGCTACATACATTTTGGGGTTGACTTTAAGGATGATACCAATGCAATGGCCAAAGAGGCCTTTGTATTATTGGTAACCTGTATAAATGGGCGGTGGAAGCTTCCTGTAGGGTATTTTTTTGTTGATGGTCTAAGTGGGAACCAGAAAAGTGCACTTGTTTCACAATGCATACAATTAATTTGTCAAACAGGGGCACAGGTTAGTTCCCTCACATTTGATGGAGCTCCATCTAATGTGTCAATGGCCCAAACATTAGGCTGCAATGTAACTTTGCCACAATTAAAACCCTATTTTGAATATCAAAATAGGCAAGTTTATATTTTCTATGACCCCTGCCATATGGTCAAATTAGTTAGGAATACTTTTGGGGAAAAAAAATTATAATAGATGGGGAAGGGAATACAATTAAGTGGGAGTATATTGAAAAACTGGAAAAATTACAAGACTCTGAGGGCTTGCATTTGGGAAATAAACTCCGTAAGAGTCACCTAAATTTTTTCAAACAAAAAATGAAGGCGAAACTGGCCGTTCAACTTCTTAGTGAGTCAGTCGCAGATGCCTTAATTTATTGTGAAGACCAGCTGAAATTAAACACTTTTATAGGATGTAAGGCAACTGCTAATTTTATCAAAATATTTAATTATTCCTTCGATATCCTAAATAGTAGATCTCTTATTCCACCAGGATATAAAAAAGCTCTATGTGAAAAAAATGTTGAAACCATGACATCTTTCATAAACAATGCAGTTTTGTATATTTCTACTTTAAAGTTTAGTGATGGGGAATTAGTTATTAATTCAAGGCGAAAGACTGGTTTTATAGGCATAATAATTTCTTTAAAAAGTAGTTTATTGCTCTACAATGATCTTGTTGCTAAACAAAAATCTATAATTTATTTGCCATTATATAAGGTCAGTCAGGATCACCTTGAACTTTTTTTTTGCTCGGTAAGATCAAAGGGAGGGTACAATAGTAACCCTACAGCACGTCAATTTACAGCAGCCTATAAAAGGCTGTTAGTTCAAGCAGAAATCCGCCCAGGTGGAATGGGAAATTGCATTCCTCTGGAAGATATTCCAATATTAACAGGCTACAGTAGGTCTGAAAATCCAATTATTAATATAAATTGCAGTGTGATACCATCTGACACAGAAATAGTAGCAGATGATATAACAGAAGTAGTTTTAAGAGACCATGAATATATTATGAACCCTGATATTATTAGTAATTGTTCACAACAAATTGTCATTTATATAGCCGGATTTGTATCGCATCACTTACAAAAAAAAAATAAAGTGTGAACACTGTATTGGGGCGATACTTGGAAGTAGGGAAAACTTTCTGAATTCCCTTATAGAAAGAAAAAATCATGGTGGATTAACATATCCCTCAGAAGATGTGATTAATATTTGTAAAATTGTTGAACATTTTATAAGAGTTTACGAAAATAAGTTAACAAGGCCCAATTTTATTAAATTTCTAATAAATAAAATAATGTTTTCTTGCATTGAAGAACAATTTTTTAAATGTTTAAATGAACATATTTTAAGTTGTAGTAATAACCATATATATTTTCTAATTGAATCTGTGGTAAAAAAATATTTAAATGTTAGAATTCATTTTATCACCAAACGGAAATCAGAAGTAACAGATCCAGTAAGAAACCAATTAACAAAACTGATTTTATTTAAGGGACAGTAATATAGATTTTAAGTTATATATTATACTTATAGTTATATATATTATACTTCTTACTTTTTTTAAATTGTGTAATAATAAATATTTTTAAGCATAAAATAGTTTGTTTTATTCAATTAATAATTAAACTGAATAAAAATACTTTGAATCCTTGCCAGTGGGAAAGTCTGTACCACGTATAAGAAAACTTTAATATTGATTTCTCAGAAAATCCTATTCTGGAAAAAAACTGGGTGCATAAAGAAAAAATAATTTTAACAGTATTAAAAATTAGGCCCGATATGCAGGGGTTCAAAATTACCTAATATGTTTGATAGTGGCAAAATTATTCTTTCTTTGGGCACCCACTTTTATCAAGAATTTTTTTTGAGAAATCTAATAGGTATTTTTTTCCATACATCATGTATGGAAAAAATACCTATATAGTTTTTCGCGGGCCCTGTATATTATTCTTTCTTCGTGCACCCACCTTTAACAAGAATTTTTTTTGAGAAATCAATAATTAATAGGTATTTTTTTCTATACATCGTGTATGGAAAAAATTACCTATATCTAGTATAGTTTTTCGCGGGCACTGTATATTATTTTCTCTGAAGATTTTTTATACTTTAGGATAGAATAATGACATGTAATAAAGAAGTCAACCAATTAAAAAAACACGTATTTTATTTGAAAACGCTAGTCTTGCTTGGTACAGTAATCACACAACTTTTTATTCTCTAATGCTTATGTGTTTCATAAATACTCCTACTTTTTATCTATTTTTCCATAATAATTTAAAAAATAACATTTAATATACACGCGAATACATTTAAAAAATAATATATATTTAAAGCAATGTAATATAGATGAGTCCTCATGCAACGCCACTGGCCAAACCCGCGTGGAGCCAGCCGGTAACATGATACGTTGCATATTTATCTGTCCACTCTCTTATTTCGTCATTGGTCTAAACGGTTCAAAATAGAACAAAACGGTTTGCACTAGACATGGGCGATCCGGGTCCGGTGATGGTTTCGGTCCATTCACGGGCCATTTAGTTCCGATGTCTACGTTACGTGTGTTGAATTGGTTGTTGACAGTTGACTGTTTCATGTTTTATATTCATTGTTGGATATGAATTATGGGCCTAGCAAAATGTAATTAATGCGAACATTGCGAACAAACTTTGGTAATAGAAGACTATTGATTGTAAGAAGCACAAATTAAAATATTTAAGGTTGTCCTATTTGCAGAATTTGAGTAATGTATGTAACCGATACATGTATATGCACGTGAAATCAATTTTAAATAATATGTTTTCCACGTATAAAATAATTATAACTCCAAATAAAGAGATTCGAGACAAACTTTAAATTAAGGAAACACTGTCGCATTTTTATATTTACAGTATAAACGAATTCCCTATTCAAAATGTATTAAACACATTATTTAACTAACTTATCCTTTCTAATCAAAACATACTAAAAATAAGGTTAATGACGCTTATACAGCGGTTCCAATTTCTTTGAGAGTGAAATATCTATTACTGCTCCAAAAACATTCTATTTTATCCGTCGGCGTCGATTGTCTGGCGAAGCTTTTATTAAATTTTAAAAATAAGACTATTATTAATATATTTTATAATTAGCTTTAAACTGCTGACGATTATAAATTGTACGGTCATAACTATGATTGTTGACATAAATCTGTCTACATATCTGTTAGGTGCTAAAGCTTAAACCCACAGGTAAAAGAATATACTCTTAACTTTGCTAAAACGTACGATTAGGATAACAATTCCCCATCTTGTCAAGAATTTGGATCTACAGGGACCCAGTCCAACCGCAATCGCGGTGCTGCGAAATCGGTTTTAACGTTAACATTCAGTCAGTGGCAGCTTACTCGTGACGCGTATGGACCCGGTCCGATTGTGATACTGGATTCGTTCCAACCGGGTCCGCCACTGGATTCGTTCAATCGGAACGGGTCCACTCGGAACGACACAACTCTAGTTTGCACTTTCCTAATTTAGTTTTTTATAGTCTACCATAAATTTCTTCTCTATTTCTAATCGGTATCAATATATCAACCGAGAATACACTATGGAATACCTTATGTATATTATAAGTATTTTTCATGTTTTGTTAACTATAGGTATACTATTTGCAGTAAACACAATTATTTAACTGTTGAAATATCTTTTTTAATAATAGGAAATAAATCAGCACACAATTTATGCTTAAACGGTAACAAATCAAAAATTCAGTTAATACTTTTTTTCATTTTTTATACAGCTTTTCGTGAACTCCCACACTTCAGAATGGGTTCTTTTTTAACCTTTTTTATCCTTCGCCAGTTCAATTAAATATTTCATTCTAATAAATAACCTTTGCTTTAAGAACACTCTTGCTGCATCTAGGTTTATGTTGTTGTATCTATTTGTAATTATTTTCAATAGTTATCCGGTTATATTGGTTCCTTTCCTTATTAATATTAATTATTAATTAATTAACACTAAAATATCTTAAAACTTTCACTTAAGGAAGTAAAAAATACTCTGACAAACACAACTGATGACTATCGCAACGGAAACGTCAAGCTAAATAAGCAATAATCTGACCGCCTTGTCACATCGGGTCGCCAGTCGACGTCAGGACATCCGCCTCACCCGCGCGTCTTCCTCGGCCTTCAACTGCTCATCGAGGTAACCTTATAGAGTTAATAGGGCACTCCAACGAATTATCAGTTGAACGTCACCGATCAGCTGTTTTTGACAGGCGTAGGACAAACAAATATAATTTTTACATGGGAGTATATGGGACTTTTGTTATTTGTTTTTATTTTTTTACCCTAAAATGCCTTCTTCTTGTTGTATTGCAAATTGTGGATGTAGAGGTATAAAAGACAATGTTACGTTCATTTGTAAGTTTCAAAAATTTTCAATTTTAGATATGAAAAACGGTTGAATGAACATTCGTCGATGTGGCTGAAGTGGACGTACTACTAAATTAAATTAAGCCCAAGTGTGTGCAAAACATTTCATATTAATCATTTATTAAAAAACTACAATTAATCTAACTAGTTAACAATTATTATGATTCTCAATCGAGACTGATCAAAGATCTAATCGTTGTTTGAAAAAGTTATATTACATTTTGTACTGTTACATATTTCAATGCTGTATTATTTTTTTATGTTTTAGGGGACTTAAATAATTATCAGTATTTGTATGTACCATCTTGAAAGAGATTTGTTTAATAATTTTAACCTTTATACAACTCAGTAATTATTTTTTTGTTTGGGAAAGCGAGGTAATCCTACTTAAAAGGCCCATAGTTCTTAAATTCATTAGACGAGTAATAAATATTTTTTTACATTCTGTCTTAATTAATTAAGCTACGATAACCATATACAGGGTAATTACTTACTTAATACTAAGTTTTGCCAAAAGTGTCTGTCGGCAAAACCTATGACCGAATAAAGAAATCATGTTATGCATTCAGGATGGAAGTTCTTAAATTTTGAAGGGTGGAAATTCCAGACTCATAATTACAAGTACGCTAAAGGCATGGACACTCTTTTCAAAATTTTGAGTTTCTTGATAACTTCTGAAAAAAATAAGACAGGCATGAAATGTAACTATTTTTTTAGGGACTCCACGGTACAATCCTGTCTTAGAGTGCACGTATATAATTAAATTTTTGTTTGTCCTACGCCAGCCATATTGACAGCAGTCAGCTGTTTTCTTGGACCGCCTAATGGGCCTTGAGTATATAAACTTATAAGAAAATTCACTAACTCGTAAACTATCATATGATAACTAGTTGCGCTTGCGAACAGTATTTAGGATCATTCTAAACGCGGACAGATTCATCAGAAACTCAATTCTCCACAGGGATACAAACCTTGAAAGCTTGGGCGACTTCATTAACAAACTTAATTCAGATTATTTCATAAAGGCCGAACTTTCTAACAATGACCTCATTACCATAACTCATGACTTCTCCCAACAAATACAAGCTCCCTAAAGACTGTCTTTTACATAGAATTTAAACTACCCCCCCTACTAGAATCCCTCCTCCTATGACTTTTTCCCCTATCCTTACAATTTGATTGTTTTCCCGAGGAATGAAAAGATGTAATAGCCATTCGGCTCTCATAAGAATCGAAGGGACCCCGAACACATTTTGATTCAGTTGTAATTGAGATTTCGAAGTGTTAAAAACCTGACATTGACAAGTTTAAAGTTATCTTAGTTACGATTGTTAAGTATAACCAGTGTCTACCTTTGATACCCGTAATCTGTGTTTTGAATAAAAGGAGTGCATTCAGAATCTACGTGTTTGTGTACCGGCCAATCCGGAACAGTATTTTGATTTTTGTTCTATTTTTGAATGCATTGAGTCGCAGTCCATCTCAGTGTGCCCAGTTTGGAAAAACTTATGACGATTATTTCTAAAGTTGGGTGAACTGAGAGAAGCTGTAAGCACATAGCAGCAAAATGAGAGTTTTTCTGTTGTCCGCCGCAACCATCGGACATCATTCGAACTTCTGTAACATTGGTATTCAACAAAACATAATTATATATGCAGGAAGATATCTCGTTGGATCCTCTTTTCCCTTGGAATTCATCCCGCAGAAAATAGACACCATCCTGATTCCCCAAATTATAAACGGTCAAATTGTATACGTCGAGCTTAGGCAAATAAAATATTTGCCCATTTTGGAACCATAAGTACGGCTTCAAGGTCAAAATTAAACGCTAACATTTTCAAGTTATTTCTTGCAATTTCCTTGTCGTCATCCCGCGCCTGCCGTGCCTGTTCTCTTCTTTTAATGTGCTCTTGGTAGATTTCTTCTTGTGCCGTTCGTTCCATTCCGGTCATATTTTTATATTGTAAACATTTTTTACATTGGTCCTTCTTGGGTTGAGAAAAACCTAAATTAAAATCCTTAAAGATTTGTCTGTACTTTTCAGATGAAACTGGTCGATTATTATTTTCCGCATACTGTGTTTGGTACATTCTATACATAATTGAAACATTCAAAGCAGAATCCAAATACTTTTTTTTTGTAGCGGACCTGCAATAATGGGAATCGACGGCTGGGAATGACAGAATGTGGTCACGAATCAAATTTTCTTCTTCATTTTTCAGTTTATCAAAAGGGACACGTTTGCCGCGCCTATCTTTCTCCACGATACCAGTAGAAGGGCGCTTTTACAGGGCTGTTCGCATAAACGAATCAGTTACATTAAGTGTTCTCATAAAAAATAATCTACAAACGTTTCTTTTTTCACCTTCCACAATGAAAGTATAGGACATAGTAAAATTTGTTCTAGAATTTCCAATATTTCTTGTAGTTCTTTTTTTCACATTTCTTTCTACATGGGTAACTATAAAATTGCGCTGGTCATCTACTGAAGGTAGTTGACGAAAGTCTTCGTAAATTTTTTCTCTTTCTTGCTCTATAACAAATGTATTGCATTTATGTTTTGGATTCCCAGCACACGGCGATAGTAAAAATGGGCGTGCTGGCCTTTCAAAATTTTTAGCACCAATATATTTCTCATCTTTTAGCCTTTTTTGTTTTCTTATATTTTTCTTCCATGCCGTTACATTTTTCTTTCTCTTCAGCGGGTGATCACCTGCAGAAGTGTAATTGTAAAGAAAAAAAAGGTGTATTTTTAATCCGCTTACCTTTTTTGGTTTCCTTTTCGTCGCTGGCTTCTGAATTTGAGCTAGAGGAAGAGATACACTTAGAACAGCTGCTAGAACTACTTGAGCTATTTTCAGTTGTATAATTTTTGAATGTACAGACAGAATATTCGTTATTCGACATTTCTTCAGTACCGGACTTTTATTCATCTTTAGAAGGGCATGCCACATTTGTTAAACTTAGATAATTTACGCCGCCTAAAAATAATAAAAATAAAAAATTTCTTAAGTAAGCTCTGATTACTTGTCAAGTCTCTACATCTTTGGTCAGTATTTGAGAAAGAAGAAATGCAACCATTGGCAGATTCTGCTGTAGGTATGGAATTTTCACCACTCTGGACGTTTCTAATACTCTATATAACAAAAACACCATTAAACAAATTTGCATTATCAGCAATTAAATTGTTATTACCTGGGTGTCATGATCTCTACTTTGCTGTTCATTTAAGTGGCTAAATATTTCTTTTGTTCGGGAACTCATAACGCATACTAAAATAAAACTTAATTTCGGGCTCTAACTTTTTATTCTTCTTCAAAATATCACATTAAACAAATAGTTTCCTAAATTGCACAAAGCAAAATGTCACATTCGCGATCTATTACTGGTTTATTACAGTTAGAAAGTTACAGTGCCAAACCGCCAATGTACAACATTCAGAAATAATACACTAAGTTATTCAAATCCAAAAGCACGAAAGTATCACATTCGCGATATATACATTGCGAGTGAACTAGAGAGACTGACTTTGGCGAAACGAGTTCGCGCATCTCTACAAGAGTCTGGGGAGCAGATTTGTAGGAGCTACGAGTTTACACGATTAGCATCGACAAAGCATGTAACGCTCTTGTGTCTTAGTTTTAAATCTGTTGTCAATTTGATCTTAGATCACAGAACACTGTAAAGTACTAAATTAAATCAGATTTGCTTTTATAAACTAGTTTTGGCGGAAGTGATTAACCATCCAGAGGTGGGTATTATTATTATACATAAAACGCCTTCAGTTTTCTGTTACCCAACACTTAAGTACAATTAACATTATTTCTAGGAGAAACAAGAACAAACGGTGGAAAGGTTTGATCGCACAACAATTTTTTCATTGTACACTAATTAAAAGCATAGTTTATACCATAGAGGTAAGTTAAAAAACCTAAACTATGGACGATCATCATGATTTAATTTAAAAGACAAAGTATAGAAGGAATCCTTGTGTTACATATTAAAGGGGTGGCTCAAATTATAATTTAATTTTCTAATAACCTATTTTATAATTTCTAAAATTTAGAGCAGTTAAACAAAAAAAAAACAACTGCGGAGCTTGTTGAGGAAATTATAGTCTAGCTAGGGTGACAAGATATGTATTCTTTTGAAGAGTAAAGTTCTCTTTTTTAGGTCCATGATCTCTGTACTGTAACTATTACTATTTGTACGACAAATATACTCTATTTTGAGAAATATGATCGTGTTTTCTAAGTTACTATAGACGTTAGTGAAGTTCAGTTGCGTTAACTTAATACAAATAGTACGATTTTTTTAGTTTTCAGTTGGTTCATACTTTGAGGTAGACAGAGTTAAATTCAATAAAGTATATTTCTTTAATTAAAGAAAAGAAAAGAGCCATATTTTTGTAGCTTAAAATTGTGTTTGTACAAGTTGTGTAAATAATATTCGTTAAAATAAAAACTTACTCTGGAAAAAAAAGTTATAATTATTTATGTATACAGGAAATATCAAAAAGAAAAACACATTACCATGCTAAATTAAAAGAGTAAAAAAATTCAAAATAATTTATAGAACGATGGTTACAAATGTACAAGTTAGGAAAAATAAAAGCTAATATGTTCACCCCGAACTCTCAATAATTTCTGGTAGCGGCCAGACATATTAGAGACAATAAATTTATGTGGAACACTTCATTTTCTCTGCACGTATTACATCTGGGATGATTTGTGGTTGATTTTTAATTGTTTTAAATGTGTATTTTAGCCTACCCCTAACGTTTTTAGGGTAGTGCGTATTTTCCCCTAAACTACATCGGCCCAAACAGTTAGTGGACCGAAACTTCACTGGCCCTAACAGTCGAAATCCCGACAGATTGGAATGTGTGGAATGCGGCGCTAGCCCGACACTTTAAATAGCGAATTGGCGAGCTACGCTACTGGCTAAAAATTCTTTAAATGGGCCTCCTGTGTTGTCAAGTTTTATTGATAAAAATAAATATATTGTTTGTTTATTCATTTTTAATCAAAACTACACCATGAAAAAATGATGTTAGCATATTTCCCTGTATTCTAACTTTGAAGTGAAAATATTTTTATTGTTTTTTTTGTTTATTATAAAGCATTTGTTTATCACAAGATAATTTATATTTAATGGAATAATGAAGATTGAATATTGAAAAAAAAAAATGTTGGAAAGCCCAGGAAGAGGTTATTGCTTGTTTGCATCGAGATGATTTTAAACCTTCTACTTTTAAACTGGGTATGTTTATTTTAGAATAGTGTGAATATGGTATAAAGTTGCAACCATTTCAATTTTTACACTCAGATAGTCTTATTTGTTGATGTTGATGTTGTTCCCTACCTAAAGATAAAACAAAAGACCATATAAAAATCCACAAAAGCCTTTAAGCTTGAATATATATCTTTCAACTAATTTGTTTTGTGAGCTTTTTGAGACACATAATTTCTACTTTTTTTAAGTTTTTTTGGTATTTCATTTTTTATCCTGATCCTAAGCAAATACCTATCTAAAAATCAGTTTTTATCAGCCATATATTGATTAGGGTTTTATAAGATTGTTAATGATTTTCCCTAAGCTTGTTATTCATGCAGGTACTTTATTAATTATAATTTGTTTTAGGACCAATGCAAGTCTTGATGTTTGATATAGGTATCGTAGACAAGGCTTAGGAAGTTAGTTCTGCTCATATGTATGTGCATTGCAGATATTAGTGACGTGTATATTATAGTCATACTTGAGTACTCTTTGTTGCCCTGTTTGCATAGGAAGAAAGAAAAGACTTTAGTTACGGATATTGATCTGAGTGTCATATAGCCCCAGTTATAGCCCATTCCATCAATGTAATAATTGGGCCTCTTTGTTATATGAAAGCTTCAAATTCTGCACCTTTAAATTTACTAAATATGCTTGTCACATAAAGTGGATAAATTTACTAAATATGCTTGTCACATAAAGTTGCTCATTTATAATTACTGTTGCTGAGAAAGTGTGTAGTTTGAGAAATAAAAAAGATGCACCATATGATAAATGTAGTGTCAACTTTATTTTTAATTCCATGTTGAATAAATTTTTTAAAGTGTATTACATATTTTGTATATTAATTAAAGATATATAGCTAAAGTGGATTAGAAATTTAAATAATTTTTCCCCATATTTTAAAAATATTAACTGTGGCCTATTTATATATTTTCTCCAGTTGGTATACACAATTCAGTAATAAGTTAATTTAGTAAGTATGCCAGATATCGCACATCACATCTTCAATTTTTTTTTAAATCTACGTATGGTTTAGGAAAAAGTTAGGTGCATGATATAATTTTAAATGACAAAAGTCTTTCGAAGATACCCTCAATTAATTTCATGCTTTCAGATTCTTAAGTTTATTAACTGGTATAAAGTAGTTTAGATCTTGTAAATTATTTTATCAATTAACTTTTAAAATATAAACTTTTATAGCCTAATCTTATAGAATTTCCAAAAAATATTACATCTTATTGTTGACTTTACCATATGTTGGGAACTGGCCGCCAAACTTATAAGAATGCGTATTGTTAAAAAAAATTGTGGTATATCTTTTAGAATCTTTATTCAAGTAAATGTTAAGTTTTCTAAATAAATAGTTCCAAACCTTAAGGTTGAGACAGTGTTTCAAGAGGGATAGACATTGACTAAAAGCATTATCCCTTATAATACCTGTTTTGTTTAATGTTGGATTAAGTAAAATAATTTGTAATTGAGAAAAATCTAGTTTAAACAATATCTTATTTAACTGACTTTGACATAATGTCATTATTTGTTAAAATAAACTCATAGTAAATGGTGCCAAGGATATATCATCAAATCCCATTGGAATTTAAGAACAAATCGTATTATATAATTACACAAAAATCTTGAATACTTCAAAAGGAAGTAAGCATTTTATGATGGCATACGAATTTTGATTGATCATAAATTAAACCTTCATTTAACTTTTGTTTTGTTGAAAGGGGTAGAAAAAATGGTAAATGCAGAAGTTGTAGATTTTTAATCTATTAGTTTCTATGTATACTGGGTGTTTTTTGGTAAAGCATGACAATTTTTTTTTGTTTTGATAGTACACTCTGTATATGTCCATCAAATGGGTCTTTTCTTGCTAATTATAATTATATTAGGTTTGACACATTGAACACAGGAAATTGACAATATATCTATTATCAGAGATGTTAGAGAAAACATAACACAGATATGAATAACTTGCCTCTTATGTCATGGTTTTTCTCAATTGCCTTTAAAGGTAAAGATATCAAACCTAATATATTTATGATTAGCAAAAAGATGCCTATTTAATGGACATAATATAACATGGGTGTCCCACAAAAAAATGAGGGTTCAATTTATAATCAATATTCCTGTACATCATTAGATGATAATTGATCATTTTAGATGATAAAAATACTATTTGTTTGCCTGTCATTGTTATTATATTTTGTTGTTGGTAAAAGTATTTCTGATACAACCTATCTTCAATTTTAATTGTCACGGTTTTAATATGATAATTTTAAAATAATGCACATACAGCTATAGACCATGGTATAGTGAGTATATTATATTATTATCCTTTATTTAGCATTTTGCTAGTTTACAAATTCACAATGTTTGTATTTATTTAATATATTGTTATATAAAAAGAAAACTTAATTTTACAAAAGAAATAATAAAGTACAAAACATAGAAAAATAGTTAAGTAATGAAACCTAAAATATTTAATACAGTCAGGTAATAAAACTTAGATACTGAAACTAGAAGTAAAATATAAGTTTAACTCCAAAAGAAAAAATTAAGTGCTAAAATAAATATAATATATAATAACTAGGAATAAGTTTTGTAATTTTTTAATTAAAACACATAAATTTACTGATTTATTTGTTTGTGCCCGAATGCATAAAAATCATACAATTACATTAACTATTACAAATTTAAGTACAGTAAAAAGCTTTCAATAAATAACATCAGAGTCAACAACAGAAGATTTTTTAGTTCGAAAGTTCATTTAGAGAAATGATTTATATAATTTCCCATAAGAAAATATAATGAGAAAGAACTTGGTAAATTTCAATAAAAACTTTTAAGTAACAAATGTCCACTTAGACTCTGTGACATCAAGAGAATACATTTTTCGTTTTTCACTCCAATGTTATACTTCCTTCCTCAGCAAAGCTTAACTCTCAAACGTTAGCTAAACATTTTGATGCTAAGGTCTGTTTGAGATGGAAAACTGTTACTTAAATCACAATATCCAAAGTTTTGATCTTGATCCTAAAAAACAATTGTTTTGCTTTTTCAATTTCTCCAAATGCAACAGACCATAATTATTAATTATACAAAAACAGATGTTTTAGTGATCCATATTTCTTTAATTTTTTTTGCATTGCGTAATGAAGCTACATATAATTTAGTGAGTTTTTTACCCTTACAATAAAAAAATACTGATATTTAATCTCCTATGATCATTTTTGAAGCTTAGATTGCATTGGTTTTGATTAAAATGCTACAACTCACATCACTTTTTTACAATATGAATAATTTAAGTCTGACTACAAATTTCATAAGAAATGAATTACTGCTACCCCTCTTTTTGACTAAATATGGTGGTGGTTTTTGAAGCTAGATTTAAGATGGGAACGAACTATTTTTAATGAATTGAAGAAGTAATCAAAATAACTGGCTTCTTAAAGCTAAAGAAGCAAGCTTTCAAATTCTGAAAAGATTAACAAGATACATTGTCTTGTTTTTAAAATACAGATACCTGTATTTTTCCTATGATAACTTTAATTAAGTTTATGTAGAGACTGTATGATTTTTTTCTGAGTCCAGTCTGGAGTAAGCCTAACCCTGGATGTAATAATAATAGCTATATTTTAAAAAATGATATATTTTAAATCATTTTGTATATTTAGTCACAAATATTTGTAAAAGTTATACATCTGTGTAAGTTTCTAATTTTTGCGAGGCATTTGACACAATCCCTCAGGCTATGCTACTGGACATTGTGCATAGCTATATGATGTGGAGGATCTGTGTTAAATGTTTTTAAAATGTATCTGATTATGTTAAAGTAGGAGGAGCTTTGAGCCAGCCTATGCTGATGACTTTATTTTGATTTTCCCCAGTAATACACAGGAAGAAGTGTAGGATTTATTAATTAAGGACATGAATAAGGTTAAATGGTTTTTGGATCATTTTAAACTGACTCTTAATGTAAAGAAAACTAATTTATTCAATTACATCAATTAATCATCCAAATTTTAATTAAATTAGCATAGATTATTTGAGTGTACTATTACAGCTAGGAAATAAAGCAATAAAAAGTTTTAAGAAGTAAAAGTCTATTCATAAATAAGTCAAGACACATTGTAATGGCATAAATAAAAACCTACTTCACAAAATGGTGAATAAGTCCTTATATAGCTTGTTTTCAGAATAAATCTAAACTTAAGATTATATTAAACATAATTTTTATTTAAAACACATTACAGTAAATGTTATCTTCTTATGATGTAATCGGTTTTCTCAACTCACAAAGGGGTTGTTTTCACATGCCTCGCCCCTGGCAATAACTGAATCGGTATAGTTGGTAAGAAGGCCAGATTTTAACCAATGACACAGTCCAAGATATCATTTTCTTACTTTCTAGAGCTTCCATCTTGTTGGTGATCTTATTACATAATGGTCATCCTTGGGCATACTAAAAATAAAGAAAATCTCTAATTACTTTCAAAAACATTAACACACTTATTAAAAAAAAAGAAATGAATGAAATAGATATGGCACTACTTAGAAAAATAATCACTGGTGAACTTATGCTATTTGAATTTTAAAAAGAAAATGAAAAAAAAAACTACATATATTTAAATAATGATCCATATAATTTCAAAAAAATGATTAAACTAAATGCTTATTTGTGGAAGTATGTTATAAATATATCAGAAGTTGTGCCATCTATGCATTTTTATATTCCGATAAAACTTTAAATTCTATGAATGTCAGTTTTTAAATATTTACAATTGGACAAAAAATGGTGGATCTACAGGCATTTCCTTTATTTTGTTTAGCTGGCCGTGTCACAAATATTAATGCAATTTTTAACAGACTTCAAAAAAGGAGGTTATCAATTTCACCCTATGCATTTTTTTATGTATGTACAACGATTACTCTGCGATGGTTTCAACAATTTGGATGAACTTTTCAGAGAATATTCCGGATATTGCTCGAGTGGTCCCACAGCTAGCATATTGTAAAAAAGTATGACGTTCATCATTTTATCAGGAATTTACATAGATATTCTATGGTTATTTATTAAATATGACTTTTAAAATAAAACTCATATAAATAGAACTAAAAAGGATGAAATAAAAGATGTATAAAAATTAAACTGACTTCAAAAAATGCACCTAAAATTGGAAAATAATATTATATTCCATCTGGAAAATTTTAGTCACCAAGCGAATAGAGATAGTAAAACAAAACACTCGTTACATTAATATATTTTGGTAATTAAGAATAAGTTTGGCTTTGACTTCACAGACACAGGGTATGGGATTCGCTTCTGGCGAGTTACTTCACAATATCTACTTCAAAAAAACACTAAAGAGTAAAAAATAATATTTTATTCCACATTGAAAATTTGACTTTATGAAGTCATCTTCAAACTAATTCTTAATAACTTAATCATAAACAGACATTTATATAATGAGTACCTACATATATGGGAATAAAATATTACTGTTTACTTTTTGTTGTTTATTATATTGATTTAGTAGTTTTTATTTCATCCTTGTTAGTTTTCTTTATACAAAGTTTCAAGTTATAAAGCCTAAACTTAGGTTAAAATTTTAGACGCCTTGAGTCCATTGCATATGAAATTTTACCAGAATCACCATATTAACATCAATACTTTTTTCCTGGCAATATAGTGAACGTGGTATAGATTGTCTTTCGCGCTCGTGTATACATGTAGAACATGTTAAATATGGCATCATTCCGCTATATTTAATATGTTAGCTATGGGACCACTCCAGTAACATCCTGAATATTCCCTATTTCATCCAAACTGGTCATACAAGACAATCACATACCATTGCTTTTTCCATTCATTTAACATCTTAATTCAGCTCAATATTTTTAATTATATAAGCAAATTTAATTCAATATCTAAATCAGATTTGTCAATAAGACAGAATTCTTAGACAATAAAAGCATTTAAGTTACATTAAAATTTCAATTATATTTGTGCCATAAATAAATTCTTATTCATCTCTCATAGAAAACCTTGTAGAGTGTAGAGGAAAATTTAAATGATTTTAGTTATCATAACACTTCCTTTTTGTTTGTGTATTTTTGTCTGTTTTTATAAAAAACAATGTTTGTTTTTTTTTCAAATAAATAAATATATATTAACAGAAAATAGTCATTAACATTTTATGACAAATTACAAAATCAAAGTGCAACCTATCAAAATATAAAACAATTCCCAAGTCTTCAAAAGTATCAACTCTTTTCAAGGTTCTTTCGTTTAGTGTATAAATAATGTATTTTTTAAACAATGGAAACTTAATTTCTAGAAATAGAGATATCTCCAATAATATCAACACAGGGGTAGGAACGATTTGGTTATGACACGTCACCAAATTTCTTTATTTAATAAGGGTTCTCTAGTCGGATGTATAAAATTATATATATTACCATTAAAAATAAAATGTATTCAAAAGATAAAAGTAAACCAAAAAATTCTTATTGAAAGAGAATTCTGTTCCCCAGAGCCTATTATGAATGAACTGTTCATTTAAATCATTGAAGAAATAGAGAACATCAAAATACCTTCGGAGTTCCGAGAGGTTTTCCAACATTGAAGACACAAGTGTTACATTTTGTAAACATTAACAAAATAGGTTGCCTTTTTTGAAAATACAGACCCCAAATAAATTTTGTCCCAGGCCAAAACTAGGGTAAGCATGGCTCTGTATGAGAGTAATAGTTATCTTTTTAAAATGATAAGTATATGGATCTCTTCATGTGAAATAAATCTTCAAAGCACTTTATTTTGCTACTTATTTAACAAATTTTTCTAAAAGTTATCTTTAAATAGAAAATATTTTGAAAAGAAAAAATGCCTCATTATTATTAAAATATATAATTATTTTGACATATGAATTACCTCAGCAGTTCTATATTTATTCTCAGATGGACTATGGAAGCATTCCTCACTGCTTTGTCTGTCTACTCATAATTTTATATGCAAAGCTGATTTTCATTTTTTATTGTTGCCTGAGATACATACCCCGATTTGCCAAGATGGAGCCCACTGTGGTTAATACATCCATGAATTTACTTGGTTTTCCTAAAAATGCAAACACAACTATATATCATAATCATGTTATCAACCAAATACAAATGTTTTTGTCGAGGTTTTTCTTTTAACTAACATTTAGTGTGCACTATACATTAAAAAACCGATATATTGAAGAAAATCCGAAGAGGAACATTAAAGAAAATAGATGTATACACAAAAAAAGAATCTAGATGGCTTACCAATATGAAATATGTATGTTACAATATACTTTCTGATGTCCTAATTTGATAGCCCATTTAAATTGCTGAATCTAACTTTCTAGTAATCTCGTTCTTGAAATTGCATTTAAATGGGCGAAAAACTGAGAATTCAGGACTTATCGGGAACACAGTAAAAGCTTGCATATTATTTCTGCACGTTTCACAACCAACTAACAAAACAGGCATTTTTCGTCATGTTAGTAAAACTTATTTTATTGTATCTTAACACTGATACGGTAGCAGTAGAATTAATACGTAGCTATTTGCTATTTTTATAAACTAGGTAATTCTTTGAGAACGATTTAAAACTTATTATTCAGGAATATTAATAACATGTTATCAAACATAAATAAAAAAACACAATTGACAATATTACTAATATTGTCGGAAATATGTACTTCTTTAGAACAATAATGCACTTTGGCAACAGTGACAGAAGTTTCTTACATCATTGGCGTGCATGTTTATGTATTTCGACGTTTAAGGCCAACGACGAATTCCATGCATTCCAATGTGTCGGGATTTCGACTGTTAGCGCCAGTGACGGTTATGTGTAATGTAGGTTCGGGCAAGTGAAGTTTAGGGCCAAATACATCGAACCGTTTTTAGTAATATTTTTACCCGGAGATCGTGCCTGAACCGCCTACCAATCGGGTTTATTCCATTATGTTGATAATATCCGTTAATTATGGCTGCTTGAATAGGTTTTGCAACACCATCATTAAGTGTAAAAGTGTAGTATTTACCGGTTCCTTTCCTCCGTCGATCGCCGTTATTGGTTGTGTTTATATTTACATTTACATGTGTTTCCTTTTGTTTCACTTATTTGTGAAGTTTTTAGAGACCCTCTTTGATACGGTGACTATTTGTGTGTGGTATTTTGGAGTAGTACGAATAAACGGATTATCCAAAACGCTCTTTTGATCAGTAAGTAAAAATATCGCAGCAAATTCTTACTTCGCAGACACACATTTTGCCAATTCGGGGATGATGCTGTATCTAGTTATTAATGAAAGAAGTTAAAATCTCACTCACTCTTAACTTATCAAATTTTTATACAAAAATTCCAAACTATTTTTCTGATATCTCCTTGTAACACTTTAAATTCCTCACCCGTTATTTTTGTTAAAATTATTTATAAATACACATTATTCTACTACTTTTAAATTTGTGTCCTTTCATTTCGTATTTTTATTATTTTTAATTATGTTACTTGTTAAAATTATTAATAAACATAGGTACATTATTCTACTACTTTTAAATTTAATTATGTCTATTCATTTCGTGTTTTTATTATTTTTTTATTATACTACTTGTTAAAGGTATTAATAGATACACTTATTTAACTCTTTTCTTGCAACAAGCAGTTAAAACGTCTATTTCCCTCACATGGTGCATGACAATGCACACATACATATTAGCAAAATCTACCACTGGCACCCTGACTACAAAAGTATGATCGTCCTTTTTCGGAACTCTCACAACTCTGTTCCTCAGACTCTTGTATACCTTTTTATTTGTCCCTCCACATTCGCGCTTTTGGCATAGTATAGTACGTGTTTAGATGTACTTCATGGTATACATAGGTCAAAATTGCCATTCGTGGTTTTGGCATTGTAGCGACGATATATATATATATATATATATATATAAATGTACCTGATCTGTACAATTGAAACAGCTCTGCCAACGTTGCGTACAACCTCTAAGACGAATGAAGGAAGAAAATTAGATGGTTTAATACATGTATTCCATTTTCTTGCTCTTACATCTAACGAGTAGGCAAAGGCAATAATGTGAGGTTATCAGTGTTGCCTTTTTTAATATAATTTTACTAGATTCAATTCAGTACAGGCGTACTGCATTGAGCCAGTTAATACATCGTTGATGATTTTAGTACAGTTGTACCGAAGTTTCATTTCAGTATTTACACCTTTTTTTGGTTTTATGAGATATTGTCTATTTCGTTTATCAGTTTCTTGCATCTAAGCATAGTGACATGTTTGGAACCTTAAATTTTTAAAGGTAAATTTATTTAGTTTTGGTTGTTTCTCGGTTGTTGCACGTGATTCAAGCAGGTTGCGCTGGCATGCGTGCGTCGGTGCAACAATCTGCATTTTATTGCCGTGGCTGTGTTTTTAAATCTGTTTTGTACACTCATGGGTCAAAGTTAGTACAATATCAACTGGGGTCTACTGAAGACGTACCAGAATTCAGACTCTCTATGTACAAAAACACGTTTTCGAGCTAAATGTTTAGCAAATTTGACCATGTGAATAATAATAGCCCATTACGATCTATTATAATACATGACATGCATACGCACATGACCCCTAGAAAATGAAATTTTTTTATTATGGCCCGAACGAGGGAAAACGACTGCATAAATTTACAATAAAAAAAGGGTCTAATTAGACATAACCAAAAACGCACTCTCACATTAAAAACACGTTTACATACAAAAATATATATATTGAAAGGAGAAAAGACTAAAAAGAAAAAAACATCGAACGAAATTGAACGAAACCCAAGAAGCCCAGGATCTCTTCAATGCAAAATGCAACTCCGCTGCGATGCAATGGAGCTAGGACCTAGGAGGACACCTCACAGTCCAAACATAACGTCCTTTTTAAACTCTGATATTTTGAGTGACGTCACCATGTCTAATGTTAGGGAAAACTAAATCTCAGACCATTCCATGACTTGTTTTATATAAATATACTTTTTTACGTCAGCCAGAAAAATAGACCCTAACCAGGGCTAACTAAAACGTAGTACGATATTCAAAACACAACTACATACTAAAATATAGATCTTGTTAAAAAATAAAAGAAACATTGCCCGACGGTTATGAAACAGGAACACAGGATCTTTGCAGTACTAATCCAGTAACCTAGCACTAAGTTAGCCGACCTTATACCAAAAGCATAATGAACTTTGTTTTTGTTTTCACAGTCATAGAATAGGTAAAGAATTAGCCGCTAATATCATGTGTACAACCACCACAAAAAAAATGGAAGAAATAACAGATCGGTGTGATTGCCGATTGGTCCCCAGTCGGCCATATTGGAAATTTGGAAAAATGGCAGCTACGTTGCTTCCTTTGAAAATTGGTTGTTAGATCAACTTTTTGCGTATTCTGTTGTCATCCCTGCGCATTTCACTCACTAGGTTAATGCTGCTACCTTGTAATAATCTCTGATCTTCGGTAAATATTTACCTTACCCAAAATTCTGTAAATCTATCTGTACGGGCTATTTGTTTATATATTCCCATTAAATACGTATTTCTATCTATTTCAACATCAACTGATTTCTTACATATATCACGCTATATATTGTAAGTCCTTCAAATGGGTCTCTTCTTGCTGATTAGAAATATACCAGGTTTAATACCTTTATTTTTAGATACCTGAGAAGTTTGACATTTTGACAGGAACTGTGCCATAAGGTCTTCTACATACAGTGTTGCTAATCACCGGATAATTAATGCCTAATCATGGATAAATTGCGAGTAAAACAATAAAATATAAACTTTTTCATTTCATTAAACCCAAGCGCTGAGCAGTAATTTTGAACGAAATATTTAGGTTGGCATTGGTTGATACTTTTTGTTTGGCAATGATTTACCGCAAGGCCGTCAAAAATATTTTCTCTACACTTATATGAAAAATAATTTTGAAAGTTTAATCTATTTATATTCTACAAACAAAATCGAGAAGTGACTGAAGACAGAAAAGTAAGTTTGTTAATTAGATGTCTATTCAGTTTTCTGTACTCGTTACACTCATCTCTGACGTCATCAGTTGCTGCACCGTGCAGAACTTCATTGCAATTCAAAGATTGGTTTCAGCGTTAAAAGCTAGTTTTACTATCAACTATCATCAATGTTGAAGTTCTATAACAAGCAATTAAAATAAACAAATTAATAAAACACCATGTGTTAGTTAGACGCTTTTAGTGCAGTTTTTTATTGATGTCAGTGATTTTCCCTCTTTAAAGAAATGTATTTGTCGTTTACTAATGAAGCTTACAAAAAGTGTGAATTACTGAATAGTCTGAAAATTCTGATATTAGACTGGAAACTTCAGAATCTGATTCCTGTCAGTCCACTGATGCGATGATTATAAAACTTTGTCTAAAAAAGAATAAGAACACTTGTTGGGTTTTGCTGTGTTGTTTCGGGGGAGATGCAAGAGACTCAAACGCTCAGAGTGGAAACTAACGACCCCGGAACAAAGGGAGCAGACGCTGTAAACGCGTGGGGCCTAGTTATTCCTGCATTATATCCTGTCCGTCTGCCCAGTTCTATATAGAATATATAACGTAATGGTCGCTACGTGGCGGGAGTAGGGGGGTACGGGGATGATTTGAAAGAAAGGGTCATCTCGTGATACCAGTACTACTTCCTTAAGTGGCAATCTGTGGAAGCCCAGATGCATTAAAACAGTATCAATTAATTTTTTTACTAAAACATAACCGGTAATTTGCATTCAGTGGACAGAACCACGTGTTTGAGCAGTGCCCTGGTTGCACCCCAGAATGAGCTGACAAATTGTTCCAGCAGGAAAAGAAGTCAATCATCCAATAACCAAACCAACCAACTTAGTTAATACAATCGGAAATATTCAACTTCTTTGACCATGACAACAAAAGATAGAAAATGATATACCCTACAATTTCCTATTTTTTTTCAAGTAAAAATTGAAAGAATGAATATTTTCTTAAATTAGGTTACAGAAAAAGGCTCGAAGGCGAAGATTTAGGTGTTCCGGGAATGACCACCCTTTTTTTTTGAAAACCTGGCGTTTAGAATGAAATTGCCATTGCGGGTAATTTTCTCTGACCGGGAAATGTTCAGAAGTCACTGTCTACATACACTGCTTCTTTTGTATCTTTAAAGATAAAGTAGTCAAACTTGGTATATTTGTAGTAAACAAGAAGAGGCTAATTTAATGGACATGTAATATAAAGCGTGTTATATTTAAAAAATCAATGTTGATGTTTTGCAAAAAAGACACTATATATATTGGTGAACTAAGCTAAGAAAAACGTAACAATTTAGAGTAATTTTTATATTTATTTTTTTTTATATCTAAAAGTTATACAGTGTGTACAGTTTAACTAATTTACTTTGGTAATTGATTTCTTTACAAAAAGGATGATTTTTATATTTAATAAATAAGAGTCCAGTACAAAAAAATTTTAAAATATAGCACAAAATATTAAGCAAATAGCCGCAGTTACGGATTGGTTTGAAATTTAACCGGTACTATATACGCTGTAGGTCAACGATTACTACAAATAATTTGTAGGAAGGAAAATTTCACTCTCCCAGGATTCGCAACACAGCGACAAATAACAAATAAACAAACTGTAATCAAATCAAATAGTTTGAAAGTGTTCAGTTTCTGCTGAGAAAATTATTTAAAATGGTAACTAATTACAAAAATAATTCATATTTATATAAGTTTTCATTTACATTTGTTTATTTTTAGTCTCAAACCCAAACCGGCGTTTTAAAAAAGTCTGCTGGACCCCCCCGAAAAAAGTCGGGTCCTAAATTCGAGCTAAGTGAGGATCAAAAGAACGATATTAAGGAAGCGTTTGATTTGTTCGATACTGAAGGAACTGGCAAAATTGATTCAAAAGATCTCAAAGTGGCTATTAGGGCACTTGGTTTTGAACCTAAGAAGGTAAAATAAGTCACTTGTTAGAATTGAACAACCCAGGTATGTATTCATCAACGTCTGGTAAGTTCACTTGTATTTGCATGGTAACAGCCTGTTAACTTTTTAACAAACGTTGGTGAATACAAGCTATCATTTTTCTAATTGATTCTTCAAATCTTTTTACCAGGGAAGAACAGTTTGTCAACCTCAAACTGTTCTTGCCTAGTAAAGTTCACAACCACATAAGGCAACTTAGACACAGACAAAAACCAACTCATTTTTGTATGAAACAATAAATGTGAGTTATACCTATTTGATATCTACATATTATATTGATGAGATTTTTTTTTCTTGTAGTAGTTTGTCACATATCTTGTATGTTACATGAAAAAATAATGTGGAATAAATGGTTTTATTTGTTTCACATGACGGTATCATAAAATTATAGTTGAAAATATATAGACGAAAAATACAAAAGAAGTTTAAACTTAATTTTTGCTTGATTGAGAACATTATGAATATGCATTTTGTTAAGAATTTCCTTGCTACATAGCAAGGCATGGACTTTCCCTATTCTGAAATCACCTGATTTAGAGTATTGTAATAAAATGAAATTAAATTTATTTCAGATAGATATTGTAGTAACAATTACAAAGCATGTCATACTAAAATTTAAAAATGTTAAAATTCAAAATACATACCGTCATAAAATATATTGCTTAATTTTAAATCTGAAAATATTAATTGATTCAACTTGCTGAACTGCTCTTCACTCTTGCTACATGAAATTGATTTACTTTTCTTGTTAAATAATTATGAATCTCGTAAAAATTAAAAACTCATCAAAATATGAAGGAAACACGCCTCTACTCAGTTAAAGACAAATATCACAGTTAGGTAGTCCAACAAAACAGCTGACTGCTGTCAGTATAGCTGGCTTAGGACATATTGTTTTCTTCCCTAACAGTCCGTGATAATTTAAAAGCAAATTTGAAGGATTTTTATGTATATTTAGTGCATTTTTTTGTACAGGAGCATTTTTTATAATTTTATGTTTGCTTTAAACTTAGTTATGACAAGTGAATACTTTTTGAAGCGTCAAAGTAAGAACACAGAAGTCGCCGAGCGGTGGAAACTAAATATTTTTATAATTAAAAATTAAATCCTTTTGTAGTGTAGATACAAAAGACTCTCCCCCAGTGACAAATATGAACATTATTAGTTACCTAGTTCATTTTAAATTGTGTATATCGAAATTAAACTTAGTTCAATCTGCGCGTTTAATATTTTGTATTGCATCCAGTATACTTACATATATTTTTTTATAAATAAAACATATAAATTAATAAATCAAACATATTTTTATTTAAATAAATTGTCATGCATGTCAGAGTGAAAAAATATATAATATTTTCCGTATGAATATAATAAGAATAAAAAGTTATGTCCTTACAATAAACCTGATGAAGAGTGTAAAGGAACTCAATTTTTTTCAATATAATGAAACCTTTACCCTTTACTAGACTTAAAATTTACTTATTTCTAGAAAAAAATTACTTATATGCTTCCACTCTAGAGCAGGATTATATCTTCGAGCCCCAAAAAAAATAGTTACATTTTGTTCCTGTCTTATTTTTTTGAGAAGTTACTGAGAAACTCAAATTTTTAAAAAGAAGGCCATGCCTTAATTGTATTTGCAAAATTGTTAAATGATTATTATGAAATGTTTTGCACACACTTGGGCCTATTTCAATTTGGTAGTACGTAAATCTTTTCCTTATTGCAGTAATCTATTTCAGCCACATTGACAATAGTTCATTCAATTATTTTTCTTACCTAAAATTGAAAATTTTTTAAACTTAAAAATAAAATCAACATTGTCTCTTATCTCACTACTTCCACAATTTGCAGTACAACAAAAAGAAAGCATTTTAAGGTAAAAAAAATAAAAATAAATAACAAAAGTCCCATATACTCCTGTGTAAAAATTCAATTTGTTTGTCCTATGACCGTCAAAAACAGCCAATTGGTGACATTCAACTGATAGATCATTGGAGTACCCAATGAAAGAATAAAACATGAGGTTATTGTTTTGACACCAATCATATACCACCTGAGCAATGTGGAACTTTTATTTATTTTTAAGTGCATGTCATTACGGAATATAAGAAATAAAATGGGTCCAAATATTGACTCCTCTGTTCATTTTAACTAACATAGATAGGGAACTTGCCCTTTCAGTTAATGAAGTAATGGATATTTTGCTTATACAACAACAATTTCATTTCTCTATTAAATCATATCTGCAACGACTCAATGGGTCCATTTTCAACAAGATACAGAACATCTGTGCAAATACACATCTCTTCAAATTCTAGGAAAAAACAGTTTTTCTAATTTTTTTTCTGGATATATTGATTGTAACCCACTTATCCAAAACAAGACCAAGATACTTTATGTTAATGACCCATTAAATTGATGATGGTTTGCCTTGGCTTTAGAGACATTTAACTTGATATAATAATAATAATAAAGACTTTTATTAGTAATAATATAGAATTTTACAATAGAATACATATCAAGAAATAGGTATATGTTATAAGAGGATAACCCACGTGAGTTTGGCGAAGTCTAGCTTATAGTAGTACTCTGGTCAATCTAAACATTTGGTGCTACATAAATTTACAACAAGCTGAATATTTGTGTAAGGGTTTAAAACATCATTAGAAATAACATTTTAAAACTCCCCAGCAATCCGATGTGAGCTAAAAATTTTATTGAAGGTCAAAGGTCAAAAAAATTGGTTTTTCGCGATTTTCAGTAAAACGGTAAGTTTTATCGTAAAACTACCTCAGACAAAAATTGTTTGTCATAAAATTCTGCATAAAAAGTGTATTATCACTTTTTTTTTTTCAGAGCCACCGTTTCTGAGATATAACGAGTCAAAGAGTTGTGATCGTCAAAATATGCACACGTTTCCACGCCACCCATGAGGTAGTGTACTAAGCGCGTTTTTTTTACCGTGGTGTCCCCAGTAGGCCTATTCCACTAGTCTGTTGTGATTCTATTGTGATTCTGTTGTGATTCTGTTGTGATTCTGTGTAATTGAAGACTATTGCATAATAAAAGGATTGGAAATGATAAAAGCGATGGAAATAAAAAAAGTTGAAATCTATTCATCTGAATCGTAATCTTCAAATTGTTGTTGTTCCTCTTCCTGCTCCTCTTCTTCTTGCTCCTCTTCTTCTTGATCTTTGTCTTGTGTGGCTTCAAATTGGGTCAATAGTGACGTATCGCATGTTTCTTCGTTTATATCAAATGAATCCTCTAATATGGGTGCTTCAACATTAGAACAAGATTGGCCTTGACAATTTGAACATGCCAGGGAACAAAACAGTCCAACTTTTTTACAGCCACACCTAGCACTGCCTCCCTTTTTACAGTTGCAAAATATTGTAATTAAAAGTTTATTCGGCGCAGGTGGAAGTAAAGTCAGAATTGGCTCTAAAGTATTGTCAACCAACTTCCATCCCCAGTCTTTTGGGTCTAGCTGATTACCAAGCCACACTTGAACTTGGTAATATACCCGGAACAAATGTTGATGAGCAGCAACTGAAGTTGGAGGAAGACAAGCCAATTGCACCTGCTTTTTATATCGGGTATTTTTAACGAAACATGCATATCGATACTTATCTAAGCAGGTGGTGTTTTTCGGAGCTCCGTACATGGCAAGAAAAAGGGCATCCCGTTGGTGATAATTTCTTGTTGAGTTGAATTTCTTTTTTTGAAAACTTCAGCACATTGAACCAAATCTTGTTTTTCAAACATTTTAAAGGTTAAGGATGTAATACGTAGCGTACTTATGCATATTTTGACGATTACAATTTTTCCAACTCTTTGACTCGTTAAATCTCAGAAACGGTGGCTCTGAAAAAAAAAGTGATAATACACTTTTTATGCAGAATTTTATGACAAACAATTTTTGTCTGAGGTAGTTTTACGATAAAACTTACCGTTTTGCTGAAAATCGCGAAAACCCAATTTTTTTGACCTTTGACCTTCAATAAAATTTTTAGCTCACATCGGATTGCTGGGGAGTTTTAAAGTGTTATTTCTAATGATGTTTTAAACCCTTACACAAATTTTCAGCTTGTTGTAAATTTATGCACCACTTCCCTTGTTTTTTCGTCTAGTTTGACCGGAGTATAGCTACTCTCACTCAAACACAGCGTCATCGAGGTTAAACCTCTAAATTGATTTCTCTTATTTTGCTATTAGGCTTATAAGTAATCAAGTTAGTGATGTAATTAAATTTGCGGTATAATAAAATTTATATAAATTAAGGCGAGAATGCAAAAAGATACATTTCAAAACGTATTCCTATATGTAAAAATCGAGATATTTTTAATATTTAAAAGATGTAAATTTACAAAATATGTCTAAATATACAAGTTAATATTATATTAACATATTTACAGAATTAACACCTTGATACCCTGAACACCATGCGACACCGACAGCAGCAACAGCATTCATTGTTATCATTGCTTGTTTAATAAATAAAAGCGAAACTTAAATTTGAATTTATTGATATTAAAAATCTTAAATTCTTCAGGGATAGAGTTGTATAGTTTTATGGCATTATAAGAAAAGCATCTTTGAAATATTGCCGATCTATGTCGTGGTATTGTAAACATATTTTTATGTTGAATGTTTCTATTGTGGACATTGCTACTTGGAATAAACTTTTTCTTGAGAATATTAGAGGAGTTATGAGTGATAAGCAGTTTATGCACAAAATTGCCTAGATGGTGACTACACCTATTCCTCATATTTAGCCATTTGCATTCTTTTATTTTGTGAGTTATATGGTCGAATTTCCTTATGCCATAAATAAGTCTACAACACTGTCATCTGCGTATGCAGATGCCTCGTGCAATCGAAGGCGAAAAGTGATTCCATTTTGACACAGTCTAATCCCAAGAACCATGATTTTTTAATTGACCACAGCCGTGAAAGCTTTCATTCTATGTAAGTCTACAACAAGCATTTTTCATTTTTTGTATTCTATTTTTTCAGTTTCATGGCATATACACAAAATTGCAATAGGAGTAGTGAGAAAGAACCAGACTGTCACAGAGCTTTTTAATTTAAAATCCAGAAAATGGTGACTGTTAAAAATAAATTTAAGAGAACTAAATGCCTTTTTATTTATGTTTATTACATGTTGTTTGAAACGGAGCTGTTCTTCCATCGTTAAGCCTAAATTTTTCGCGGGATCTACATATGGTAGAGTAATGCCCCCCAGTGATATGTTAATATTATTTTTTATAAAGTCTTTGTTTAATTTATTAGATATGCACAGTAATTTTTTAGAGTTTAACTTAAGATTGTGAGTTTCGGAAAGAGATTGCAAATTTTCTAAATCGGAGTTAATATGTTCTACAGCTTCTTCAAAGTTAGTTGGATCAAAGCTACAATAAAGTTGAGTGTCATCTGCGTATGCAGTTGCTTGACAAAATTTGGTAAACATAAGAATATCGGAGGTGTATAGAATGAATAGCAAAGGAGATAATATTGAGCCCTGTGGCACACCTGAAAGAATATTAATCACATCTGAGCACAAATTATTTACTGATATTTTTTGAGAACGATTATTAACAGCCCCGTTATCAAAACCGTAATCTAAAAGTATTAGTGAGTTGGCATATCCTTTATCGTAGACTCCAATTACATCATCCAGCATGGACACCAGGGCAGTGGCCATGCTGTAATTTTTTCTAAATTCACATTGGCTATCAGGAATAATATTGTTATTTATAAAAAAATCATACATCTGATCGTACAAAACTTTTTCCAAAATTTTTGAAAGCACTGGTAGTATGCTAATGATTCTTAAGTCCGAAAAAGTTTTTGGGTTATTATTTTTTGCTAAAGGTTTGCCAATGGCAACTTTCCAAACATCTGGAAAATATGAAGTTTTTATGCAAGAATTAATTATGTGTAAAATATAAGCATCAATAAATGGACAACAATATTTTATCATGTTTATTGAAATATTATCTGCTCCGCAACAATTTGTTTTTATAGCCATAATACACATTTTTATTTGGTCAAGGGTGGCAAGGGTAAAATTAAAAAAAATTAAAGTGGCAATTATTTTTGAACAGATTATTATAAAATTCAATTTTGTTTTATTATTATTATATAATATATAATATAATATTAATATATTTAATATTATATAATATATATATATATATATATATATATATATATATATATATATATATAAATTATATAGATTATATATATATATATATATTATATTTTAGATGATATAAACTTACACGAAAACCACATTAAAAATATCCGCATTCAAATAGTATTTGTCATAATATGAGTTATTGTTATATCTGACAAAGAAAGCATACATGCCTTAGTCTCAAATATGTTAGGAGAAAGAATTATATTTTCTTTTTTTTTAATTGATATTTATTTTGCATCAGGATCAAATTGTAAAGTTACCTACATGGTTTTAAATTCATTATAACATATAAAGCATGGTTCGTGTAACATGTTTAGTATTATTATAAGTTTTAGTATTATTAATAGTTCAAATCCTTAAACATAACAATTTACATAAAGGGGTGAGTTTTTAATACTAAAATTAAAGTTATAGCTCAATTTTGTTACATGAACCTAAGTGTATTACAAAAATTAAAATTGCATATAAGTCTGGACTAAAATATTTTTCCAAATTCTTAATTTAAGGAAGAAATAAAAAAAATGATTGCTGATATAGATAAAAATGGTACTGGAAAGATCTGCTATGAAGACTTTTTAGAACTTATGTCTGTCAAAATGGCAGAAAAGGATTCAAGGGAAGAAATTCTGAAAGCCTTTAGGTAAAGTTTACTATTGCCAAGTATTATAGTCAATAGGGGAAAGGTAGCATACTTAATCACATCTCTTTATTTCTTAAATATTTTTAAGTTTGGTAAAATTGTGACATATGTTATGGTTTCTTGAAAGATTTATTGCTGAGCACACCTTGTGAATTGTTTTTTTTTTATTAAAAAGTAACCTCACATGTATTTTTTTGTATATTACTTCTTTTATAAAACATAACTTACAGCAGCTAAGTTGATATTAAGAGAGATAATTGGGATTATGTGAAATTTTTATATTTTTGTTAAACAAAACACCTGATAACAGGGGATAGGGAAATACTCTCGAAAATACTTAATTGTGTTCCAGTTTCCTTTATATATATATATATATATATATATATATATATATATATATATATATATATCTTCATAATAGGTATTTGTTAAAAACTGAACTGTTCTACATTTTAAAACAATGTCTGACAAGATCAGAGATTTTATCCAGTCAGCAATTTCTCAGAATAAATATGTTTAACCAAGTCCAATGTTCTCATGTTCTTATTTTCTAACCTAATAGCAGTATGTGTCTCCACACAGAAAAGTTGAAAATTATAGCCCAATAAATATGTTACAATGTAAAATTATTGTAACTATTAGTTTTTTTTTTGTTCTTATAAGTACAAGTGTTAATGGAATAATTACTATAAGTATGCATGAGCAAAATTTCTTGAACTAAACAGATATGAACTTAGAACCATTACCGGAGTCCTAACTGAACTTGTTCAAGGATCCTGAAAAGAAGTAGTCATGAAAATAAGTAAGTCTAAGAGCTGCCCTCATCAGACTCCCCCTTTATTGTGCAATGCATGGTTAAACAACATATTATAATTAGTTTTGGTTTTATATGGAAAAGTTTGAAATTCTGATCATGTATCTTACTTCTCCCAAAAAATAATAATTTGGTTTGTCATTTTGTTAATACGCCCCCTGAGTATTTACCTTAATGATTTTTATTGTTTTTTTTATATATTTCTAGACTTTTTGATGATGATGAAACTGGTAAAATAAGTTTCAAGAACCTAAAAAGGGTAGCCAAGGAACTTGGTGAAAATTTAACAGATGAAGAATTACAAGAAATGATAGATGAAGCAGATAGAGATGGAGATGGTGAAATTAGCCAAGAAGAGTTCCTAAGAATTATGAAGAAAACTAGTCTGTACTAAAGTTTTTCTGTGATTTTTATTTTGTGTTAAGTGAGTGTGTATAAGTTATTTATTACTTAATTCTATGACAATTTCCAGATTTATTTTATAAACTACTGTGTGTGTTTCTGTTGAGTGTCTATTAAAATGAAAAAATTACATTTTAGTATAAGAATTGTATTTTTATTGTTATATTATGTGGAATCTATACAAAATAACCATAATTTTAAAAAACCTCAACAAGTCACATTCCTACCTAAACATTGGAAAACAAATAATTTGGTGAAGTTAATTTTAGAATATAGACTGTTCACAAAGGCTATTTTAAGCAGCATCCTAAGATATTTGATAAAAACTCCAAAAAAACAATTGAAAAAATTTATGTCTTTAATGTCTGTGTAAATTCTGATAATTCTGTTCAACAATTTTCTCCCAGCCATGTCAAGAACACAGTTTTAATGGATTTGTCCATTTTTAATCAATCAAATAATGTATGTTCAAATATATGAAACTATATATTACAAGATAAGTTAAAATGTACTTTACCTGGCTTGTGCCACTCGTTATTGCAAAAGGCTTAAGGAACACACCCCTGGTGATTCCTCCTACTACCGACTACCACATCAGAATTAAAAAAAAAAATGTACAAAATTTGCACCATTTTTTCTATTTCTTATACCATGTTTTTTAACCTTTTATTACTACTAAAAATTTTACAATTGTCAAGAAGTCCTCTAACAACACAATTTTTAAATTACAAATTGAATAGACTGAAGGATTTCATGATCGTAAATTCCTGTCCTGATCAAAACGTTTACATCCATACTTCTTAAAGTCGTATTTCTTTAGTGGATTTTCTGAGTATTTGTACTTACAGACTGTAAATGCCTAAAGTTTTTCCTCACATAATTTTTTATATTTTAGGACAATAACATTTCTAGAGTGTGTGTAAAGCCAGATGTATTTAAACTGTTTCTGTAAATCCTTAGATTTGTTTGAAGGTGGTAGACAGTCGATCTGCAATAATTTAAAACACTTGAAAACTATTGGAAAGTTACTTAAGACCAGGCTTGTGCAGCTTTCCTCTATACATTTCTGCAATGTGACTGACTTTGTTAGATATAAACTAAGCATTAGATATTTCCTAAATTATGTTGATAGGCTTCAGAAAAGACAATTTATGAACTGAAATAGTAATTAGCTTTGAGTACACATTTGTAACTTAAATATTAATTTGAAAAAGGGGATTTTATTATATCAAACACAAAAAAATACATTTTTAAAAGTATATATATTTATTATACAGATGTAATTATAATATTTAAAACTAATAAAGTAGGTAATCCCTTACATATAACATAAAAACAAAACCCTGTTCATATAAAATATTTTAAAAACCACTGGTAGATCTATATGAGATGAACTCATTACTAAACTTAATAAACAGTGTTGCGGTATGGCTATAAAGTTCAACATTCATAAGTTTAATATAAAAAAATATATTTTACTAATAATAAGGATCAAATATTTTTTCTAAAAGCTAATAAATTAATCCTTTACTAAACATATAAAAATAAAACCCTGTTATATAAAGTATTTTAAAAATAACTAATATATGTATATGAAAGTCATTCATTACTAATCTTTAACAGAGGCAAGAAGCATATTCCTTAAATATAATTTCAGATTCATTTCACTTTTTTGATACGACTAAAAGTTAAAAAATTTTACATAACTCTAATCCTTTTCAACCAAACAATATTTCATGCAACTTTTTTTTCAGCATCTCCCAATAAAGTCCATCAATCAGTCAAACTTAGTATTTTTGCTTATCACAATTTATTTCAATGAATCACATTTTAAATGCATGCTGGATCAAGCGCTAACTCAGAACCCTGCAACTGTAGATTACAGATGACTCTTAGATCTCTCCAGACAACTATCATATCATCCATCACTTAGTACTCAGATCAATAGGAAGGGAATGTAACTAATAAATTCCATTAAAAGTACTTATTCTCAAATTTCCCCATGCATAATGCAAGAATTAAAACTGAATAATCAGTAAAAAAATACGCACAGTAATAATAAATCTTAAGATTGATTACAGGGAACTTAATGATCATGCAAGACCTGACTGTTGTTCAAGCAATTTTTCATTTTAGTCTTATTTTAATAATAATCATAAACGGCTCTGGTCAGAAAAATGAAATATATTTCCTAATAGATTCATACAACACATCTTCACATGAAATCTCTACCAGCAATATTTTTATATCTACATAAAATCTTCATCTCAGCTATTGTGTACAGTTCATCAAGTATGCAATTTTTATTATGCAGTTCCCCCTGTATCTTGGGCATTGAAAATGAACTGTTATTGTTATGAAACCTCTCTCCACTTAGGTAGACAGTGACACCAACGGAAAATGTTTAACCCCATAATGTACTTAACATTTTATGTTTGCTGCACGTGTTTTGTATTCGATATTCATTCAATTTCATGACCCACCAAGCACAACATATGTTTTAGTTTTCACATTCTCTGGATTTTTTTACTATATCTAATATATTTTTATCCTACAATAAGTTTTGGCACTTTATTTTGTTACAGTATGACATGATTGTCATTGTCTTTATAGTCTATAATATTACTTTATTTTATTTGAATTGTCCGTTTACTTTTTACTGCAAATCTTGTATATTTTCCAAAAAAAAAAATAATTTTCTTTTAAATAAACATACTGCAAAAGTAAAAAATAAAATTGTTTGATGAAGCTATGCACTGTTGCTTTTTTAACGAAAAAAATTCAATATTTTTTCAGGAAATTTGTTTGGGCTTGTTCAATGACTTATGAACAAATCTGAATTTTCTTCTGTATTTCTCTTCCCTCTGCTAATTCTCATTAGACGGTATCATAACTGTTGAATTTTAACTGACCCATCAGGCATTCCAAAATAGGCCCTTTCAGCCATTTGAATAAATAATCCAGTACAAACTACACCTGGAATTAACATTAACTCTTGATTGACTTTCTCCCACAACAAATTTTGATCAAAATGTTTCCAATCCAAGATAAAATTTCCATTGTCTGTGATCACAGGCCCTGCTTTGTTTATGGCCATTCTTAGTACGATTTGGCCTTTATAATTGGCTTCTAAAGCTTTTTTTATGGGAACATATGCCATTGGTGCCACTTCAATGGGAATCCCTTTTTTATATTGGTCACCTGAAAACAAATTTTTATACT